>OZ038394.1:13662728-14061909 GCA_964036045.1 Eutreptiella sp. 'Long Island Sound 2002'
CGCACGTGGAGTGTAGCAGACGTTTGCCTTCGTTTGGCTGTTTTGAACCCTTACTAGGGCTATTTTGGGCGAAAAATGGCTGCTTTTGGCCCAAAACTGCGCAGATTTGGGAGGGCACCTCCACACTTGGCGCCCCCGCCCCGTGCCGCCACCGGTGAGTCTTTGGCTCAAAACTTGGATTTGGCAAGGCCACCACCTAGGCTCTAGGATGGCTAAAGTAGAGTCAGGCCCGAGGCGATGGGAAGGTGCAGTGGCCAAAACGGAATGGTGACGTGCTTGTTGTTGTTGTTGTTGTTGTTGTTGCTTGTTGTTGCTTGTTAGCTAACTTTAAGGGGAGAGGGGTGTAGTAATATATATATATATATATATATATATATATATATACATACATATATATATATATATATATATATATATATATATATATATATATATATATATATATATATATATATATATATATATATATATATATATATATATATATATATATATATATTATATATATATATATATATATATATATATATATATATATATATATATATATATATATATATATATATATATATATATATATATATATATATATATATATATATATATATATATATATATATATATATATATATATATATATATATATATATATATATATATATATATATATATATATATATATATATATATATATATATATATATATATTACTACACCCCTCTCCCCTTAAATTTAGCTAACAACAAGCAACAACAACAAGCAACACGTCTCCGTGCCGTTTCAGCCATTGCACCTTCCCAACGCCTCGGGCCTAACTCTACTCTAGCCATCCTAGAGCCTAGGTGGTGCCCTTGCCAAATCCAAGTTTTGAGCCAAAAACTCACCGGTGGCGGCCCGGGGCGGGGGCGCCAAGTCGGGAGGTGCCCTCCCAAAACTGCGCAGTTTTGCGCCAAAAACAGCCATTTTTCGCCCCAAAACGGCCCTAGTAAGGGTTCAAAACAGCCAAACGAAGGCAAACGGCTGCTACACACCACGTGCGGCTTGACTTTCTCGCGACCAAGGGACTTTTGGCGCCCTCTAACTCCACGATATGTCCGAGAAACGGCCCAAAAAGGCGCCAAAAAGCCCCAAAAACTGCGCAAAGTGCACCAGCACCCCGAAACCAAGAACGGGCCGTATCTTGGGGTACGTGGCTCAAAAACGAATTCTGAGGGCACCTAGTCCACCCGCAACCCCCCACTTTTCATGGTTTCCAAGCCTCAGGATCGCCGAACGAGACACGTAGACCCCCGTACCAGTGGTCACTTGGTGCAGCCGGAGGGCCGGCCAGCCCACGCACAGTGGGGGCCAACGGTGGGTCCACCAGGGTCCCCGGGGCGAAAAAATTGATTTTTTCCAAAGTTGTTCCTAGACCACTTGGGATGCTCAAACAAGTGTTTTTGGGCCATTTTGAGCCCGTGGTGGCGCGTTTTGGGCCATGGAAAATCCCAAAATGCCTTGAAAATGGGCCGTTTTGGGACCAACAATGGGTCAAAAATGGGTCAAAACCGCGTTTTTCCAAAAATTATCCTGGACCATTTGGGATGCTCAAACAAGTGTTTTTAGCCCGTTTTGAGCCCGTTTTGACCGAGTTTAGCCCCTTCCACCACATGTATGCACCACTTTGTGCCTTTCGCACGTACCTTAGAGCCGTGTGGTGGAGCCACCTAGAGTTGGGAGAGGGGTGTAGATTGGAGGATATATATATATATATATATATATATATATATATATATATATATATATATATATATTACTACACCCCTCTCCCCTTAAATCTAGCTAACAAGCAACAAGCAAGCAACAACAAGCAACAAGCAACAAGCACTTCTCCTCACCGTTTTGGCCATTGCTCGTCCTCATCGCTCCGGGCTCTACTCTACTGTAGCCATCCTAGAGCCTAGGTGGTGCCCTTGCCAAATCCGAGTTTTCAGCCAAAAACTCACCGGTGGCGCCCCGGGGCGGGGGCGCCAAGTCGGGAGGTGCCTCCCAAATTTGCGCAGCTTTGGGCCAAAAACACCCATTTTTCGCCCAAAATAGCCCTCAAACCCGGGCAAAACGCCCAAACGAAGGGAAACAGTGGCTATACTGCACGTGCGGCTTGACTTCACCGTGTCAAAGAGCCCTCTAGTGCCCTTCAACTCCACGATATGTCCGACAAGCGGCCCAAAAAAGGCCAAAAAGCCCCCAAAACGGCGCGATGTGCACCAACCCCCCGAAACCAAGCACGGGCTGTATCTTCGGCTACGTGGCACAAAATCCGATTCCGAGGGCACCTAGTCCACCCGCAACCCCCCACTTTTTGTGATTTCCAAGCCTCAAAATCGCCCAACGAGACGGCTAGACCCCCGTACTAGTGGTCACTTGGTGGTGCCCGAGGGCAGCCCGGCCCACGTACAGTGGGTGCCAACGTTGGGTCCACCAGGGTCCCCGGGCGGAAAAAATCATTTTTTCCAAAGTTGTTCCCAGACCACTTGAGATGCTCAAACAAGTGTTTTTTAGGCCATTTTGAGCCCGTGATGACGCGTTTTGGGCCATGGAAAATCCCAAAATGCCTTGAAAATGGGCCATTTTGGGACCAAAAATGGGTCAAAAAAGGGTCAAAAACGCGTTGTTCCAAAAGTGATCGTGGACCATTTGGGATGCTCAAACAAGTGTTTTAAGCCCATTTTGAGCCCGTGGTGACGCGTTTTGGCCCATGGAAAATCCCAAAATGCCTTGAAAATGGGCCGTTTCGGGACCAAAAATGGGTCAAAAATGGGTCAAAAACGCGTTTTTCCAAAAGTGATCCCGGACCATTGGGGATGCTCAAACAAGTGTTTTTTGCCCATTTGGAGCCCGTTTTGATCGAGTTTAGTCCCTTCCGCTACGTGTATGCACCACTTTGTACCCTTCGCACGTACCTTAGAGTGGAGCCACGTAGAGTATGGGAGAGGGGTGTAGATTAGAGGATATATATATATATATATATATATATATATATATATATACACATATATATATATATATATATCTTTCTGAGTGTCTATTTTTTTTCGATGTCTTGCAGATATTTGTGATGGATCCCCCCCGGCGACCAGGCGCCGCGGGGGGTACAGCGAAACCCTGGCCGGGGGGCAGCCGGGGCCTACCAGGGCCGCGCCCCCCGCGGCATTTGGAGTGGCTGCCCGCGGCGGCGGCTCCTGCGCGGGCTGCGGCAGCGGCGGGCGGTCACAGCGTTGAGCCAGCCCTCCCGACGACGCCGCCAATAGAGGCCAGGTGCGTGCCTGCGACATGCGTGCGAAATGCCAACACAGTGTCCTGCGGAGTGTCCCTGCATAGTGTAGAGAGGGGACAGAGCGGGGCAGGGAGGGAGGGGCCGGGTGTGTGCCTGCGACATGCGTGCGGCATGCCAACAAAGTGTCCTGCGTAGTGTTCTGCGGAGTGTAGAGAGGGAAAAGGGCAGGGGAGGGAGGGGGAGGTAGGGCGGGAGAAGAGGGCCGCAGGCTGCGGGCCGGTGCGGACGGAGCCAGGGCGCCAAGGAGCGGCAAGGTGGAGGGGGAGTGGGAGGGGTGCCTCGCGTATTGTCCCGCGAAGTGTATGCCGGGAGGGTACAGGGAGGACGGGGACAGAGACACCGAGGGCCAGGGACCAAGGGACCTGGGAAGGGGGGCGCGAGTGGACAAGGGAGGGCGAGCAGACGGGGGGCAGGACAGGGCCAAGGGGCCAGGGCAGAGAGAGGGGGCAAAGAGGGAGCGCTGCCACGCGAATTGCTCCGCATTGTGCTCGTGCTGGCCGGAGGGCAGAGGGGCAGAGAAGGCAGAGCAGGGCAGGGGGCGTGCCACGGCGGCATGAAGGAGCGAGCGTGGGGCGGAAGCACAAAGGTGCCCCACCGCCGAGCGAGCCGCCCGCAGAGCGCGGGGGCAGTGGACAAGGCGGGGCGCCGCGGCGCGTTGTCGCGAAGCGGTCCGCCCCGCGTAGAGTCACACAACGAGGGCCAGGTGCGTGCCTGCGACATGCATGCGACATGCCTACACAGTGTCCTGCGAAGTGTTCTGCGTAGAGAAGAGAGGGGAAAGGGCAGCGCAGGAAGGGAGGGGCCGGATGCGTGCCTGCGACATGCGTGCGACTTGCCAACAAAGTGACCAGCGTAGGGACAAAAAGTAAGAATAGAGAGGGGCAAGGGCAGGGGAGGGAGGGGGAGGTAGGGCGGGAGTAGAGGGCCGCGGGCTGCGGTGCAGACAGAACCAGGGCGCCAGGGAGCGGCAAAGTGCAGGGGGAGCGGGAGGGGTGCCTCGCGTGTTGCTCCGCGGAATGTATGCCGGGAGGGTAAAGGGAAGACGAGGACAGAGACACCGAGGGCCAGGGACCAAGGGACCTGGGAGGGGGGGCACGTGAGGACGAGGGAGGGCGAGCAGACAGGGGGCAGGACAGGGCCAAGGGGCCAGGACAGAGAGAGGGGGCAAAGAGGGAGCGCTGCCACGCGAATTGCTCCGCAATGTGCTCGCGCTGACCGGAGGGCAGAGGGGCAGAGAAGGCAGGGCAGGGAGGAGGGCGTGCCACGGCGGCATGAAGGAGCGGGCGTGGGGCAGAAGCACAAAGGTGCCCCACAACCGAGCGAGCCGCCCGCAGTACGCGGGGGCACTGGACAAGGCGGAGCGCCGCGTAGAGACGTACAACGAGGGCCAGGTGCGTGCGTGCGACTTGCCTACACAGAACAGCAAGGGGTAGAGGGGACACAGGGCAGGGGAGGGAGGGGGAGGCATGGCGGGCAAAGAGAGACGAAGGCCGCAGGGGGGTGCGGAGCGGCCGGTGTGCCACAAGCCTAGAGGCCAGGGCGCCAGGGGGAGGCAAGGAGAAGAGGGAATGGGAGAGGTGCGTAGCACGGAGGGTACAGCGAGGACAAGGACAAGGAGACAGAGGGACAAAGACCCAAGGGCCGGGGAAAGGGAGCGAGGGAGGACGAGGGGGGACGCGCACACGAGGGGCAGGGCTAGGCCAGAGGACGGGAGCAGAGGGGGGCGGCAAGGAGGGAGGGTTGCTTCGCGAATTGCTTCGCCCCGCGCTAGCCAGAGCAGAGAGAGGGAGCGACGAGGGAGACAGGGGCATACTCAGCGTTAGGCGAGCACAGAGGGCGAGGGAGGGAGCAGCGGGGGCAGGGTAGGGGATAGTTGCCAAACGTCGTGCCGTGCGCCGTGCGCGTCCTGAAACCGACTCTGACCTCATTCATGCGTCATGTCATGTCCGTCAAGCCTAGAGCAGGAAGCAGGAAGCGACACGGGGGGACGGGCACCTGCGGCGCCATCCGTAGGGCCTCCCGTGCGATGACCCCACCAGTGGCGCAGAGGGGACACGCGCCGGTGGCGCCATCCACTGGACCCCCTGCGCCTGTTGCAGTAAGTGTGACGCAGAGGGGACGGGCACCAGCGGCGCCAACCGGTGGGCCCCCTGCGGCGTAGATTGAGCTGTACTGATTAACTAGGTGGCCAGGGGATGCCACAAATGAATCCCCCGTCCGCCTCCCCGCGTCTCTGCCATAGGACCTCAGGGGCCTCCATCGCGCTCGGGGGTGGCAGAGGCCCGGGGGACGAGAGCGCCCGGCCGCTTTGTAGCCGCCACTTCCAGCGGACTGATACCACGGCACCGGTATCAGGCCGCTCGGAAGTGGATACACAGGCACCAGGGAGAGGATGGGCGGTCGGCCCCCCCCGGGCTGTTGGATGCCGAAACAGGGGCCCTCCCCTCGACCAGGGCGGCGGTTGGCGCAAGAAGCCTTCGAGGCGTACGGTAAGTCCTCCCCGCTGCCCGCACTTCTTCATCTTCCGAATCCACCCGGGTACGTACCTCCTCCAGTAAGTATGGGCACAGGAGGGAGCAGGCACGGGACACTGAGCACCATGCGGAGACGTGGCGACAACCGCCGAGGGGGCAACAGCGGCTGGTGATCCTGGAGTGCGGGGCCTGTACCATGGAGCAGGGCGGGAAAGCCCAAAGGGAAACCCCCCCCCCCCCTCCTGCTGCAGCCAAGTGCCTCGCCCCGTGGTTGTGTTGTGCCTACGTCATGCCTGCGACGTGCGTGCAACGGAGGGGAGGCGAAAAGGGCGCCCCTCCCCCCCCCCCAACACCACCGCCTCCCCGAGGGCGGGGAATGCGGGTAGGGGGGGGGCGAAAAGCGCCCCCCCCCCCCCCGAGGGCAACGCGGCAGGGTGGGGAGGCAGAGGTAGGAGAGTGCGGGACGAGCCACACGACCGTGCCCGTAGAGGGCGCGCGCCGTGCAAGCCCCGGCGGGGGGACCACCGGGGGTGCGGGCGTAGGGTGGAAGGGGCGACGAAGGGAGCCGCGAGGCAAACCCCCCCCCCCCCCAGCAGAGGGACGGGAGCCGCGCCTCGTGCCTGAGACGCGAGAGCAACGGAGGGAAAACGACAAGCCCCCCCCCCCCCCCCCCATGCCTCCGCCCCCCAAGGGTGGGGGACGCAGGAAGGGAGGGGCGGCCATCGGCCCCCCCTCCCGAGGACAAAGCGGCACGATGGGGGGGCAGCGGGGAGAGGGTGCGGGACGGACTGCACGACCGCGCCCAAGAGACGCAAGCGCCGAGCAGGCCCCAGCGGGGGGGGCACCGGGGGAGCGAACGCAGAGTGAGCAGGGCGAAGACGGGGGCCACGCGGGTGCCCCACACCCCAGCAGAAGGACAAGTGCCGTGCCACGTGCCAGTGCCGTGCCTGCGACGTGCTTACGCCGGAGGAAGGGCAGCGAGGGCGCCCCCCCCCCCCCGCCCCCACCTCCCACACCCACCAAGGAAAGAGGCGAGGGCAACGGGGAGAAGGCGAGGGGGCAAGAGGGAAGACGGTAGCGGGCGGCGGACCCCCCCCCCCGAGGACACCGCGGCAGGGTGGGGAGGCAGAGGGACGAGAGTGCGGAACGAACCACACGACCGTGCCCAAGGGGAGCACGCGCCGTGCAAGCCCCAACGGGGGGGCCGCCGGGGGTGCAACCGCAGGAAGGGTAAGGTGACGACGGGAGCCACACGGCAACCCCCCCCCCCCCAGCGGAGGGACAAGTGCCGTGCCTCGTGCCTGCGCCGTGCTTCCGACGTGCTTGTGCAGTAGGGCGGACAGCGAGAACGCCCCCCCCCCCGCCCCCTACTCCAACGCCCACCCACAAAAAGGGCGAGGACGGCGGGGAGACAGCGAGGGGACATGGGGGGGGGGGCAGAAAAAAAAAACACACAAAACGAACAACAAAGGACACCAACAAGCCAGAGCAGGGGCAGACAGCAAGGGCAGACGGGACATGGCGGGAGCCAGGGGGCACAGCAAGGGGCGCGGGACGGGGGGACGCCCCTGGGGACGAAAGCTGGGAGGCAGGGACCAACGGGGGGGGGCCGGGGTGACAGGAGCCCGCGAACAACGCTGGTGAGGTACCCGACCTCTGGGGTTTGGGGGGCCCCCCGGTGTCCGTATCGGCCCCATCTGAGCGCGAGCAATAAGGTGGGTTACGCCCGGGACCGTTGGCCAGCGGCCCGAGGTGGCACCGGCCTGGGGGGGTGGCCAATGGGCCTGACCACGAGCACTCCCCACGGCACGTACTGCGGTTCGTGTCCTGTGAGGGGCTGCGGGTAGGGCACGCCGTCCATCGGGGTAGGCAAGAGACGGGCCTATCCCGCAAGGACTCCCCAGAGACCCACAGTGTACCCGACCCCGGTGTGGGGAAGGGCCGACGTACCTGGTTACGACGCAGGTCCATTTGTACGGAGCGGGTACAAATGGACGGCCCGTACAACAGAGTTACACCCTGACGGGGAGTGCATGCATCGGCCCCCCTGTGGGGAAACTCCCGGGGGGAGGGACCAGAGCCAGCGTCGGGCGCCCCCCCCCCCCCAACCCTGCCTGGCAACAAGCCCGCCAACAACCGTGTTGGGCCAAGGGGCACACCTAGCGAGCACAACCGGGGGCACTGGAACACGGAAGGGAAGAGGGGCGAGCATGAGGGGTGCGCAGCTGTGTCGTGCGAAGTGTCGTGCAACAATACGCCAGCAGCAGGCGGGACGGGCCACAGAGTCCACCCGTTCTCCCGTGTCCTTAGCTCACACAGCCTTCGTTAGCTAAATGTCGCTATCTGTCCCCACCATCCCGCGGAGTTGCCAGCCTTCCGGCGACGTGCCCGGCGCCTGGTAGACACGGTGTCTGATCTCGTCAGACACGGGCCGCACACGTATGCGGCGTTCCAGGCGCGCGTGGCCGCGGACCGTCCGGCCAGGGACAACGGGTGGGACCACTTCGTCGACGTCTGCTTGCGGCAGATGTTGGCCCGCGATCCCCACCCGTACAACGCGCCCGACGTTCAGGCGCGGTTCGCGCGGGCACGGTGCCGTTCGGGGTGCACCTGCTCAACCGACTACTCCGATGTCTACAAGATCTCGGGCAGCTCGAGGACGCGCAGCGCGGGCGGCCCCCAGTGGGGTCGGCGGGGCAGCCGGGGTATGCGGCGCCGGGTGCGTTTCCGATGCCGCCACCCCCAGGCCTCGGGCCCATGCCCATCCCGCCCTTTGGGGCTCACCACCACCACCAACTTCATCTCCATCACCTACTTCATCACCCCGTCGGGTTCCCCATGATGCAGCATCACTTCCCGCACCAACACGTACACCCGACAGCTGTGCCACAGCCCCCCGTCCATCTTCACCATCACCACCAGCTGGCGGCTGTGCCACAGCACCCCGTCCACCTACACCATCACCATCACCATCACCATCCGCACCAGCATGTGGAGTACCCGCATCCCCTGCCCCAGCAGCACCCGCGACCGCCTCAGCACACAGTGCCGGTGCCGGAACCGGTACCGGTGCCTGAGCCGGGGCGGAGCGCCCAGCAGCAGGGGGTGTCGCAAGGGGCTGTGCCACAGCACCTCGTCCACTTTCACCATCACCGTCACCATCACCTTCCGCACCAGCAAGTGGAGTACCCGCATTCCCTGCCCCAGCAGCACTCACTGCCGCCTCAGCACACGATGCCGGTGCCGGAACCGGTACCGGCGCCTGAGCCGGGGCGGAGCGCACAGCAGCAAGGGGTGTCGCATGGGGCTGGGCCACAGCACCCAGTCCACCTTCACCATCACCATCACCATCATCGTCCACACCAGCATGTGGAGTACCCACATCCCCTGCCCCAGCAGCACCCACGACCGCCTCAGCACACAATGCCGGTGCTGGAACCGGTACCGGTGCCTGGGCCGGGGCGGAGCGCCCAACAGCAGGGGGTGTCGCGAGGGGCTGTGCCACGGCACCCCGTCCACCCTCACCATCACCATCACCATCACCGTCCGCACCTGCATGTGGAATGCCCTCGCCCCCCGCCCCGGCAGCACTCACGGCCGGTGCCTCAGCACACCATGCCGGTGCCGGTACCGGTACCGGCACCTGGGCCGGGGCGGGACGCCCAGCAGCAGGGGGTGTCGCAAGGGGAGGCACATGGCGTGCCCCCGGGCGAGGCGAGGGGAATGGGGGCACCTGCGGCTGCGCCACCCCTGGCGGTGCCTCAGCCGGAGTTTCCCGCGGCGGGGTCACCACCGCGGACGGTCCAGATGCCGGACCCAGCCGTGCCGCGCGAGGCCCCGCCCGTGGTGCCGACGGACCCGGAGCCAGTGGTGCCGGGTGGGGGTCTGCCCCCGTCGCGTGGGATGCAGGGCGCGGCCCCCATGGGGAGGACTACGGCGGGGGAACGAGCGGGGGATGCAGCGCAGGAGGCGGCAGTGGCTGGCCCGCGAGACATCAGCGAGCTGCTCACGCAGGCCCTGGAGGAGTACCGGCGGACGGCCGTAGGGAGTGGGGGAGCCGCGCCGGAAGGGGCTGACGCCGGCGAGCTGATAGCGCAGGCGCTCGCGGCTGTCGCCCCGAGGACGGAAGGGGCCAAGGAGACGCCGACGGAGACGGTTTCTACGGGGGGACAGGGCGCGGGGCGGGGTGTGCCGAAGGCGCAAACGCCGGCGGAGGGCGGCGGGGTTGTGGAGCCCAGTGGGGGACGTGCCAAGGGGGAAGAAGTGGAGGGCTGGATGTGGGAGTGGCGGGAGTGGCGCCAGGTGGCACCCGGTGAGCCGTGTCCGGCGGGGCTGGCGTACCGCATGTATCTCCATGCGGGCACCGGCTGGGCCCGGCTGCCCGCCAACCTGCGGGCACGGCTGGACGCGGCGGAGGCGGCAAGGGGCGGAGGCGCTGACGAGCGGCCTCTGGCGCCCTTCCCGCCGCGGCCAGAAACGCCGCCGGCGGTGGTCGCGGCTGGAGAAGGGGCGGAGGGGGAGCAGGAGGCGGAGGAAGTGGAGGACGAGGAGGCATACGGGCCCGGCGAGTCGGCGCTGGCCCTCATGTTTGAGGACGACGCCGGGCCCGACGTCTACGCCGGCATGGACGAGGACCCGGCCAACGAGCCGCTGCGGCCCATGCCCACTGCGGTGCCGCCCCCTCCCCTGGGGAGCTGTGAGCGGCGGCACTGCAGGTACCATGCGGCCGAGGGCGCCCACAGGCACCGCCTCACGGGCACGGGGCAGCGGGAGGCAGGGATGCTGGCGAGCGCCCTGGAGCGCTATGAGCTCCAGCGCCCAGGGCAGGTCGCCCGGGAGATGGCCCTGGCGGCAACGTCCCCGGACAACGGCCAGGTCCGCTGTGTCCAACTGGGGGATGCGGCGGTCCTGGGTCACCACCCCGGTGATGTCCGGGCGGCCGAGCCCCAGGAAAGCCTCCCCCTGTCGGTGCGCCTGTCCGTGGTGCGCCTGCTGGGCGAGGCGGGGCTGGAGGACGTGCGGCGGGACGAAGGCCTGTACGTGGCCTTGTGGCGGGGTGGGGCTGACGCTTGGCGTCGCGAGCAGGCCGGGCGGCCCCTCACACCCCAGGCGCTGGGGTCCCATGCGCTCCTGGTGGCGTTGCACCCCGAGGGTGCAGAGGTCGTGTTCGACGCGGACCGCCTGCTGCTGACCGGGGATGGGGCGGTCCTCGTCCCCACCACCAGCAGCTACCGCCTTGAGAGCCGCGGCGGTGACCTCAAGCTGCTGCTGGTGGTGGGCACGCGCCTCGACGGGAGCGCCGCCCCCCAGGGGTCCGAACACGCGATCCCGGTGGGGGGCGACGGGGAAGCAGGCCGTGGCGGCGACGGGGTGGGGCAAGAGCAACCCACGGGGGAGGAGCAGCAGCAGGATCAGCCGGAGGTGGCCGGGGAGGAGGTGGACGTGGAGGCCATTGTGGCGGCGGCCCTGGCGAGGATCACGGGTGCTGCGGGCCCGCCGCCGACGACGGAGGCACTGGAGGAGGAGGACCAACGCAGGAGGGGTGAGGATGCGCAAGTCGCCATGGAGCAGGACGAGGAGCCGGAGTTCAAGGGTGAAGAGGCACAGGGTGCCGGGGAGCAGGACGAGGAGCTGGTGATCGTGGGGGCGAAGGAGGCGCGTGAGGTGAGTCCCCGGGAGCCGGGGGTGGCGGATAAGGCTGGGCCGAAGACGGGGGAGGTGGAAACCTGCAGGCACTGGGCCAAGGGGTGGTGCATGCGGGCAGATGCCTGCCGGTTCGCCCACCCCCAGCCGCCGGTGCCGCAGGGAGTACCCCAGGAGTTGCTCCTGATCCTCCAGGCAATGGCCCGTGTGGGGGCTCTCAGCCTGGACCGCAGCCAGGGCCACGGCCGGGGCCACGGAACGTTGCTGCAGGAGGCGGTGGTAAAGGCGCAAGGGGGAGGGCTCCCGGCGGTGGGGTATGCGGTGGAGAGTGGGGGCCTGACCGAGTGGGCGGTGGCGTTGCCATGTGGCATGGCGGCCCTGCTCACTCCGTTCCCGGTGGTCCCGTGGAGGGACATCGTCACCGTCCAGGAGGCCAACCTGGGATGGGTGTGCACGTGGCACACACACCCCGCCGGCATGGACCCTCGCGAGTGGCAGGCTAAGGCGGTCGTGACGTACCTGTCCTGGTCGTTGCCGGCAGCGCCGGGTGCGTGGGCGCAGTGGTGGGACAGGGCGCTCAGCTGGGCGAGGGATGGCAGTGCTGTGGCGGCCTGCCCTGACCTCCCGCGCGAGCCCGTCTCAGTCCAGCCGTGGACTGTCTCCCTGCATCTCCCCACGGTGGCGGCTCGTCTTGCGGCCACAGACCCGGAGGTCTCGCTGCTGGGAGACCGAGAGGGGCCAGGGCTTCGCCTGAGTCAGGGGCTGGAAGTTCGCACCGCCCGCCTCCCCAGCCCTGTGGACGGGGACATCCTGGGGGGACTTCAGTTCACGCGGGCTAGCGGGGCTGATGCGTGGACCGCTGTCCATCGCCAGCTCCCAGACGCGTGGCCCCAGGTGTACCGGCCCCCTGGTCACGAGCGTCTGGTGGGAGTGGAATGGCGCGTGTGGGCCGCCAACGGCCCGTGCCCACCGGTGGTGGTTCTGCCCAGGAGAACCAACCACCCCAGCTGGGAGACCGTGGCGGTCTTGTGGGGATGGGTGGCGGTCCGTGGGGCCGATGGCCACGTCTTCACTGCCCCAAGGGGCACGGTGATCGAGACCGACGGGGGGACGGCGTTGCAGCTCACGGCAGAGCCCCTGACCACGCATGCTGTGGTGGCCGTCCTCCAGTGGGGTGCCAACAAGCCACAGCCCTGGCGCGATCAAGTCGCAATGGCTGTCTGGCGGGACCTGCTGGTCCTTAGGGCAGCCGTCTGGTCAGGAGGAGCGGGGCGGCATCTCCCGGGCGCACTCCCCTGGCTGCGGGGCTGCGGAGACGCCTCTCCCCCGCCAGCTGAGTTGCGGGGCGCCCTGGAGCGCGTGTACTCCAAGCCCAGGCACCACTTCCTGGTGGCCGCGGACCATGGGGTGGAGCTCAGCGACGACGTGGTCGCGCTGGCAGCCGACGTGGTGCAGTGCCTGGCCCCCCACGCCATGATGCTCCCGAGGGAGGGGTGGGAAGGCCAGCGGCACGACCAAACCCCGGCTGCCCTCCTCATTGCGAGGTACGTCGAGCTGGGGGGCTCAGAGGCGGTGTACCTCGACCGGTTGGAGACGCCGGACATGCGGCACTGGACGGCCCACCACCTCGTGGCCCCTGACATGCGGTTGGCCGTGGACCCGCTGGGCCGGCCTGTGGTGTCGGGGGCTCCGCCCCAATGGCCGCACACGTGGGACATGGCGGTCCGGACGATGCGCATGGCACCCAGGGGCCAGAGGGCGGGATGGCCGGGTGCGGAGCGTCTGCTGGCGGAGGCCCGGGCGGCACAGGTGCAGCAGCCGGCCGGCAACACCAAGGACTGTGGCGTGTGCGCCCTCATGTCCGCCGTCGGTACCCTCCTCAGGGTGCCGAGGCCGGGCAACCTCCTGTCCGCGCTGGACAGGCGGTGGGTGGCGGCGGTGGTCCTCAACAGGGACATGGGGCCCATCGCGCGTCTGCCGTCCCTGGGGGAGCTGCCTGCAGCGGTGTTGGAGGCCCTGCTGGCGCCCCGCACGCCCTTGGACCTGGCGAACGTCCCGCACAACGTGGGGCTGCCCGGGGCGCGCATGCAACATGCCCTGCGGTGTATGGCAGCGGCGGCGGACGGGGGGATGTCCATGCTGGCGACGGTGTCCCTGCAGCACGTGCAGGACGCGATGCAGCATCAGCGGATGCATGCCCCCCAGCCGTGGGAAGAGAGCGCCAAGCGGTGGCTGAGGGTGGAAAGCGTGCATTCCACCCATGCGGTGGGCATGGCGGATATGGGGCGGCTGGTGGTGTTGGAGGGGGCGGAGTATTGGGCCTGTGTTCGGGTGGAAACAGGGGGACTGGAGTGGGTCGTGGTCACCGCGAGCCGGCTCAGGAGGCAGCAGTCCAGGGGCCCGGCCTGCTACCGGGTGTTCCAGGAGTGCCTCGGTGGGCTGGGGCCGGTGCGCAGGGCGCACAGGTGCACGGCCGAGGACATCCCGCCAGCGCCGGCGGTCTTCGTGGAGGTCACGCGGCCGCCGGTGATCCAGGGGCAGGACGTCTGGCCCGTAGCCCCGGGCAACATGTGGCAGGCTGAGCATGCAGCTGGCATATGCAGGGCGCTGCAGGGTCATGCGGCGGCCCTCCCCAGGGCCCCGGCGGCGCAGTCCTCCAGCAACATGCCGGCAGCCTCGCTAGCACTGCTGCATAGCGCGTCGCGGGCGTGGTACTGGGTTGTGGCGGCGTTGGAGCCCCACTCCTCGGCGCTGCGCCTGTACGATCGCGGGCAGGGCACGGTGCTCACGGTCCGCCCCGCCGACCTGGAGGCCCTGCACCTTAGCGCACTGAGTGGCGACGGGGGCGACGCGCTGTACCTCCAAGGGACCGTGGCAGGCGCGGCCGCGACACGCTTCCGCCGGCAGAGCGGAGGAGATGCCCTCCGCCTGGTTATGGCGGAGAACATGGGGCCGTGGCTCCGGGCGTTCTCCACGTCCAGGTGGAAGGTCGAGGGCGACCGGGAGAAGTTCGCCGACGCGTGGCGCCGCTGGGTGGAGGAGCAGTTTCCCGTGGGGGGAATGCTGCACCTGCCGCAACCACCAAGCGTGCCACCAGTACGGCCTGCGGCACCCCCGGCCGCGGCGGCGAGGCAGGCCCCGAAGGCGGCGCCCAAGCCGCCGCCCAAGAGGAGCCCCCCGCCTCAATATGGCGCCTATGCCAACATTCGGTACGTGCTGCAGCACTTCGGTGGTGACTTGGCCACGGATCAGCGTGGGACAAAGACGATCAATGTCTGCCCCTGGTCTCGGCTGGAGGGGGCTGGTCACTGCACTTGGAAAGCTGGCAAGCACTGCCGGCCCACCCACCCCCACCCCAAGGACCTGCTGGACCACATCCAGCGGGACCATGCGACTGATCCGGCGCAACGGGACCAGGCGCTGGCCATGCTGACTGGCGTTATGCCGGGGGGCCAGGCGGGGCCTTTCGCGTCGGCCCAGGCGGGGTCCAGAGCGCTCACGCTGCCCGCGGGTGCCCGCCCTGCAGCGGGGCGTGGGGCGTCGCCGTCGGCGGCACGATCTGGAGTGCTTGGGTCTGCAGCACGGCGTGGGGCAGTGTCTTCTACGGGGAGTACGGCGGCAAGTACATCCAGCGGACAGGCAGAGGGGGAACCCGCCACATCTGCCGGGTCTCAGCAGGCGACGACCGCCTCGGGCGGAGGCCCACGGGGTCAAGGGCCACCTCGCCAGCCGCCCGCGCCGGGTGCGGGTGGTCCCCCTGAACCTGCTGGTGGCCCCTCTCCGTCCAGTGATCCGGATCCGGCGGGGGGCCCCGATCCACACGTGCAGCCATGAAGGGGCCCAGCCTCCGACACCCGAGCGGCGGTGTCCTGGAACGTCCAGGGCTCGATGCGGGGGGACGGTGTACCAGTGGCCCCAGGTATGCTCGACGGTGAAGCGGTGGCGGCGGGCATCATGAAGGCCGAGGGTGCCATCCTGGGCCTATTCCAGGAGACTGGCCTGCAGGACCCACAAGGTGTGGTGCACTCCGAGAACCAGTGGCGTCACCATGGGTATCATGCATACCCAGGGGTGGATGCCCAGGCGGCGTCGGCGGCGGCGGTGCGCGGCGGGCTCTTGATTGCCCTTCGGGCGGACGTGTTCGCCGCGGAGGAAGTTCGAGACGTCGTGGACATCGTGCCGGGCAAAGCCATGGCCCTGGATGTGGTGACCGCAGGTGGCACCCTCACGGTCATCAACGTCCACGGCCCGGGTAGCGGCGGCGACTCCTGGGCGTCTAAGGCGTCCTTCTGGGCTGACGTGGCCATGTACGCGGCGTCCAAGAGCGCGGGTGGCACCAGGGCCGTGCTCCTCGGAGGGGACTTCAACGCGTGGCTGGAGTCCCCGTGGCACCCTACCACGAGGAGGTTCCAAGCCCTGTGCGAACAGTGTGGTTTCCACAGGGCAGGCCCGGAACGGGAGGAGGACAGGAGGCCCACGAGGGCAGGGCACCGACTGGACTCCTTCCTTCTAAACTCGCCTCTGGTCCCATGGGCGGCGCGTGAGCGCCCTCACTTAGCGCCGGGGCGGTCTCCTGCGTCACTGGGGTCGGATCATGGCCCTGTGGTCCTGGACATCCCACTGGCGGTGGCCGGCAAGGAGAGGGTCACCAGGATGGCCTACTCGCACGCCCAGGGCAGGCTGCACGCCATACGCCCGGACTCCCCGGGGGTTCGTGAGGCGGCGGCGGCAGTACTGCAGAAGGCCTGCGGGGATCAGCGGCTACAAGCGTGGCTCTCGTCGGACCAGGACACTGCCACCATGGGCACGTCGGAGGTGCAAGCGGTCTTTGACCTGCTCTACGCCTTCCGTGATGACGTGTCTAGGGTCACGGGAGTGCGCATGCCTTCCGGCGTGGACCCGCAGTACCCATACGGGCAGGCGGAAACGGACGCGTCGCTGGACCAGGTCCTCTCGGATCAGCAGGCCCTGGCCTGGCGTGCCCATCAGCTGTGGCAACGGGACGCGGCGGCGGCCGGACTCCACTCCCAGGAAGCGACTGCCCTGCTACAGCACCTCCGGCGAGTGGACCCCGACCTGTCCCCCGCCTCGGTAGAGGACCTGCGTGCCGCATTGGACCAACAGCTCCACCAGCTGGAGACACGCGTGGAGGAGCTGCGGGATGTCCTCAGGAGCAACATGCGCCGGTCCATCAAGGACTACTGGCGGGGCAGGGTACCGGATCTGCAGCTCCGGTGGACGGCGATACGGGGGGCCATCAACGTGGTGAACTATGCCCCGTCAGGCCTATGGTCCGTACGCGTCCGCGGGTCGGAGAAGGTGCTCTTGGAGGCCTCGGACGTCATTGGCGAGGTCCAGAGGTATTGGGAGGCGCTGTACGCCAAGCGGCCAGTGGACCTGCCGGCCTTCGAGCGGCTGGTCCGGGCCCACATTCCCAAAGGGGTGCCGGAGGAATGGAGGTCGGTACAGGGCTACACCCTGCAGGACCTTAAAGACGCCGTGAGGCAGGCCGTGGCGGACGACAAAGCTCCGGGGTCCAACCGGGTCACGGCTGCCCTCATAGCAGAGCTGCCTGAACCGGTGCAGGGGCTCCTGGTGCATGCGTACAGGGCAATCCTGCGGGGTGCGGACGTCCCGGAGTCCTGGCACGAGGCCATTATCTGGCTGATGCCCAAGGGCACAGCCACGGGCAACCTGGACGAGTACAGGCCGATAGCGCTGGGGCAGCAAGACATGCGAATGCTCATGACTCCCCTCATGCGGAGGTTCACAGCTGTTCTGGCACGCAAGGGACTGGCCGCGGACTGGCAGTTCGGAGCCATGCCGGGCTCCACGGCGGCTGCCCCGGTGTTCCTGGCCCAGCGCAGGCTGCAGCGTGGGCTGGAGGAAAACCACGTCCTGGCCTTCGATGTGTCGAAGGCTTTTGACACAGCGCCGCACGGAGCGCTGGCGCTCCTCCTGCGCCACATGGGTGTCCCGGAGGAGCTCATCAGGCTCTTCCACACCCTCAGCTGCGGGTCTCTGGTGCGCATCGTCACCGCGCACGGCCCGACGCCGAGCATACGGCTCCACAGGGGCCTGCGGCAGGGCAGTGCGGAGAGCGCTGTGCTCTACCTCCTCCTTTTGGAGCCTCTCCTGCGGAGCCTCGCCTGTAAGGCGCGGGGAGATGCTCGCCATGCGGTGCCACCCCTGGTACAGGCGTACTGTGATGACCTCCTGTTGATAGCGCACTCCCTGCCGCAATTCCTGGAGTATGCGGCGGCGATAGCGCGGTATCTCACTGACATGGGCATGTCCCTCAACGTGGGCAAATGCGCCTATGCCAATACTGCTCGCATCCATTCGATTATGGTATACCTGAACCCGGGGGACACGGCGGCCCCATGGGTATGCTTACGTGCCAAGGGCACGGTACCATACTTGGGCCTGCGCCTCGATCCCAGGGGGATGGCGATGATGAAGGAGAAACATGTACTCCGGTGTGAAGCCCTGCTGGGCTGGTGCAAGAACACGCTGGGGCCGGCGTCGGTGCCTCATGAGGTGATGGCGGCTGTGGTTGGAGGCATCGTGCGGTACGCGGCGCCCTACCTGTCCGACACGGCGGAGGCGGTAATCAAGCTGAATACTGCCATCAAGGCTGCGGCCCTGCAGTTCGAGAAGCTGCCCAAGGACCTGTCCAACGTGGCGGTGCGGTCAGGTCATGGGCTACGGTTGGCGGATGTCCAGGCTATATGCCGCGACTCCGTCGTGGCGACCATGGCTCAGCTCACCCACCACAGGTCGATGACAGTCCGTGATGAGCTGCGGGCCATGCTCCGAGACATGCACGTGCAGTACGGAGTGTGCGGGCAGTTCATGGTGCCCTCTGCGTCATTCGCCACACACGCTGGCAATACGTGGGTGGACAGGGTACTCAGGGCGATGGGGACGTTGCGCGTGGGGCTTCTCATGCCATCGTCGGTGTACTCGTGTGTACACGCCCATCTGCCGCAAGTGCAGTGGGCGGGGCGGAAGTGGGTGTCCCAATCCTATACCTTCAAGGGTAGGGACATCTGCATTCTCTCGGGGCCCCGCACAGATGCGACAGTACAGTCCCTGACTGATCCCGCAAATGACCTCCTGCATGCGCGGCTCCCCTGCCCTGCGCCTGGGCACTGGGCGGTACAGCTTCAGGAGTGCCATGAGGACCACCTGCACCTTCCGCACGCGGGGGTAGGGCCCCACCAGCTGGACCACGTGTGGCTCACGGGGCTTCGCGACGTCTTCCGGCCGCAGCTGCCCGGTCCGTTGACTCACCGGCTAATACACCCGGTGCGCCGAAAGAAGGCCAGCAAACGCAATAGACAGTCCGCTGCGGGGGACGTGTATGTGGTGGGCGGATACAGGGAGGAAGGATGGGACCCGGCCAACCCGGGGCTGTCCATGCCGTTCGTCCCGCTAGCCGCCCTCCTGTTTCTGTTGGGGGACGTCTTTGAGGGCTACCAACAGCAAGTCGATCCGGCGTCCGTCCCCCTGCTCACTCCTCACGCCGGGGGCGGCATAAGCCCGCCATCACTGTGGGTTGTGCACGGGCGGCCAGCGTTCTCCAGGGCGTGCGCGGTGGTGCACGGGTGCAGCGAATGGGCAATTGTTCTTCTGCTGCCGGCAGGCCCAATCCCGGATCCGGATGAGTACTCGGTCCCGGAAGTGGTCCGGATATCCAACGTGCCGCACGATCCGCACGTCGCCGTCACGTCGTTGCGTGATGGCGGCGCAGTGGAGCAGGGGTCAGTGGTGGTATACCAGCCTTCCTGCTCCGCAACAGTTTGGGGAGCGGAGTATACCACCGCCCTGGACGCCATAAAGTCAGTCTGCGGATGTGACCTGGCCTGGAGACCACATGCGGTGTATCGACCGAGGGTGGTCCTGTCCCCGGAGCTCACGGCCTCCAGTGCGGCGTCCCTGGGAAAGGTGGTGCAGAGCCCCCACTCCGACGTGGCGTGGCTGGAGCCCCACCGGTACTGCCGGGTGCCGGTGGCGACTAAAGTCACATCGTCTGACGCGTCGCCCCAGGGAGACGACGCCACAAACGTGGCGGTGGCCAGCCACGGAATCCCCACATGGACGGGTGCCATCTACGGCACGGTCCCGGAGGCAGAGATCATTGGCGCGGCGGCGTACTTGTTGCACACGCCCCCGTCAGCGTGCACGGTACACGTGGTGGATGCGTCCGTCATAGGAGCGCATCTCCGCAGGGCGCAGGAGGCCCTGTACCGTGGCATCAAGGGGCCGACATCACATCTTGTCAATCAGCACGCACTGAGCTGGATAGTGGAGGGGCTGCGGCGGCTGCCGCGCCGAGTTGGGGGGCCGCACCACTGGGTGGTGAGGCAGAGCTCGCACTTGGCGGCGGTCCCGCTCGAGGCACCGGACTCTGCCGCGGCCCGTGCAATGGCCCCGCCAGTCCATCTTGTCCTGCCGAAGGAGCACGCCATCCTCTTGGTGCCGGGGGATAATGGTGAGCTCGAGCCGCGTGTGCCATCCATGCAAGCCCTCCAGCAAGTCCGGGAGATGGAGTGGCGTTCGCTGGCGGCTCGCACCAGGGCGCACACGCCACTGGCTGGCGCCTGCGAGGGGATGCCCCTGGGAGCTGTGCATCACGGCCCAACGCACAGGAATATGCTGCGGGCACGTGACGGTTGCTTGTCCACCATGCAGGTCATGCGACGGTGGAGACGGAAGCTCACGCGTATGGCAATCCCGGCCCACCCCTGTATCTTCTGTGGGGGGCCGGAGGAGGACATTGGCCACATGCGCCTACTGTGTGCGCGGGACGAGGAGGTGGCTGGGCTCCTGTGCAGGCGTGTGGAGGAGTTCACGGCGGAGCTACCCCTGACGGACAGGGCGGTGGAGTTCGTGGCATGGAGGGAGCACGGCTGCAGGTGGGCTGAATCCCTGATGGCGGGTGTCGTCCCCGGGGACCTGAAGCGGCTGTTCGCTGCGGTGCGGGCGGCGTCGTCCCGGGGCCCTGCCAAGGCCAGGCTCTTTGTGGAGGACATGGTCCAGATTGGGGAAGATGTGTATGCCCGCAGGAACCATCGGCTCACCCAGATCATGCAGCTGCCGATGCAAGATCGAAGGAGGGCGGTATACGCGTTCCTGCGCGGTGACACACCCTTCTGCCCGCCGGCAGGGAGGATCCTGCAGCGTCCGCCGTGGAACCCGTTTGCCGGCCACCCCGGCGACCTGCGGGCAACCTTCCAGAGGGCACCGCTGCACGCACTGCTGGTGTCGCGGTCGTGCGTCGAGCATGACGAGGCCCTGTCCTTGTTCCCTCACTGGATGGCGGCGGTGGCGCAGGCCTTCGACCAGTGGATCGGTTCCTGGGTGGCGCGGGACATCACGGCATTCAGGGAGTGGTCCCGCGTGGTGTCGGCGCAGTCGTGGGCCCAGGTGCGTGGTACCAAGGTGAGAAGCCCTGACGGCCAGAGTGATCCCTGGCTCCAGGTGTACGCCAACCATCCAGCTGTGGGGAACGTCATGGGCTGGCCTCGCGAGGTGCTGCCGGTCCTTCAGCAACCTCTGTGCAGTCTCCCAGTCCTGGCGGTGGCTGTCGTACTTGACGTGGGTACGTTGTGGATGTATGACCGGCAGCTGCGACGAGCCGTACCAGCGGTCACGCAGCAGCGGTCCATGGCAGTGTTAGTGGGCTCCAAGCAGCTGGCACGGGTACAGGGCGACGACGCGCAAGGCCACGTCACGGAGGCCATGTTCTCTCTGCCAGAAGGGGACGACCACGTGGCTGCCGATGCCCGTCACACCCTTGACACCCTGGGCCTCGAGGCGGTCATTGAGGCTCGGGCGGGAGGACAACGCTTGGTTCTGGCTTCCGCCAGGGGCCCGGAGCACGACGGGGTTGATGTCATTGGGGAGGTCTTGCGAGACTACGGTTGGGAGCTCCTGGCGCATGGCACACGCAGCCCCAAAGTGGCGCGGTGGCCCCGGCTGCTTGAGAGCCTGCCGGTGATGCCCGACGGGCGACCGATACTCCGCCCGATGTCCACGTGGGAGGAAGCGAGGCGCAGCCTCCTCAGTTGTGCCACAGCACGCACGCTGGCGAGGGCTTTGCTCGGGCTCCAGGACGCGTGCTGCGATGTATGGCAGGACCTGTGGTCGCAGTGTTGTGATGGTAACTGCGTTCCATCGCGGTCTGTGCTTCCGCAGCGATGCCACGGGTGCGGGGAAACGGTGTCAGTTTGAGTTCATCAGTGTGCCTCCGCCCCGCTGTGCGGGACATGTAAGGAGCGTGCCGATAGGGGGTGGCCTAAGGCGAGGTGGGCACTGCGGCACTCTGGACAGATGTCCTCAAGTGCCTGGAAGACTATCCAGGATAGAGTGAAGAGCGTCCGAGTGGAAGGGGTACGGTGCCCTGGAGCGCCGTCTGCGGCCCTGCCCCTGATGCTGTGGTGGGCGGCTCTGGAGGGCGACTCACGGGTACTCTGGTTGTGGCATCGCGGAGGAGATGGTGACGGCGTGGTGGGGGCCGGGGGTGCAGGTTGATGGGGTTGGGAATTGTGGGTGCACCAGCTACCGTCCCTACGCTGGACACAGCGGAGGGGGTAGCGCCTGAGAAGCAGTGCCTTCGCGGCCTGATTGTGCGGTACTGGCAGGCGGCGTATGACGGCCAACGCGATGTGACAGGTCGTGCCGGCCTGATGGTGAGCCGTACTGCCCCCGTGCATGAGGGTCGGACAGGGATGCTTCACCCGCCTGCCCCGGGTCGCCGCATACAACAGTGAGGTGTCACGGGTCGTCCCGACCAGGGTAATAAGGCCCAAACCCCTGTAGGGTATTCCCATGGCACCGGGGTCTCTACTGGCGGCCCGGCTACGGCAGTGTTGAGAGTGGTTGCTCGGGATACACCGGGGGTGCACGGAGTTGTCTTGGGGTTACAGCGTTGCGGCGCCCCCTGGGAGTGTTACACGGGGTTGCGGGGTCAGCCTGCAGGCCCCGGGAGCGGCGACGGGGCGGAGATGTGTGCGTGGAAGGATATGACAGTGGGGTCGTCAGGGGGACAGTATGGCGGGCGTCGTGGAGAGGATGTGGCAGCATGGGAGGAGCGCTCACGGGGGGCACGTGGAGTTCCAGGTGGCGGCGTACTGGAGTCTTGGGGGTAAACGCGGCGGCACTGGGATCCGTACGGTGGGGGTACGCGGCGGTACTGGGGAACCGTACAGTGGGGGAGCAGCGGGGAAGTTCCAGATGACGGTGTACTGGCATCGTGGGGGTATACGCGGCGGTACTGGGAACCGTATGGTGGGGGTACACGGCGGTACTGGGGTCCGTACGGTGGGGGAACGCGGCGGTACTGGGGAACCGTACAGTGGGGGAGCACGGGGATGCATGGCGGTACTGGGGTGTCCCCCTGACCCCTCTAACAACTCAGGGGGAGCGCGGGGGCATCCCCTGGCCCCGTTAACAAACTAGAGGGACCGTGCCTGCGGGCATGTACATAGTCTAACCTCTGACCATGGCCTTGTGGTTGCGGTAGTGCGTGTCGTGGCGGCTAGCAGGTGGCGTCGGCGTGGCAACGGCGGTACTGCGCGGCGTCGTAGCGAAGAGTATGCAGTCGCCTCACCACTGTAACGGCTTACCCCTGGGGGGCGCCAGTCCGGTCGGCTAGAGGCGAGGAGGGCAGGGGAGCGGCATGCTGAGTTGTCCGGGGGGTGACGCGCGGGCCAATGCTATAAGTAGGCTCGCCACGTCGTCGGTGGGGGCCGAACCTGCGGCCTGGCCGCTGCTGTGGCGGAAGAGGCGCAACCACGGAAGCTGGCCAATCAGTGCAGGTAAGGGTCAAGGGTAGGCGCCAGGGCATTGTATGTGGGCCAGATGAGGTGCACCTGGGTACCACAGCCCGGGGCGAGCCTCTGGTGGGTACCCCTACAGGGGGTCGATAACCAAGCTACGGCACCCACCAGCCCGAATCCCAGCCAGCGATATTCACGGGTTGCGCCACTCCCGTCGCGTAGCGGCCGGCGTCCCCCCCTGTAGACCCTCAAGATATATTATACATGGGCAAGTGGTTACCTCGAAGCAGATTGGGCGCTGGCCCCTGACATGGGGTGCCAGCATGGTATATATCTGGGGTGTGGGGGCAGCACAGGGCCACGGGGACGTGGAATTGATACCGTGTTTCTGTACTATACTAGGGGACTGGTGCGGTGGGACGGTGGCGTACATTGTGGAGACATGGGGGCGATGAAAGCTGAGGGCCAGGCTAGACTGGAGCCTCCCAGAAATCCTGGTTATGCACATACGGGCTATTGCGTGCTGGCAGAGGGATACGTGGAGTCAGGGGTGGTGAGCAGTCTCGAGGACGCAGACGGCAATGGATTCCATGGGGTCATGAGTGATGGATGTCTCCACGGTGGCGGGGGTACGCGAACGACGGAGGGTCAGCTCTCGCCTCGCCGCATGCGTGCTGCTTTGTTCCTTGGTTGCCGCTTTGCGACGGACAGAGATGCCCTTGCTTTCTGCTTGTTGCGATGCTGCTGCGCTGCTTTGCCTTGCCCCTTACCCCCGGCGAACAAACGGGCCAGCGTCCGTTGCCGTTGCTAATGCTAACGCTTTGCAGTTGCCACTGCCACCAAAGCCTGGTTGACCGGTATCCCCGGTCCTCTGGGTCCTCCGTCATGCTGTGGGCCACCTCAGGCAGCCATGGGACCCACGGGATCGAGCGAGGCAGGAACCACCTGTCGGCGCGAGATGCCCGGTAACTCCAGCAGACGGCATGATAAGTGGTTATGACTATGACTATGACTATATATATATATATATATATATATATATATATATATATATATATATACATATATATATAGTCATAGTCATAACCACTTATCATGCCGTCTACTGGAGTTACCGGGCATCTCGCGCCGACAGGTGGTTCCTGCCTCGCTCGATCCGGTGGGTCCCAGGGCTGCCTGAGGTGGCCCACAGCATGACGGAGGACCCAGAGGACTGGGGATACCGGTCAACCAGGCTTTGGGGGCAGTGGCAACTGCATTGCGTTAGCATTAGCAACGGCGACGGACGCTGGCCCGTTTATTCGCCGGGGGTAAGGGGGCAAGGCACAGCAACGCAGCAGCATCGCAACAAGCAGAAAGCAAGGGCTTCTCTGTCCGGCGCAAAGCGGCAACCAAGGAACAAAGCAGCACGCATGCGGCGAAGCGAGAGCGGACCCTCCGTCGTTTGCTTACCCCCGCCACCGTGGAGACGTCCATCACCCGTGACCCCACGGTATCCATTGCCGCCTGCGTACTGGTAATTGCCCACCACCCCTGACTCCAGGTATCCCTTCGCCAGCACGCAATAGCCCGTATATGCATAGCCAGGATTTCTGGGAGGCTCCAGCCTAGCCTCGCCCTCAGCTTTCATCGCCCCCATGTCCCCACAATGTACGCCGCCGACCCACCGCACCAGTCCCCTAGTATAGTACAGAAACACGGTATCAATTCCACGTCCCCGCGGTCCTGAGCTGCTCCCACACCCCAGATATGTACTGTGCCGGCACTCCATGTCAGGGGCCAGCACCCAATCAGCTTCGAGGCATCCACTTGCCCATGTATAATATAACTTGAGGGTCTACAGGGGGGGACGCCGGCCGCTACGCGACGGGAGTGGCGCAACCCGTGAATATCGCTGGCTGGGATTCGGGCTGGTGGGTGCCGTAGCTTGGTTATCGACCCCCTGTAGGGGTACCCACCAGAGGCTCGCCCCGGGCTGTGGTAACCAGGTGCACCTCATCTGGCCCACATACATTGCCCTGGCGCCTACCCTTGACCCTTACCTGCATTGATTGGCCAGCTCCCGTGGTTGCGCCTCTTCCGCCATCGCAGCGGCCAGGCCGCAGGTTCGGCTCCCACCGACGACGTGGCGAGCCTACTTATAGCATTGGCCCGCGCGTCACCCCCCGGACCACTCAGCATGCCGCCCCTTCTCCTTCCCCGCCTCCAGCCGACCGGACTTGCGCCCCCCAGGGGTAAGCCGTTACAGTGGTGAGGCGACCGCATACTCTTCGCTACGACGCCACGCAGTACCGCTGTTGCCACGCCGATGCCACCCGCGAGCCGCCACGACACGCACCACCGCAACCTCAAGGCCATGGTCAGAGGTTAGACTATGTACAAGCCCGAAGGCACGGTCCCTCTAGCTTGTTAACGGGGCCAGGGGATACCCCTACGCGCCCCCTGAGTTGTTAGAGGGGTCAGGGGGACACCCCAGTACCGCCATGCATCCCTGCTGCTCCCCCACTGTACGGTTCCCCAGTACCGCCGCGTACCCCCACCGTACGGACCCCAGTACCGCCGCGTATACCCCCAAGACGCCAGTACACCGTCACCTTGAACTTCACGTGCCCCCCGTGAGTGCTCCTCCCAGACTGCCACGCCGTCTCCAGGACGCCCGCCATACTGTCCACCTGACGACCTCGCTGTCATATCCTTCTACGCACACATCTTCGCTTCGTCGCCGCCCCTTGGGCCTGCAGGCTGTCCCCGCAACCCCGTGTAACACTCCCAGGGGGCGCCGTACCGCCGTAATCCCCAGACAACTCCGTGCACCCCCGGTGTATCCCGAGCAACCACTCCCAATACTGCCGTAGCCGGGCCGCCAGTAGAGACCCCGGTGCCATGGGAATACCCTACAGGGGTTTGGGCCTTATTACCCTGGTCGGGACGACCCATGACACCTCACTGTTGTATGCGGCGACCCGGGGCAGGCGGGTGAAGCATCCCTGTCTGACCCTCATGCACGGGGGCAGTACGGCTCACCATCAGGCCGGCACGACCTGTCACATCGCGTTGGCCGTCATACGCCGCCTGCCAGTACCGCACAATCAGGCCATGAAGGCACTGCTTCTGAGGCGCTACCCCCTCCGCTGCGTCCACCGTAGGGACGGTAGCAGGTGCACCCACAATTCCTAACCCCATCAATCTGCATCACCCCCGGCCCCCACCACGCCGTCACCATTTCCTCCGTGATGCCACCACCAGAGTATCCCTGAGTCGCCCTCCAGAGCCGCCCACCACAGCATCAGGGGCAGGGCCGCCGACGGCGCTCCAGGGCACCGTACCCCTTCCACTCGGACGCTCTTCAGGCCACCCTGGATAGTCTTCCAGGCACTTGAGGACATCTGTCCAGAGTGCCGCAGTGCCCACCTCGCCTTAGGCCACCCCCTATCGGCACGCTCCTTACATGTCCCGCATAGTGGGACGGAGGCACACTGATGAACCCAAACTGACACCGTTTCCCTGCACCCGTGGCATCGCTGCGGAAGCACAGACCGCGACGGAACGCAGCTACCATCACAACACTGCGACCACAGGTCCTGCCATACATCGCAGCACGCGTCCTGGAGTCCGAGCAAAGCACCCGCCAGCGTGCGTGCTGTGGCACAACTGAGGAGGCTGCGCCTCGCTTCCTCCCACGTGGACACCGGGCGGAGTATCGGTCGCCCGTCGGGCATCACCGGCAGGCTCTCAAGCAGCCGGGGCCACCGCGCAACTTTGGGGCTGTGTGTGCCATGCGCCAGGAGCTCCCAACCGTAGTCCCGTAAGACCTCCCCGATGACATCAACCCCGTCCTGCTCCGGGCCCCTGGCGGATGCCAGAACCAAGCGTTGTCCTCCCGCCCGAGCCTCAATGACCGCCGCGAGGCCCAGGGTGTCAAGGGTGTGACGGGCATTGGCAGCCACGTGGTCGTCCCCCTCTGGCAGAGAGAACATGGCCTCCGTGACGTGGCCTTGCGCGTCGTCGCCCTGTACCCGTGCCAGCTGCTTGGAGCCCACTAACACTGCCATGGACCGCTGCTTCGTGACCGCTGGTATGGCTCGTCGCAGCTGCCGGTCATATAGCCACAACGTACCCACGTCAAGTACGACAGCCACCGCCAGGATTGGGAGACTGCACAGAGGTTGCTGAAGGACCGGCAGCACCTCGCGAGGCCAGCCCATGACGTTCCCCACTGCTGGATGGTTGGCGTACACCTGGAGCCAGGGATCACTCTTGCCGTCAGGGCTTCTCACCATGGTACCACGCACCAGGGCCCACGATTGCGCCGACACCACGCGGGACCACTCCTTGAATGTCGTGATGTCCCGTGCCACCCAGGAACCGATCCACTGGCTGAAGGCCTGCGCCACTGCCGCCATCCAGTGAGGGAACAAGGACATGGCCTCTTCTTGCGCGATGCACGACCGTGGCACCAGCAGTGCGTGCAGCGGTGCCCTCTGAAAGGTTGCTCGCAGGTCGCCGGGGAGGCCGGCAAACGGGTTCCACGGCGGACGCCGTTGGATCCTGCCTGCCGGCGGGCAGAAGGGTGTGTCACCTCGCAGGAACGCGTATATCGCCCTCCTTCGATCTTGCATCGGCAGCTGCATGATCTGGGTGAGCCGATGGTTCCTGCGGGCATACACATCTTCTCGAATCTGGACCATGTCCTCCACAAAGAGCCTGGCCTTGGCAGGGCCCCGGGACGACGCCGCTCGCACCGCAGCGAACAGCCGCTTCAGGTCCCCGGGGACGACACCCGCCATCAGGGATTCCGTCCATCTGCAGCCGTGCTCCCTCCACGCCACGAACTCCACCGCCCTGTCTGTCAGGGGTAGCTCCGCCGTGAACTCCTCCACACGCCTGCACAGGAGCCCAGCCACTTCCTCGTCCCGCGCACACAGTAGGCGCATGTGGCCAATGTCCTCCTCCGGCCCCCCACAGAAGATACAGGGGTGGGCCGGTATTGCCATACGCGTGAGCTTCTATCTCCACCGTCGCATGACCTGCATGGTGGACAAGCGACCGTCACGTGCCCGCAGCATATTTCTGTGCGTTGGGCCGTGGTGTACAGCTCCCAGGGGCACCGCCTCGCAGGCGCCAGCCAGTGGCGTGTGCGCCCTGGTGCGTGCCGCTAGCGAACGCCACTCCATCTCCCGGACTTGCTGAAGGGCGTGCATGGATGGCACACGCGGCTCGAGCTCTCCATTATCCCCCGGCACCAAGAGGATGGCGTGCTCCTCTGGCAGGACGAGATGGATAGGGGGGGCCATTGCACGGGCCGCGGCAGAGTCCGGCGCCTCGAGCGGGACCGCCGCCAAGTGCGAGCTCTGCCTCACCACCCAGTGGTGCGGCCCCCCAACTCGGCCCGGCAGCCGCCGCAGCCCCTCCACTATCCAGCTCAGTGCGTGCTGATTGACCAGATGTGATGTCGGCCCCTTGATGCCACGGTACAGGGCCTCCTGCGCCCTGCGGAGACGCGCTCCTATGACGGACGCATCCACCACGTGCACCGTGCACGCTGACGGGGGCGTGTGCAACAAGTACGCCGCCGCGCCGATGATCTCTGCCTCCGGGACCGTGCCGTAGATGGCACCCGTCCACGTGGGGATTCCGTGGCTCGCCACCGCCACGTTTGTGGCGTCGTCTCCCTGGGGCGACGCGTCAGACGATGTGACTTTAGGCGCCACCGGCACCCGGCAGTACCGGTGGGGCTCCAGCCACGCCACGTCGGAGTGGGGGCTCTGCACCACCTTTCCTAGGGACGCCGCACTGGAGGCCGTGAGCTCCGGGGACAGGACCACCCTCGGTCGATATACCGCATGTGGTCTCCAGGCCAGGTCACATCCACAGACTGACTTGATGGCGTCCAGGGCGGTGGTATACTCCGCCCCCCAAACTGATGCGGAGCAGGAGGGCTGGTATACCACCACAGACCCCTGCTCCACTGCGCCGCCATCACGCAACGACGTGACGGCGACGTGCGGATCGTGTGGCACGTTGGACATCCGGACCACTTCCGGGACCGAGTACCCTTCCGGATCCGGGATAGGGCCTGCTGGTAGCAGAAGGACAATTGCCCACTCGCTGCACCCGTGCACCGCCGCGCATGCCCTGGAAAACGCTGGCCGCCCGTGCACAACCCACAGTGGTGGCGGGCTTATGCCGTCCCCGGCGTGAGGAGTGAGTAGGGGGACGGACGCCGGATCGTCTTGCTGTTGGTAACCCCCAAAGACGTCCCCCAATAGAAACAGGAGGGCGGCCAGCGGGACGAACGGCATGGACAGCCCCGGGTTGGCTGGGTCCCATCCTTCCTCCCTGTATCCGCCCACCACATACTGGGCGCACCGGGTGTATTAGCCGGTGAGTCAACGGACTAGGCAGCTGCGGCCGGAAGACGTCGCGGAGCCCCGTGAACCAGACGTGGTCCAGCTGATGGGGCCCTACTCATGCGTGCGGAAGGTGCAGGTGGTCCTCATGACACTCCTGAAGCTGGACAGCCCAGTGCCCAGGCGCAGGACAGGGGAGCCGCGCATGCAGGAGGTCATTTGCGGCATCAGTCAGGGACTGTACCGTCGCATCTGTGCGGGGCCCCGAGAGAACGCATATGTCTCTACCTTTGAAGGAATAGGATTGGGACACCCACTTCCGCCCCGCCCACTGCACTTGCGGCAGATGGGCGTGTACACACGAGTACACTGACGATGGCATGAGAAGTCCTACGCGCAACGTCCCCATCGCCCGGAGTACCCTGTCCAATCCACGTATTGCCAGCGTGCGTGGCGAATGACGCAAAGGGCACCACGAACAGCCCGCACACTCCGTACTGCACCTGCATGTCCCGGAGCATGGCCCGCAGCTCATCCCGGACTGTCGTCGACATGTGGTGGGCGAGCTGAGCCATGGTCGCCATGACGGAGTCGCGGCACATAACCTGGACATCCGCTAACCGTAACCCATGACCCGACCGCACTGCCACGTTGGACAGGTCCTTGGGCAGCTTCTCGAATTGCAGGGCTGCAGCCTTGATGGCAGTATTCAGCTTGATCACCGCCTCCGCCGTGTCGGACAGGTAGGGCGCCGCGTACCGCACGATGCCTCCAACCACAGCCGCCATCACCTCATGAGGCACCGATGCCGGCCCCAACGTGTTCTTGCACCAGCCCAGCAGAGCATCACACCGGAGTACATGTTTCTCCTTCATGGTCGCCACCCCCCTGGGGTCGAGGCGCAGGCCCAAGTATGGTACCGTGCCCTTGGCACGTAAGCATACCCATGGGGCCGCCGTGTTCCCTGGGCTCAGGTATACCATAATCGAATGGATGCGAGCAGTATTGGCATAGGCGCATTCGCCGACGTTGTCCGTGAAATACCGCGCTATCACCGCTGCATACTCCAGGAATTGCGGCAGGGAGTGCGCTATCAACAGGAGGTCATCACAGTACGCCTGCACCAGGGGTGGCACCGCATGGCGAGCATCTCCCCGCGCCTTGCAGGCAAGGCTCCGCAGGAGAGGCTCCAAGAGGAGGAGGTAGAGCACAGCGCTCTCCGCACTGCCCTGCCGCAGGCCCCCGTGGAGCCGAATGCGCACCAGAGACCCGCAGCTGAGGGTGTGGAAGAGCCTGATGAGCTCCTCCGGGACACCCATGTGGCGCAGGAGGAGCGCCAGCGCCCCGTGCGGCGCTGTGTCAAAAGCTTTTGACACATCGAAGGCCAGGACGTGGTTTTCCTCCAGCCCACGCTGCAGCCTGCGCTGGGCCAGGAACACCGGGGCAGCCGCCGTGGAGCCCGGCATGGCTCCGAACTGCCAGTCCGCAGCCAGTCCCTTGCGTGCCAGGACAGCTATGAACCTCCGCATGAGGGGAGTCATGAGCATTCGCATGTCTTGCTGCCCCAGCGCTATCGGCCTGTACTCGTCCAGGTTTCCCGTGGCTGTGCCCTTGGGCATCAGCTAGATAATGGCCTCGTGCCAGGACTCCGGGACGTCCGCACCCCGTAGGATAGCCCTGTACGCGTGCACCAGGAGCCCCTACACCGGTTCAGGCAGCTCTGCTGTGAGGGCAGCCGTGACCCGGTTGGACCCCGGAGCTTTGTCGTCCGCCACAGCCTGCCTCACGGCGTCTTTAAGGTCCTGCAGGGTGTAGCCCTGTACCGACCTCCATTCCTCCGGCACCCCTTTGGGAATGTGGGCCCGGACCAGCCGCTCGAAGGCCGGCAGGTTCACTGGCCGCTTGGCGTACAGCGCCTCCCAATACCTCTGGACCTCGCCAATGACGTCCGAGGCCTCCAAGAGCACCTTCTCCGACTCGCGGACGCGTACGGACCATAGGCCTGACGGGGCATAGTTCACCACGTTGATGGCCCCCCGTATCGCCGTCCATCGGAGCTGCAGATCCGGTACCCTGCCCCGCCAATAGTCCTTGAGGGACCGGCGCCTGTTGCTCCTGAGGACACCCCGCAGCTCCTCCACGCGTGTCTCTAGCTGGTGGAGCTGTTGGTCCAACGCGGCACGTAGGTCCTCCACCGAGGCGGGGGACAGGTCGGGGTCCACTCGCCGGAGGTGCTGTAGCAGGGCAGTCGCTTCCTGGGAGTGGAGTCCGGCCGCCGCCGCGTCCCGTTGCCACAGCTGATGGGCGCGCCAGGCCAGGGCCTGCTGATCCGAGAGGACCTGGGCCAAAGACGCCTCCGTCTCCGCCTGCCCCTACGGGTACTGCGGGTCCACGCCTGATGGCATGCGCACTCCCGTGACCCTGGACACGTCATTACGGAAGGCGTAGAGCAGGTCAAAGACCGCTTGCACCTCCGACGTGCCCATGGTGGCAGTGTCCTGGTCCGACGAGAGCCACGCCTGTAGCGGCCTTCTGCAGTACTGCCGCCGCCGCCTCACGAACCCCCGGGGAGTCCGGGCGTATGGCATTGAGCCCTGCCTTGGGCGTGCGAGTAGGCCATCCTGGTGACCCTCTCTTTGCCGGCCACCGCCAGCGGGAGGTCCAGGACCACAGGGCCATGATCCGACCCCAGCGACGCTGGAGACCGCCCCGGCGCCAAGTGTGGGCGCTCACGCGCCGCCCATGGGACCAGAGGCGAGTTTAGAAGGAAGGAGTCCAGTCAGTGCCCTGCCCTCGTGGGCCTCCTGTCCTCCTCCCGTTCCGGGCCTGCCCTGTGGAAACCACACTGTTCCCACAGGGCTTGGAACCTCCTCGTGGTGGGGTGCCACGGGGACTCCAGCCACACGTTGAAGTCCCCTCCGAGGAGCACGGCCCTGGTGCCACCCGCGCTCTTGGCCGCCGCGTACATGGCCACGTCAGCCCAGAAGGACGCCTTAGACGCCCGGGAGTCGCCGCCGCTGCCCGGGCCGTGGACGTTGATGACCGTGAGGGTGCCACGTGGGGTCACCACATCGAGGGCCATGGCCTTGCCCAGCACGATGTCCACGATGTCTCGAACTTCCTCCGCGGTGAACACGTCCGCCCGAAGGGCAATCAAGAGCCCGCCGCGCACCGCTGCCGCCGACGCTGCCTGGGCATCCACCCCTGGGTACGCATGATACCCGTGGTGACGCCACTGATTCTCCGAGTGCACCACACCCTGAGGGTCCTGCAGGCCGGTCTCCTGGAATAGGCCCAGGATGGCACCCTCGGCCTTCATGATACCCGCCGCCACCGCTTCACCGTCCAGCATACCTGGGGCCACTGGTACGCCGTCCCCCCGCATCGAGCCCTGGACGTTCCAGGACACCGCCGCTCGGGTGTCGGAGGCGGGGCCCCTTCATGGCTGCACGTGTGGATCGGGGCCCCCCGCCGGATCCAGATCACCGGACGGAGGGGGGCCATCAGTAGGTTCAGGGGGACCACCCGCACCCGGCGCGGGCGGCCGGCGAGGTAGCCCCTGTCCCCGTGGGCCTCCGCCCGAGGCGGCCGTCGTCTGCTGAGATCCGGCAGATGCGGCAGGCTCCCCCTCTGCCTGCCCGCCGGATGTACTTGCCGCCGGACTCCCCGTAGAGGTCACTGCCCCACGCCCTGCTGCAGACCCATTCGCTCCAGATCGTGCCGCCGACGGCGACGCCCCGCGCCCCGCCGCAGGGCGGGCACCCGTGGGCAGTGTGAGCGCTCTGGACCTCGCCTGGGCCGACGCGAAAGGCCCCGCCTGGCCCCCCGGCATAACGCCACCCAGCATGGCCAGCGCCTGGTCCCGTTGCGCCGGATCAGTCGCATGGTCCCGCTGGATGTGGTCCAGCAGGTCCTTGGGGTGGAGGTGGGTAGGCCGGCAGTGCGTGCCAGCTTTCCATGTGCAGTGACCAGCCCCATCCAGCCGAGAACAGGGGCAGACGTTGATTGTCTTTGTCCCACGCCGTTCCGTGGCCAAGTCACCACCGAAGTGCTGCAGCACGTACCGAATGTTGGCATAGCCGCCATACTGAGGCGGCCGGCCCCTCTTGGGCGGCGGCTTGGGCGCCGCTTTCGGGGCCTGCCTCGCCGCCGCGGCCGGGGGTGCCGCGGGCCGTACCGGTGGCACGCTTGGTGGCTGCGGCAGGTGCAGCATTCCCCCCACGGGAAACTGCTCCTCCACCCAGCGGCGCCACGCGTCGGCGAACTTCTCCCGATCGCCCTCGACCTTCCACCTGGACGCGGAGAACGCCCGGAGCCACGGCCCCATGTTCTCCGCCATGACCAGGCGGAGGGCATCTCCTCCGCTCTGCCGGCGGAAGCGTGTCGCGGCCGCGCCTGCCACGGTCCCTTCGAGGTACAGCGCCTCGCCCCCGTCGCCACTCAGTGCACTAAGGTGCAGGGCCTCGAGGTCGGCGGGGCGGACCGTGAGCACCGTGCCCTCTCCGCGATCGTACAGGCGCAGCGCCGAGGAGTGGGGCTCCAATGCCGCCACAACCCAGCACCACGCCCGCGACACGCTATGCAGCAGTGCCAGCGAGGCTGCCGGCTTGTTGCTGGAGGACTGCGCTGCCCGGGCCCTGGGGAGGGCCGCCGCGTGACCCTGCAGCGCCCTGCACATGACAGCTGCATGCTCAGCCTGCCACATGTTGCTCGGGGCTATGGGCCAGACGTCCTGCCCCTGGATCGCCGGCGGCTGCGTGACCTCCACGAAGACCGCCGGCGCTGGCGGGATGTCCTCGGCCGTGCACCTGTGTGCCCTGCGCACCGGCCCCAGCTCCCTGCGGCACTCCTGGAACACCCGGTAGCAGGCCGGGCCCCTGGACTGCTGCCTCCTGAACCGGCACGCGGTGACTACGACCCACTCCAGTCCCCCTGTTTCCACCGGAACACAGGCCCAATACTCCGCCCCCTCCAACACCACCAGCCGCCCCATATCCGCCACGCCCACCGTATGGGTGGAAGGCACGCTCTCCACCCTCAGCCACCGCTTGGCGCTTTCTTCCCACGGCTGGGGGGCATGCATCCGCTGCTGCTGCATCGCGTCCTGCACGTGCTGCAGGGACACTGTCGCCAGCATGGACATCCCCCCGTCCGCTGCCGCCGCCATACACAGCAGGGCATGTTGCATGCGCGCCCCGGGCAGCCCCACGCTGTGCGGGACGTCCGCCAGGTCCAAGGGCGTGCGGGGCGCCGGCAGGGCATCCAACACCGTTGCAGGCAGCCCCCCCAGGGACGGCAGACGCGCGATGGGCCCCATGTCCCTGTTGAGGACCACCGCCGCCACCCACCGCCTATCCAGCGCGGACAGGAGGTTGCCCGGCCTCGGACCCCTGAGGAGGGTACCGACGGCGGACATGAGGGCGCACACGCCACAGTCCTTGGTGTTGCCGGCCGGCTGCTGCACCTGCGCCGCTCGGGCCTCCGCCAGCAGATGCTCTGCACCCGGCCATCCCGCCCTCTGGCCCCTGGGTGCCATGCGCATCGTCCGGACCGCCATGTCCCATGTGTGCGGCCACTGGGGCGGGGCCCCCGACACTACAGGCCGGCCCAGCGGGTCCACGGTCAACCGCATGTCAGGGGCCACGAGGTGGTGGGCCGTCCAGTGCCGCATGTTCGGCGTCTCCGACCGGTCGAGGTACACCGCCTCCGAGCCCCCCAGCTCGACGTACCTCGTAATGAGGAGGGCAGCCGGGGTTTCGTCGTGCTGCTGGCCCTCCCACCCCTCCCTCGGGAGCATCATGGCGTGGGGGGCCAGGCACTGCACCACGTCGGCTGCTAGTGCGACCACGTCGTCGCTGAGCTCCACCCCATGGTCTGCGGCCACCAGGAACTGGTGCCTGGGCTTGGAGTACAGGTGCTTCAGGGCGCCCCGCAGCTCAGCCGGTGGGGGAGAGGCGTCTCCGCATTCCCGCAGCCAGGGGAGTGCGCCCGGGAGATGCCGCCCTGCTCCTCCTGACCAGACGGCGGCCTTAAGGACCGGCAGGTCTCGCCAGACAGCCCTAGCGACCGGATCGCGCCAGGGCTGTGGCCTGTTTGCTCCCCACTGGAGGACGGCCACCACAACATGCGTGGTCAGGGGCTCTGCCGTGAGCTGCAACGCCGTCCCCCCGTCGGTCTCGATCACCGTGCCCTGTGGGGCAGTGAAGACGTGGCCATCGGTCCCACGGACCGCCACCCATCCCCACAAGACCGCCACGGTCTCCCAGCCGGGGTGGCTGGTTCTCCTGGGCAGGACCACCACCGGCGGGCACGGGCTGTTGGCGGCCCACACGCGCCATTCCACTCCCACCAGACGCTCGTGACAAGGGGGCCGGTACACCTGGGGCCACGCGTCTGGGAGCTGGCGATGGACAGCGGTCCACACATCAGCCCCGCCAGCCCGCGTGAACTGGAGTCCCTCCAGGATGTCCCCGTCCACAGGGCTGGGGAGGCGGGCAGTGCGAACCTCCAGCCCCTGGCCCAGGCGAAGCCCTGGCCCCTCCCGGTCTCCCAGCAGCGAGACCTCCGGGTCTGTGGCCGCAAGACGAGCCGCCACCGTGGGGAGATGCAGGGAGACAGTCCACGGCTAGACTGAGACGGGCTCGCGCGGGAGGTCAGGGCAGGCCGCCACAGCACTGCCATCCCTCGCCCAGCTGAGCGCCCTGTCCCACCACTGCGCCCACGCACCCGGCGCTGCCGGCAACGACCAGGACAGGTACGTCACGACCGCCTCAGCCTGCCACTCGCGAGGGTCCATGCCGGCAAGATGTGTGTGCCACGTGCACACCCACCCCAGATTGGGTTCCTGGACGGCGACCACGTCCCTCCACGGGACCGCCGGGAACGGAGTGAGCAGGGCCGCCATGCCACATGGCAACGCCACTGCCCACTCGGTAAGGCCCCCACTCTCCACCGCATACCCCACCGCTGGGAGCCCTCCTCTTTGCGCCTTTACCACCGCTTCCTGCAGCAACGTTCCGTGGCCCCGGCCGTGGTCCTGGCTGCGGTCCAGGCTGAGGGCCCCCACACGGGCCATGGCCTGGAGGATTAGGAGTAATTCCTGGGGTACACCCCGCGGTACCGGCGGCTGGGGGTGGGCGAACCGGCAGGCATCTGCCCGCATGCACCACCCCTTCGCCCAGTGCCTGCAGGTTTCCACCTCCCCCGTCTTCGGCCCAGCCCTGTCCGCCACCCCCAGCTCCCGTGGACCCACCTCACGCGCCTCCTTCGCCCCCACTATCACCAGCTCCTCGTCCTGCTCCACGGCGCTCTGTGCCTCTTCACCCTTGAACTCCGGCTCCTCGTCCTGCTCCATGGCGACGTGTGCCTCCTCACTCCACCTGCGTTGGTCCTCCTCCTCCAGTGCCTCCGTCGTCGGCGGCGGGCCCGCCGCATCCGTGAACTTCGCCAGGGCCGCCGCCACAATGGCCTGCACGTCCACCTCCTCCCCGGCCACCTCCGGCTGATCCTGCTGCTGCTCCTCCCCCGTGGGTTGCTCCTGCCCCACCTCGTCACCGCCACGGCCTGCCTCCTCATCACCCCCCACCGGGACCGCTCGTTCGGACCCCTGGGGGGCAGCGCTCTCGTCGAGGCCCGTGCCCACCACCACCAGCAGCTTGAGGTCACCGCCGCGGCTCTCAAGGCGGGAGCTGCTGGAGGTGGGGACGAGGACCGCCCCATCCCCGGCCAGCAGCAGGCGGTCCGCGCCGAACCCGACCTCTGCACCTTCGGGGTGCACCGCCACCAGGAGCGCATGGGACCCCAGCGCCCGGGGTGTGAGGGGCCGCACGGCCTGCTCGCGACGCCAAGCGTCAGCCCTACCTCGCCACAAGGCCACGTACAGGCCTTCGTCCCGCCGCACGTCCTCCAGCCCTGCCTCGTCCAGCAGGCGCCCCACGGACAGACGCACCGACAGGGGGAGGCCTTCCGGGGGCTCGGCCGCCCGGACATCACCGGGGTGGTGACCCAGGATCGCCGCGTCCCCCAGTTGGACACAGCGGACCTGGCCGTCGTCCGGGGACACTGCCACCAGGGCCACCTCCCGGGCGACCTGCACTGGGCGCTGGAGCTCGTAGCGCTCCAGGGTGCTCGCCAGCATCCCTGCCTCCCGCTGCCCCGTATCCATGAGGCGGTGCCTGTGGGCACCCTCGGCCGCATGGTACCTGCATTGCCGCCGCTCACAGCTCCCCAGGGGAGGGGGGGGCACCGCAGTGGGCATGGGCCGCAGCGGCGCGTTGGCCGGGTCCTCGTCCATGCCGGCGTAGACGTCGGGCCCGGCGTCGTCCTCATACATGAGGGCCAGTGCCGACTCGCCGGGCCCGTACGCCTCCTCGTCCCCCTCGCCCTCCGCCTCCTGCTCTCCCTCCGCCCCTTCTCCAGCCGCGACCATCGCCGGCGGCGTGTCCGGCCGCGGCGGGAAGGGCGCCAGAGGCCGCTCGTCAGCGCCTCCGCCCCTTGCCGCCTCCGCCGCGTCCAGCCGTGGCCGCAGGTTGGCGGGCAGCCGGGCCCAGCTGGTGCCCGCATGGAGGTCCATGCTGTACGCCAGCCCCGCCGGACACGGCTCACCGGGTGCCACCTGGCGCCACTCCCGCCACTCCCACATCTAGTCCTCCACTCCTTCCCCCTTGGCGCGCCTCCCATTGGGCTCCACGACCCCGCCGCCCTCCGCCGGTGTCTGCGCCTCCGGCACACCCCGCCCCGCGTCCTGTCCCCCCGAAGCAACCGCCTCCGACGGCTTCTCCTTGGCCCCTTCCGCCCTCGGGGCGACAGCCGCGAGCGCCTGCGCTATCAGCTCGCCGGCTTCAGCCCCTTCCGGCGCGGCTCCATCGCCCTCCGCGGCTGTCCGCCGGTACGCCTCCAGGGCCTGCGCGAGCAGCTCGCTGATGTCTCGCGGGCCGGCCACTGCCGCCTCCTGCGCTGCATCCCCCGCCTGTTCCCCCGCCGTAGGCCTCCCCATGGGGGCCGCGCCGTGCATCCCACGCGTCGGGGGCGGACCACCACCCGGCACCACCGGCTCAGGCCCCGTTGGCACCACGGGCGGGGCTCCGCGCGGCACGGCTGGGTCCGGCACCTGGACCGTCCGCGGGGGTGACCCCGCCGCGGTAAGCCCCGGCTGGGGCACCGCCAGGGGTGGCGCAGCCGCAGGAGCCCCCATTCTCCTCGCCTCGCCCGGGGGCACGCCACGTGCCTCCCCTTGCGACACCCCCTGCTGCTGGGCGTCCCGCCCCGGCTCAGGCACCGGTACCGGTACCGGCACCGGCATTGTGTGCTGAGGCGGCCGTGGATGCTGCTGGGGCAGGGGATGCGGGCACTCCACATGCTGGTGCGGACGGTGATGGTGATGGTGATGGTGAAGGTGGACGGGGTGCTGTGGCACAGCCGCTAGGTGATGGTGATGGTGAAGGTGGACGGGGAGCTGTGGCACAGCCGCCGGGTGTACGTGTTGGTGTGGGAAGTGATGCTGCATCATGGGGAACCCGACGGGGTGATGAAGTAGGTGATGGAGATGGGGTTGGTGGTGGTGGTGCGCCCCAAAGGGCGGGATGGCCATGGGCCCGAGGCCTGGGGGCGGCGGCATCGGAAACGCACCCGGCACCGCATACCCCGGCCGCCCCGCCGATCCCACTTGGGGCCGCCCGCGCTGCGCGTCCTCGAGCTACCCGAGATCTTGTAGACATCGGAGTAGTCGGTTGAGCAGGTGCACCCCGAACGGCACCGTGCCCGCTGCGAACCGCGCCTGAACGTCAGGCGCGTTGTACGGGTGGGGATCGCGGGCCAACATCTGCCGCAAGCAGACGTCGACGAAGTGGTCCCATCCGTTGTCCCTGGCCGGACGGCCCGCGTCCACGCGCGCCTGGAACGCCGCATACGTGTGCGGCCCGTATCTGACGAGATCAGACACTGTGTCTACCAGGCGCCGGGCACGTCGCCGGAAGGCTGGCAACTCCGCGGGATTGGTGGGGACAGATAGCGACATTTAGCTAACGAAGGCTGTGTGAGCTATGGACATGGGAGAACGGGTGGACTCCGTGGCCCGTCCCGCCTGCTGCTGGCTTAACGATGCACGACACTTCGCACGACACAGTTGCCCACCCCTCTTGCCCCCCCCCCCCCCCTTCCCTTCCGTGTTCCTTTGCCCCCGGTTCCGCCCCCTAGGTGTGCCCTTTGGTCCAACCCGGTTGTTGGTGGGCTTGTTGCCAGGCAGGGTTGGGGGGGGGGGGGCGCCCGACGCCGGCTCTGGTCCCTCCCTCCGGGAGTTTCCCCACGGGGGGGCCGATGCATGCACTCCCCGTCAGGGTGTAACTCTGTTGTACGGGCCGTCCATTTGTACCCGCTCCGTACAAATGGACCTGTGTCGTAACCAGGTACGTCGGCCCTTCCCCACACCGGGGTCGGGTACACTGTGGGTCTCTGGGGAGTCCTTGCGGGATAGGCGCGTCTCTTGTCTACCCCGATGGACGGTGTGCCCTACCCGCAGCCCCTCACAGGAAACGAACCGCAGTACGTGCCGTGGGGAGTGCTCTTGGTCAGGCCCATTGGCCACCCCCCCAGGCCGGTGGCACCTCGGGCCGCTGGCCAACGGTCCCGGGCGTAACCCACCTTATTGCCTACGCTCAGGTGGGGCCGATACGGACACCGGGGGGGGCCCCAAACCCCTGAGGTCGGGTACCTCACCAGCGTCTTTTGCGGGCTCTTGTCACCCCGGCCCCCCCCCGTTCGTTGCGGCGTTGGTCCCTGCCTCCTAGCTTTCGTCCCCAGGGGCGTCCCCCTTTCCCGCGCCCCTTGCCGTGCTTCGTGGCTCCCGCCATGTCCCGTCTGCCCCTGCTGTCTGCCCCTGCTCTGGCGTGTTGGTGTCCTTTGTTGTTTGTTTTTTTTTTCTTCCCCGCTCTCCTCTCGTCTCTCCCCCCGGCGTTTCGGTCTATCCTCTGCCCCCCCCCCCCATGTCCCCTCGCTGTCTCCTCGCCGTCCTCGCCCTTTTCTTGGGTGGGTGGAGGAGAAGGGGGCGGGGGGGGGGGCGTCCTCGCTGCCTGTCCTCTGGCGTAAGCACGTCGCAAGCACGGCGCAGGCACGAGGCGCGGCACGGCACTTGTCCCTTTGCGGGGGGGGGGGGGCTTGCCGTGTGGCTCCCGTCGTCACCCTACCTTTCCTGCGGTCGCACCCCCGTTGGTCCCCCCGTTGGGGCTTGCACGGCGCGTGCTCCCTTTGGGCACGGTCGTGTGGTTCGTCCCGCACCCTTTTTCCTCCGCCTCCCCACCCTGCCGCGGTGTCCTCGGGGGGGGGGGTCTGCATCACGCTACCGTCATCCCCTTTGTCGCCCTTGTTGTCTTCCCTTTGTAGCACGCATGTCGCAGGCATGTCGCAAGCACAACGCAAGCACAGAGCCAGGCTGCAGCGGTGGGGGGAGGGGGGGGTTTTCCCTTTGGGGCCCCCATATCCCCGTGGTCGCGCTCGCCGCCCGTCTCCTCCCTTGGCACGTCAGTCCGTCCTCTGTCCCCCCCCCATGTCCCCTCGCCTCCTCCTCGCTGTCTTCGCTCCCTTCCTTGGTGGGTGGGGGAGAAGGGGGTGGGGTGGGGGGGGGGCGCCCTCGCTGTCCTTCCTCCGACGTAAGCACGTCGCAAGCACGGCGCAGGCACGAGGCGCGGCACTTGTCCCTCTGCAGGGGAGAGGGGCATGCCGCGTGGCTCCCGTCCTGCCCTTCCCACCCTGCGTTCGCTCCCCCGGTGCCCCCCCCGCTGGGGCTTACACGGCGCGTGCTGCCTTCGGGCACGGTCGTGTGGTCCGTCCCGCATCCTCTCTCCGCTACCTCCCCATCTTGCCGCTTTGACCTCGGGAGGGGGGGCCGCTGTCCGCCCCTCCCTTCCTTCATCCCCCACCCTTGGGAGGGCGGAGGTGTGTGGGGGGGGGGGGGGGGGCTCCTCGTCTTCCCTTCGTTGCACGCATGTCGCAGGCACGACGCAAGCACGGCGCAGGCACGAGGCGCGGCACCCGTCCCTCTGCAGGGGGGGGGGGGGATGCCTTGTGGCTCCCGTCGTCGCCCTTTCTACCCTGCGCTCGCACCCCCGGTGGTCCCCCCGCCGGGGCGCCTCTTCGGGCACGGTCGTGTGGTCCGTCCCGCACCCTCTTACCGCCGCCTCCCTACCCTGCCGCGTTGTCCTCGGGGGGGGGGGGGGTCGCTTTTCGCCCCCCCCCCCCTACCCGCATCCCCCGCCCTCGGGGGGGCGGGGGTGGGTGGGGGGGGGGGGGGCGCCCATGTCGTCTCCCCTTCGTTGCACGCATGTCACAGGCACGACGCAGGCACGACACAAGTACGGGGTGAGGCACTTGGCTGCTGCGGCGGGGGGGGGGGGGGGTTTCCCTTTGGGCCTTCCCGCCCTTCTCCATGGTATGGGCTCCGCACCCCAGGTTCACCAGCCGCTGCTGCCCCTTGGCGGTAGCCGCCACGTCTCCGCATGGTGCTCAGTGTCACGTGCCTGCTCCCTCCTGTGCCCATACTTACTGGAGGAGGTACGTACCCGGGTGGAAACGGATGATGAGGAAGTGCGGGCAGCGGGGAGGACTTACCGTACGCCTCGAAGGCTTCTTGCGCCATCCGCCGCCCTGGTCGAGGGGAGGGCCCCTGTTTCGGCACCCAACAAGCCGGGGGGGGCCGACTGCCCATCCTCTCCCTGGTGCCCGTGTATCCACTTCCGAGCGGCCTGATACCGGTGCCGTGGTATCAGTCCGCTGGAAGTGGCGGCTACAAAGCGGCCGGTCGCTCTCGTCCCCCGGGCCTCTGCCACCCCCGAGCGCGATGGAGGCCCCTGAGGTCCTATGGCAGAGATGCGGGGAGACGGGCGGGGGATTCATTTGTGGCATCCCCTGGCCACCTAGTTAATCAGTTCAGCACAATCTCTGCCGCAGGGGGCCCACCAGTTGGCGCCGCTGGTGCCCGTCCCCTCTGCGTCACACTTACTGCAACAGGCGCAGGGGGTCCAGTGGATGGCGCCACTGGCGCGTGTCCCCTCTGCGCCACAGGTTGGGTCACCGCACGGGAGGCCCTACGGATGGCGCCGCAGGTGCCCGTCCCCCCGTGCCACTTCCTGCCTCCGGCTCCAGGCTTGGTTGACGTGACATGACACACGCATGATTGAGGTCAGAGTCGGTTCCGGGACGCGCACGGCACACGGCACGACGCATGGCAACTATCCCCTACCCTGCCCCCTCTGCTCCCTCCCTCGCCCTCAGTGCTCGCCCGGCGCTGAGCATGCCCCTGTCTCCCTCGTCGCTCCCTCTCTCTGCTCCGGCTATCCTGCCTTCGCTTACCTCCTTTTTGTCCTACTTCTTTCGCCCTGCCCGTGCCCCCTTCCCTCGTCCCTGCCAGCCCTCGTTGCATGACACTACGCAGGCACACAGCACACTGCACCTTTGGGGGCGGGCTGCCTTGTGGCAGCACGCCGCGGCACCCCGCCTTGCCCAGTGCCCCCGCACGCTGCTGGCGGCTCGCTCGGTTGCGGGGTACCCTGTTACCCGCTTCTCTGCCCCACCTTCTCGGTCCCTCTGCCCTCCGGCCAGCGCGTGCACAGTGCGGAGCAATTCGCGAGGCAGCGCTCCCTGTCTCGCCCCCTGTTTGCTGGCCCTCTCTCGCCTTGCCCTGCCCCTCGTCCCTGGTTGCAGGGTCTCCGGCCTCCTTCCCCTCTGTCCCCCTCCCTCTTTTCTCCCGCCTCCTCCTCCTTACCCCCGCCCCCCGGCCAGCGTTAGCACGGTGCGGAGCAATTCGCGAGGCAACCCTCCCTCCCTGCTGCCCCCCTCCGCTCCCGCTCCCTGGCCCTGCCCTGCCCTTCGTGTGTTCGTTCTCCCTCGTCCTCCCTTGCTCCCTTTCCCAGGCCCCTGGGTCCCTGGCCCTCTGTCTCCTTGTCCCCGTCCTCGCTTTACCCTCCCTGCATACACTTCGCGGAGCAATACACGAGGCACCTCCCCCACTCCCTCTTCACCTTGCCGCTGCCTGGCGCCCTGGTCCCTAGGCTTGTGGCACGCATGTCGCACTGGTCCCGCCTCCGGCCTTTGTCCCTCTACGCCCGCCCTGCCTCCCCCTCCCTCCCCCGCCCTTTTACCTCCCTACCCCATGCAGGACACTACGCAGGACACTGTGTAGGCAAGTCGCACGCATGTCGCAGGCACGCACCTGGCCCTCGTCGCATGACGCTACGCAGGACACTGCACCTTTGGGGGTGGACCGCTTTGTGGCAGCACGCCGCGGCGCTCCGCCTTGTCCAGTGCCCCCGCGCACTGCGGGCGGCTCGCTTGGCTATGGGGCGCCTATGTGCTTCTGCCCCACGTTCGCCCCTTCATGCCGCCGTGGCACGCCCTCTTCCCTGCCCTGCCTTCTCCGTTCCTCTGCCCTCCGGCCAGCGCGAGCACGATGCGGAGCAATTCGCGAGGCAGCGCTCCCTCTTTGCCCCCTCTCTCTGCCCCGGCCCCCGGGCCCTGTCCTGCCCCATGTCCGCTCACCCTCCCTGGTCCTCCCTTGCCCCCCTTCCCAGGTCCCTTGGTCCCTGGCCCTCTGTCTCTCTGTCCCCGTCCTCCCTTTACCCTCCTGGCATACACTTCGCGGAGCAATACGCGAGGCACCCCTCCCACTCCCTCTTCACCTTGCCGCCCCCTGGTGCCCTGGTCCCGTCTGCACCCGCCTGCGGCCTTTGGCCCTCTACTCCCGCCCTACCTCCCCCTCTCTCCCCTGCCCTTTTCCCTCTCTACACTTCGCAGGACACTACGCAGGACACTTTGTAGGCAAGTCGCACGCATGTCGCAGGCACGCACCTGGCCTCTCCCTCCCTGCCCTGCCCTTTCCCCTCTCTACACTACGCAGGACACTACGCAGGACACTGTGTAGGCATGTCGCACGCATGTCGCAGGCACGCACCTGGCCCCTATCGGCGGCGGCGTCGGGCTGGCTGGCTCCACGTTTTGGCCGCCCGCCGCTGCCGCAGCCCCCGCAGGAGCCGCCGCCGCGGGCAGCCTCTCCAAATGCCGCGGGGGGCGCGGCCCTAGCAGGCCCCGGCTGCCCCCCGGCCAGGGTTTCACTGTACCCCCCGCGGCGCCTGGTCGCCGGGGGGGATCCATCAAAAGTTCCTGTAAGAGATCGAAAAAAAATAGATAAGATATAAAATAAAATAGATATATATATATATATATATATATATATATATATATATATTACTACACCCCTCTCCCCTATATATATATATATATATATATATATATGTGTGTGTGTGTGTGTGTGTGTGTGTGTGTGTGTTTGTGTGTGTGTGTGTGTGTGTGTGTGTGTGTGTGTGTGTGTTGTGTTGTGTTGTGATGGCACCCAGCACGTGCCGGCGGGAGAAATTGCCAGACACGCTCTCCCTGGGCAGGGCGCAAGGGAGCAGTCGGCCGGCGTCACGCTGGCCGTGCGTGTGCCGACAACGACCGAGGGGGGGGGGGGGGGGGGGCGACGTGGAGTGGAGGGGGGGGGGGGGCGCGTGGAGGAGGGTGGGGCCACATGTGGAAGTTACCCTGGAGCCCTCCCCCGTCTCGCGGGGGGAGAGTTACTCGTCCTGTGCGAAGCGGCTGTGGTGGGGGTTGAGGGCGGGGCGGTGACCTTGGGATGGGGAAGGCACGCCCGGGTCCACGGAAACTCCGCGCCTTGCCCGAACATCCCGCCGAGGTGGCCGTTCCTCGTGTGCGGCCGTGGCGTGGCCGGGGGCGTTGGCCCGTGCTTCTAGCCTTCTACGGGGGCGAGGGGAGGCCTGGGAGTTGCTGTCTGCCGGCGCCTAGTCACCTTTGCTTGTGCTGTGGTGTGGCCGCCTCGTCCCCGGTAGTGCGGCCGCGCGCGCGCGTCGGTCATGGGGGAGGGAGGGCACAAGGGCGGGAGCACAAGAGCACGATCATGGGTATACAGGTGCTGGCGTGTCGTGTTCGGTTCACGTGCTGTCCCCTGGTGCCTGTCCCTTTGTCATGCTTACGGGAGGCCGCGCGGCACAGCCGGTGGGGGGTCGAGGCCCGGGCCGGGCGCATGGGTAGCGGCGGGCGGCCGAGGCGGACGCGGCGCCATCCGGGTGCGGGGCCCGTGGCGGTCGCGGGGGGGTGCGGGCGGTCCAGCCGGCGGTCGGCAGTGGCCATGAGCGCCCCACACAGTGGGGTCGGTGGGCGTGCCGGGGGAGGGCGCGTCCTGCAGGCCAAGCTGCCGGGGGCGCGTGCGCAAGGGCGTCGGCGTGCCCGGTGCGGGCCTCTCTGCGGGCCGAGGGACCTGCGGTCAGCAGGTTGCGTTGCCTGGGGGCTGAGGCCGGGGCCGGGCGCATGGGTAGCGGCGGGCGGCCGAGGCGGAGGCGGCGCCGTGCGGGTGCGGGGCCCGTGGCGGTCGCTGGGAGGCGCGGGCGGCCCAGCCGGCAGTAGGCAGAGGCCCCAAGAGCCCCACACAGTGGGGTCGGAGGGCGTGCCGGGGGAAAGCGCGCCGTGCAGGCCAAGCTGCGGGGGGCGCACGCGCAAGGGTGTCGGCGTGCCTGTCGGGGGCCCCCTGCGGGCCGTGGGACCTGCGGCTGGCAGGAAGCGCTGCTCGGGGGCTGAGGCCGGGGCCGGGCGCTTGGGTAGCGGCGTACACGGGCACGAGTGCCGGAGGCGAGCGCGGGGCGGTGCGTGCGGGCCGGCCGGTGGCCGGTGGCCTCACTGAGAGTCCCACACGGAGGGGTCGACGGGTGTGCTGGGGGCGTACGCAACGTGCAGGTCGGGCAGCAGCGGGCGCACGTGCAGGGCATCGGCGTGCCCGATGAGGACCCCACTGAGGACCGAGGGGTTGGCGGCAAGCAGTATGCGTTGCCCGGGGGGGGTGGCGGCAAGGAGTGGGAGGATGTCCGCGGCCCGCGACGTGGGGGTGAACACGACGTGGGCCGGGTGCGGCCCCGGGAGTGGCGCCGGGGGGAGCGGGACCACAGGCCGGCGGTCTACTGTGAGGCGCCAAGTGGCGCATTGGCGGAGGAGCCAGACTAGGGCGATGATGTGGCGCAGTGTGTGGGGCTGGGTGCAGGGCGGCGTGGGGACGTGCGGCGGGGGGGGGGGGGGGGGGGGGCGGTGACGTGGGAGGGGGCACGGCGGAGGAGTGACGCCAGCGACGTGTGCGTCTTGCTGAGGGTGGAGAGGAGCTCGCGGAGGAGTTCCTCCCGGCCGTCGCTGTCCAGCAGAGGGGGGACGCCGTGGGGGGAGGTGTAGTGCCACATGCCGAGCAGACTGAACCCCAACTGCGTCGGGGGGCCGGGTCGCGGGGCGGCTGGGAGGTGCTCGGAGAGGTACACTGCGGTGGTGGCCGTGCGGAGCTCTAAAGGTGTGACGAGGCGGGGGGAGTGGCCGGCAGTGGTTGCCAGGCTGGGCGGGTGCGTGAACAGGCGCCACGCGAGGAGTAACTGCAGGGCGTAGTGGGGGGGGGCAGTGGTACTGGAGGTGGGCGGCGGAGTCCGGGTAGGGGCGGTGACAGAAGGGGCACGTCACGCCTCCGTAGCCGGGGGGGTGGTCCTGGGAGTGCAGTAGCCGGAGGTGCATGATGCGGTGGAGGGCCAGCGCCGGGATCTCGGCGCGTTCATACGCGAGGCGGAGTAGGTGGGAGGACCAGCTTGGGGGTAGGGGCCGGAGGTGCAGCGCGTGGGTGCGGGCGGTGGTGGCCGCATACGCTGCCTCTGCGGCGCGCGCGGGGCTAAGGAAGATTGCGCCCTCACGGAGCGCCACGATGCGGCCGTGAAAGAGTGCGGACCAGGGGAGGGTCCACCGGGAGGCGGCGTGGAGCCCGCGGCGGGCTAGGCTGTCGGCCTCGGCGTTGAGGGTGGCGAGGTCGCTGGCGGAGCCGGAGTCGTGTTGCGCGGGGAGCCAGGCCTCGTGCATGCGGAAGGAGGCGGAGAGGAGGGCCGCCTGGTACGGGATGGAGAGGGCGGAGGAGGGGGGCGGGCCGCGGGTGAGGTCGCAGAGTTGGGAGGCGGTGGAGTCTGAGGCGACGAGGGCTTCGCCGGACCAGCCGCGGAGGGCGAACATGGCGGCTATTTTGGCAATCCACTCTGCGTCGGTGGAGTGGCCGGCGAGGGCGTGGAGGCCAAGCCAGCCGCGGTAGAGAGTGCCGTGGTGGGGGTGCCAGAGGAGGAAGCCGGCTCCGAGGCGGGTGCCCTCTTGGCTGCCGTCGCACGCGACCACGACATAGGGGAGGGAGCGGAGGGGGGCCAGCGAGCCGGTGTGGTGCTGCGGGGCGGGGCGTACGTGGGGGGAGGGGAGGAGGTGGACGGTGATGTCGAGGGGGGCGAGCGCCTGTGCCAGGGCGGGACCTTCGGTGAGCCAGGGGGTGGGGCGGCGTGGGGAGGTGAGGGACGCCGTGGCGGCTACTGCGAGGGTGTTGGGGCCCCAAGAGGCGCGGAGGTAAGTGCGGAGGAGGTTGAGGGGGGCCCGGTACGCTAGGAGGGCGGCGCCGGGACCGCCCTGCTGGAGGGGGAGGTGGAGGAAGGCCGAGTGAGCCCAGGGGGGCAGACGGAAGGCGTGGCGGTATGCATTGTTGATGGCGACCTGATGGGGGCGGAGGGAGGGGGGGGGGATGAGTACGCCCGAGGTGACATAGTCGAGGGGGGAGAGGCCGAAGGCGTGCAGGGAGCGGAGCTGGAGTATGGGGCAGGCCTCGCGGTTGCGGCTGGCCTTGCGCGCCCGGTCGAGGGACGCGCGGGACTTGTTGATGACGCGGAGGAGGGGGAGCTCCGGGAGGATGGGGATGCCGACGACTTCCGGGGGGGCGGTGGTTGTGGTGCCGGTGTGCTGCGGGACGTCGGCTGTGACGAGGGTGGGCCGGCCCGGGCGGGAGTCGATGAGGGAGAACTCCTGCTTGTCGGGGTGTATGATGCGGCCGGCGCGGCGAGAGCACTCGCGGCAGTCAGTGGCCATGGCTGCCACGTCCGTGAGGGAGGGGGTGATGAAGCGGCGGTCGTCGCTGTACGAGAGGTGGGTGGCGTGGAGGGACGCTGAGTGGCCGAGGATGGTGAGGGTGAGGGTGATGGAAGTGTTGGGGCGCATGGCCCTGGTGATGACCAGGCTGGGGGCCTGGTAGTGGAGTTGGGCGAACCCGTCGCCTTGGTTGCCCCCCTCCTCGGTACTGAAGGGGTGGGCGAACCCTTCGCGGGTGGCCACGCGGATGACCAGGCGGCTGTAGAAGCCGTCTGCCCAGGGGCCAAAGTCCCACGTGGCGCGGAGGCGGGAGCAGAGGCGGGAGTTGTCCTGGCGCAGTACCCTGAGGTACGCGTCAGACTCGTCCCAGTCGCAGATGGCGCAGGTGCCGTGGGTGGACAGGGCTGTGTAGGCGGCGGCGCGGGCCACGAGGGCGAGGCCGAGGGCGGATTGGCCTGGGCGGTAGGCGAAGGAGGCGGGGGTGTAGGTGGAGGTGAGCTCGAGATCGGCGGCTAGGCGGGTCGTGGCGATGCCGGATGCTGCGCCGGAGACGCCCGACTCCACGTCGACGGGGCGGAAGGAGCGTGTGAGGTGCCGGGGGAGTGGCTTGGTGGGTTTGCCTTGTAGAGGCCGTAGCGGACGGTCTCGTTGGAGACGCCCGGGGTGCCGGACTCGAGCTGGAGGAGGAGGTGTAGCAATCCGAGGTGGACGCCTCCGCCGCTGCGGAAGAGCGCTGCGCGTGCCACGTTGTCAGTGGACACGGCGAGGGAGCGTTTGCCCATGCGGCGGTGGGCGAGGGAGGCGGTGGTGATGAGGGGGGGGGACTGGCGGGTGAGGGCGTACGCCCGGAGGGAGGCGGGGGATTCTGGTCGGGCGTTCGCGCGGAGGGCGTCGCGGAGTAGGGGGAGAGTGAGATTGGTGGGCGGGTGTAGGAGGGGGAGCCAGGGGTCCGGGGTGCAGCGGGCGGCGAAGGAGGCGTGGTCCACGGAGACGTGCCGGTTGGCCGTCTGGGATCGGGACTGGGCCGTGACCTCGGCGAGCCGTTCCTCGCGGGTCGTGAGGGTGGCCCCCGGGTGGGGGAGGATGCCGTGGAACGGTTCCAGGGGAGGGGAGGGCAGCCGGAGGACGGTGCGAGTGGCGGAGGTGACGGAGGGGGAGGAGAGGACGGCAGCGCGAGAGACGTAGCCGCGGGCGGCCGATGCCTCCTGGAGGGCAGGGGACTGGGCGGCGAGGTCATGTTTGGAGAGGGGAAAGGTGAACCGGGCCAGGGACCGTAGTAGTTTGGGGGTGTCAGGCGGGTGCGGGAGCAGCTGGTGCGCGAGGGAGTGGTGGGCGGCGATGTAGTGGTCGGGGAGGAAGGGGGTAAGGGAGAGCCAGCCCCATGCCAGTTCAAGGGCGGCTGAGAGGGAGTCCATGTCCTCGATAGTTGCCAGGCGCCATCGGAACAGACGCCACGAGTGGGCGTCGCAGGAGCGGTGGTGCAGGGTGACCTGCGCCAGCACCATGGCGTGTGAGGTGTGGCAGGGGAGGACGTGGTGAGTGTGGGAGGCGATGGGACCGGTGGCGAAGATGTGGTCGATGGCGGTGGACCGGGGGGAGCCGTGGCGGGTGGTGAAGTTGGTGGGAGTTGCTGGGGGGACCAGGCGGTGCCAGGCCGAGAGCGGGCCTAGGGCCCCGAGCGCGGAGGCCAGGGGGGTGCCTGGGGCTCCTGTGCTGTTGAGGTCGCCCAGGAGGACGCACAGGTCGGGACGTATGCAGGAGCGGAGGTGGTTCATGAGCTTGACCTCGGAAACCCACTCGGAGTACGAGAGGCGTGGGGGGAGGTGGGCGTTGAACAGGAGGGCACGGCCCCCTAGTGAGAGGGGGACCGTGGAGGCAATCCAGTGCGGGCTGTCATAGACGAGGTCGGCGGGCTGGGAGGGGGCGCGGAGGGACCGGAGCCAGGCCGTGCGGAGGCCTGAGCCCTGGCCGGATGCGGTGCTGTAGTGGGCCTCGTACCGCGGTGGGAGGGCGGGGCGGGCCGCGGCCAAGTCCCAGAGTTCCTGCTCGGCGACCACGTCGGGGGACAGGGCCTCGAGCCAGGTGCGGGCGAGGGAGACTTGGCCGGCGATGCCGCCCCAGTTGTGCGTGAGAAAGGTGAGGGCTGTGTTGCGGAGGGGGGTGGACGCCTGGTCACGGGGGTCGGGGAGGGAGAGGACGAAGGCGGGGGTCGGCTGGAGGAGGCGGTCGGGAGGGGGGGCGCAGGGGGTGGCCCAGGGGATGGCTGAGACGGGGACAGCCCCGGGCATGCCCCCGAAGCCGACCACACAGCGGGGGGCGGTGTCACGAGTGCACAGGGGCGGGGCTTTGTGGGGGGAGGTGCAGAAGAAGTGAGTCCAGTGGTCGGTCGGCGATGTGGGGAGGTCGACGAAGGCGGTGTGAGGCCTGGGGCGTCCACAGCCGGGGCAAGCGGAGGAGGTGACGAGTGGGGCGTCGGGGAGGGCGGGGTGTAGCGCCCACGCTGAGGTCGGGCCTGACGAGCGAGTATACGCTGGGGACGGGGGGAGGGGGGTTGACGGCAAGTGGGCGGTGTCCCAGAAGGCGGTCCACTTGGCGTCCACGTGCAGGGGAGGGGTGATCCAGAAGGAGGGGTCGCGGCGCTGGCGGGGGAAGGAGGCGAGCCAACCGCACAATGTGGGGAGGGCGGAGGCGAGGAGCGAGGGGGGTAGCGACGTGGAGACCTGGGCGGCGTGCAGGAGGTCTCGGAGGGGGCCCGGGGGGAGGTTGGCGGCCGGGGGGAGGCCAAGGGGGAGAAGGTCAGCAGAGTGTGTGCACACGGGGCAGTGCGTGAGGGCCGGGCGCCGCAGCGTGCCGCGGTGAAGGCATATACGGGGGGCGGAGGCCGGTGGTGTAGCGGGTGGGCGGGGGGGGGGGTCCCCCGGGCGTGGGATTGGGGACGGGGCTCCGGGCAGGAGAGGAGGTCAGCCCCGGCGCGGTGGGCGTCGAGTCGGCGGGGGAAGTGGGAGGCGAGGAAGGTCGCCCAGGCTAGGGTCGGGAGGTCGGGAGTGCTGGAGGCGGGGGGAGTGTCCGGCAAGGCGAGTCAGTTGTGTCTGCGGGCACTGGGGAACATGGCGCCGCGGACTGCCCTGCCTGACGTGGGGGCCGAGGGCGCTGTGCGGCCATGGTGCCTCGGGGAGCGTCGGGGGGAGGAACGGGGGGGTGATTGCTGGCCGTTGCGTTTGGTGGGATGCGGCTGAGGGTCGCCCGGGACGGGCGGGCGGTGGGAGGGGGGGGTGTTGAGTGTGGCGGCGGGGGCGTGCCAAGGTTGCCCATCGTCCCGTCTGCCCTGGACCGTAAGGGACCAGCCCTCGTCGTGCTGGATGACGCGCGTGGGCAGCGAGGCGAAGAGGGAGGTGTGCAGGGCGGGGGCGATGGAGGCGAACGCGTGTCCGCGGCGGGCGTCGGCGTAAGTGACGTACACGACGGTCTGCAGGTTTCGGGTGAGGGTGACTGCCATGGAGGGGTGCGGGCCTAGGCGGAGGCCTGAGACGCGGACGATGCCGGTGGTGGCTGGCGAGGAGCCGACGGGGGCGAAGGTGGAGACCGAGGAGGCGGGGGTGGCGCCGGTGGCGGAGGGCGCGGGGGCGCCCGGGAGGGGGGGCTGGCCGAGGACGGGTGGGGCGGAGAGTGGCGCGGGCGGGGCGGCGGCGCCAGGGGCTTGCAGGGAGGGCGCTGGCGGTGCGGAGGAGCCAAGGCGGAACCAGTCCAGGTCCGCCGTGGAGCGGGGGGGGAGGGCAGTTTTGGTGTAGGAGATGAGCTCCTGGAACTGGGCCGGGGTGGATAGACGGCCACACAGCCGTGTGATGGCTGCGCGGAGGGTGTCGGCGGAGGAGACGTGTTGGAGGTCCTGGTAGGCCTCTATGGGGAAGGAGGGGGCACTGGCGATGGTGAAGGCCGCTGTCAGCCAGGGAGTGTCGGCATGGGCCTGAGCGGCTGTGATGAGGGGTTGGATGGCCTGGAGGGCAGGCAGGGAGGCCGCGGAGGAGGCGGCGGCTCCGTACCGTTGGGAGACCAGGGTGAGGAGCTTGTTGAGGTGGAGGCGGAGGGTGGGATTGTGGAGGTCGGGGCAGGAGTGCCAGGCACCCTTGGCGGCGGGCACCAGGCTGGCGGTGGACGTGGAGACCGAGAGGTGCTGCACGGTCCTGGGGGGCAGGTGGCAGTTCTCGCCCATGGCCACAATGCACATGGCCGTGTGGTGGGCGTCGGCCTCGGGGACGGAGGAGAGGCCGTCGAGTAAGGACAGTGTGTCCTGGGAGCTCGGGGCTGGGCCAGCCTGGAAGAGTGTCTCCCAGTCTGACGGGGGTGGTGCGGCCGGCTGCGGGGGCTGGAGACGGGGGGGAAGCAGGGACAAGGGTTGCGAATCGTTGGGGGGCGCGGGGGCTGCGGCGGGGGCGGGGGCTCCGGGCCCCGCAGGAGGCTCTTCTGCCTGCGGGTTAGCGCGGCGGGCGGCTGCGGTGATGGCGGTGGAGATGTTGGGGGTGCGAATTGAACCATCATCCTTCCGATGGTTCAACTCGGTGTACCACCGTTGGGCCGACAGGGGGCAAGGGGCGGGGACACGGACGTGGGGGCTGGCGGGGTCGAAGACGCAGCTGAGGGGGGGGCAGGCCAGCCGGGAGCCGGTCTGCTGGGCCGCCCAGGTCGCTAGCCAGTGGAGCAGGGCGACCCGGGCGACCTTGGGCTTGATGGCCTCCTCGGAGGCGAGGAGGTCCAGGAGGCGGCGGAAGGGGATGGAGGGGGGGAGGTCGGGGGAGAAGGGGGAAATGTGGGCGAGGGCGGCCGAGGCGAGAGTGGCCTGGTCGAGGGTGGAGGCACCAGCGCCCCAGTCGATGAGGGCGCTCATGCAGGAGGCGTAGGGGAGCCACGAGGCGTCGTGGTGTGTGGTGAGGAGGGAGATCTCGTTCTGGGTGAGCTGCTCGGTGAAGGCGAACCACCAGAGGAGGGGGCTGGCTTCGATGGAGGAGCCGGCGAGGGGGATGGAGAGGACGTCCACATTCGCCGGCATGTGGCGCGCGGAGGCCAGCAGGCGTGGGGGTTGTTGGGAGTCCAGGGCGATGGACAGGAGGGGCCAGGCGTCGGCCGCCGTCAACTGTTCGCGCTGGAGGTCGGGGGACAGAGCTGAGAATGGGTGTGCCATGGTGCCTGTGGGGAGCGGAGCAAGGGAGGGTCTGACACACGGCGTGCCGGGGGGTGGGAGGTCCGTTGACGGCTGTGGGCGCCAGTCGTGGTGCGTGATGAGGGTGGGGGGGGTTGGTCGGGGTGGGCGGGCGGGAGAAAGGGAGAAGCCGAGGCAAGCGCTCAGGGCCCGGAGGCTCCGGCATGCAGAGCGAACAGTGCTACCGGCAGTGGCGCAAATGTAGAAAGGGGGGGGGGGGGGTGGGCTAGGTGCGGGTGGTGGTCGTCGCTGGGCGCGGCGAGAGTCGTGAGGTGGTGCTGGGCGTGGGTGGTCGCTGGGGGTGGTGCCAGGCGGGTGAGAGGCTCGCGCCGGGGGCTGGTGTTGGGTGTGGGGCGGGGTGGGCTGGTGGGGGGGCAGAAAAAGCCGAGGCAAGCGCTCGAGGCCCGCAGGCTCCGGCATGAAGAGCGAACAGTGCTACCGGCGGTGGCGCAAAGTATATATATATATATATATATATATATATATATATATATCCTCCAATCTACACCCCTCTCCCAACTCTAGGTGGCTCCACCACACGGCTCTAAGGTACGTGCGAAGGGCACAAAGTGGTGCATACATGTGGTGGAAGGGGCCATTTTTACCCATTGTTGGTCCCAAAACGGCCCATTTTCAATGCATTTTGGGATTTTCCATGGCCCAAAACGCGCCACCACGGGCTCCAAACGGCCTAAAAACACTTGTTTGAGCATCCCAAGTGGTCTAGGAACAACTTTGGAAAAATTCATTTTTTTCGCCCCGGGGACCGTGGTGGACCCACCGTTGGCCCCCACTGTGCGTGGGCTGGCCGGCCCTCCGGCTGCACCAAGTGACCGCTGGTACGGGGGTCTACGTGTCTCGTTGGGCGATTCTGAGGCTTGGAAACCATAAAAAGTGGGGGGCTGCGGGTGGACTAGGTGCCCTGGGAATTCGGTTTGGAGCCACGTAGTCCAAGATACGGCCCAATCTTGGTTTCGGGGTGCTGGTGCACATGGCGCAGTTTTTGGGGCTTTTTGGCGCCTTTTTGGGCCGTTTCTCGGACATATCGTGGAGTTAGAGGGCAGCAAAGGTCCCTTGGTCACGAGAAAGTCAAGCCGCACGTGGAGTGTAGCAGCCGTTTGCCTTCTTTTGGCTGTTTTGAACCCTTACTAGGGCTGTTTTGGGCGAAAAATGGCTGTTTTTGGCCCAAAACTGCGCAGATTTGGGAGGGCACCTCCCGACTTGGCGCCACCGCCCCGGGCCGCCACCGGTGAGTTTTTGGCTCAAAACTTGGATTTGGCAAGGCCACCACCTAGGCTGTAGGATGGCTAAAGTAGAGGCAGGCCCGAGGCGTTGGAAAGGTGCAATGGCCAAAACGGCACGGAGACGTGTTGTTGCTTGCTTTCTTGCTTGCTTGCTTGTTAGCTAAATTTAAGGGGAGAGGGGTGTAGTAATATATATATATATATATATATATATATGTATATATATATATATATATATATATATATATATATATATATATATATATATATATATATATATATATATATATATATATATATATATATATATATATATATATATATATATATATATATATATTGTTGTTGTTGTTGTTGTTGAGGGCACCCAGCACGTGCCGGCGGGAGAAATTGCCAGACACGCTCTCCCTGGGCAGGGCGCAAGGGAGCAGTCGGCCGGCGTCACGCTGGCCGGGCGTGTGCCGACGACGACCGAGGGGGGGGGGGGGGGGGGCCGTGGTGTGGGGGGGGGGGGCGTGTGGAGGAGGGTGGGGCCACCTGAGGACGTCACCCCGGAGCCCTCCCCCGTCTCGCGGGGGGAGAGTTACTCGTCCTGTGCGAAGCGGCTGTGGCGGGGGCGGAGGGTGGGGCGGTGACCTTGGGGTGGGGAAGGCACGCCCGGGTCCACGGACAGTCCGCGGCTTGCCCGAACATCCCGCCGAGGTGGCCGTTCCTCGTATGAGGCCGTGGCGTGGCCGGGAGCGCTGGCCCGTGCTTCTAGCCTTCTACGGGGGCGAGGGGAGGCCTGGGAGTTGCGGTCTGCCGGCGCCTAGTCACCTCTGCTGGAGTCGTGTTGTGGCCGCCTCGTCCCCGGTAGTGCGGGCGCGCGCGCGCGTCGGTCATGGGGGAGGGAGGGCACAAGGGCGGGAGCACAAGAGCACGAACATGGGTTCACTGTCGTCGGCGTGCTGTGTTCGGTTCTGGTGCTGTTCCCTGGTGCCTGTCCCTGTGCCCTGCGTACGGGAGGCCGCGCGGCACAGCCGGCGGGGGGTCGCAGCCCGGGCCGGGCGCATGGGTAGCGGCGGGCGGCCGGGTAGGACGTGGCGCCATGCGGGTGCGGGGCCCGTGGCGGTCGCGGGGGGTCGCGGGCGGTCCAGCCGGCGGTCGGCAGTGGCCCTGAGCGTCCCACACAGTGGGGTCGGTGGGCGTGCCGGGGGAGGGCGCGTCCTGCAGGCCATGCTGCGGAGGGCGCGCGCGCAAGGGCGTCGGCGTGCCCGGTGCGGGCCCCTCTGCGAGCCGAGGGACCTGCGGTGAGCTGGTTGCGTTGCCTGGGGGCTGAGGCCGGGGCCGGGCGCATGGGTAGCGGCGGGCGGCCGAGTGGGTGCGGGGGCCTTGGCGGTCGCTGGGAGGCGTGGGCGGCCCAGCTGGCGGTCGGCAGAGGCTCCAAGGGCCCCACACTGTGGGGTCCGGGGGCGTGCCGGGGGCGAGCGCGCTGTGCACGCCAAGCTGCGGGGGGCGCACGTGCAAGGGTGTCGGCGTGCCCGTCGGGGGCCCCCTGAGGGCCGTGGGACCCGCGGCTGGCAGGGAGCGCTGCCCGGGGGCCGAGGCCGGGGCCGGGCGTGTGGGTAGCGGCGTCCACGGGGTCGAGTGCCCGAGGCGAGTGCGGGGTGGTGCGTGCGGGCCGGCCGGTGGCCGGTGGCCTCACTGGGAGTCCCACACGGAGGGGTCGACGGGCGTGCCGGGGGCGTACGCAGCGTGCAGGTCGGGCAGCAGCGGGCGCACGTGCAGGGCGTCGGCGTGCCCGATGAGGACCTCACTGAGGACCGAGGGGTTGGCGGCAAGCAGTATGCGATGCCCGGGGGGGGTGGCGGCGAGGAGCGGGAGGATGTCCGCGGCCCGCGACGTGGGGGTGAACACGACGTGGGCCGGGTGCGGCCCCGGGAGCGGTGCCGGGGGGAGCGGGACCACAGGACGGCGGTCTACTGTGAGGCGCCAAGTGGCGCAATGGCGGAGGAGCCAGACTAGGGCGATGCTGTGGCGCAGTGTGTGGGGCTGGGTGCTGGGCGGCGTGGGGACGTGCGGCGGGAGGGGGGGGGGGCGGGGCGGTGGCGTGGGAGGGGGCACGGCGGAGGACTGACGCCAGCGACGTGTGTGTCGTGCTGAGGGTGGAGAGGAGCTCGCGGAGGAGTTCCTCCCGGCCGGCGCTGTCCAGCAGAGGGGGGGCGCCGTGGGGGGAGGAGGAGTGCCACATGCCAAGCAGGCTGAACCCCAACTGCGTCGGGGGGCCGGGTCGCGGGGCGGCTGGGAGGCGCTCGGAGAGGTACACTGCGGTGGTGGCCGTGCGGAGCTCTAAAGGGGTGACGAGGCGGGGGGAGTGGCCGGCAGTGGCCGCCAGGACGGGCGGGTGCGTGAACAGGTGCCACGCGAGGAGTAACTGCAGGGCGTAGTGGGGGGGGCAGTGGTGCTGGAGGTGGGCGGCGGAGTCCGGGTAGGGGCGGTGACAGAAGGGGCACGTCACGCCTCCGTAGCCGGGGGGGTGGTCCTGGGAGTGCAGTAGCCGGAGGTGCATGATGCGGTGGAGGGCCAGCGCTGGGATCTCGGCGCGTTCATACGCGAGGCGGAGTAGGTGGGAGGACAACCCTGGGGGCAGGGGCCGGAGGTGCAGCGCGTGGGTGCGGGCGGTGGCGGCCGCATACGCTGCCTCTCCGGCGCGCGTGGGGTTAAGGAAGATTGCGCCCTCATGGAGCGCCACGATGCGGCCGTGGAAGAGTGCGGACCAGGGGAGGGTCCACGGGGAGGCGGCGTGGAGCCCGCGGCGGGCTAGGCTGTCAGCCTCGGCGGTGAGGGTGGCGAGGTGGCTGGCGGAGCCGGAGTCGTGTTGTGCGGGGAGCCAGGCCTCGTGCATGCGGAAGGAGGCGGAGAGGAGGGCAGCCCGGTATGGGATGGAGAGGGCGGAGGAGGGGGGCGGGCCGCGGGTGAGGTCGCAGAGCTGGGAGGCGGTGGAGTCTGAGGCGAAGAGGGCTGCGCCGGACCAGCCGCGGAGGGTGAATATGGCGGCTATTTTGGCGATCCACTCTGCGTCGGTGGCGTGGCCGGCAAGGGCTTGGAGGCCGAGCCAGCCGCGGTAGAGAGTGCCGTGGCGGGGGTGCCAGAGGAGGAGGCCGGCGCCGAGGCGGGTGCCCTCTTGGCTGCCGTCGCATGCGACTACGACATAGGGGAGGGAGCGGAGGGGGGCCAGCGAGCCGGTGTGGTGCTGCGGGGCGGGGCGTACGTGGGGGGAGGGGAGGAGGTGGACGGTGATGTCGAGGGGAGCGAGTGCCTGCGCCAGGGCGGGGCCCTCGGTGAGCCAGGGGGTGGGGCGGCGTGGGGAGACGAGGGACGCCGTGGCGGCTACTGCGAGGGTTTTGGGGCCCCAAGAGGCGCGGAGGTAAGTGCGGAGGAGGTTGAGGGGGGCCCTGTACGCCAGGAGGGGGGCGCCGGGACCGCCCTGCTGGAGGGGGAGGTGGAGGAAGGCCGAGTGAGCCCAGGGGGGCAGACGGAAGGCGTGGCGGTATGCATTGTTGATGGCGACCTGATGGGGGCGGAGGGAGGGGGGGGGGATGAGTACGCCCGAGGTGACGTAGTCGAGGGGGGAGAGGCCGAAGGCGTGCAGGGCGCGGAGCTGGAGTATGGGGCAGGCCTCGCGGTTGCGGCTGGCCTTGCGCGCCCGGTCGAGGGACGCACGGGTCTTGTTGATGACGCGGAGGAGGGGGAGCTCGGGGAGGATGTGGATGCCGACGACTTCCGGGGGGGCGGTGGTGGTGGTGCCGGTGTGCTGCGGGACGTCGGCTGTGACGAGGGTGGGCCGGCCCGGGCGGGAGTCGATGAGGGAGAACTCCTGCTTGTCGGGGTGTATGATGCGGCCGGCGCGGCGAGAGCACTCGCGGCAGTCAGTGGCCATGGCTGCCACGTCCGTGAGGGAGGGGGTGATGAAGCGGCAGTCGTCGCTGTACGAGAGGTGGGTGGCGGGGAGGGATGCTGAGTGGCCGGGGACGGTGAGGGGGAGGGTGATGGAAGTGTTGGGGCGCATGGCCCTGGTGATGACCAGGCTGGGGGCCTGGTAGTGGAGTTGGGCGAACCCGTCGCCTTGGTTGCCCCCCTCCTCGGTGCTGAAGGGGTGGGCGAACCCTTCGCGGGTGGCCACGCGGATGACCAGGCGGCTGTAGAAGCCGTCTGCCCAGGGGCCAAAGTCCCACGTGGCGCGGAGGCGGGAGCAGAGGCGGGAGTTGTCCTGGCGCAGCACCCTGAGGTACGCGTCAGACTCGTCCCAGTCGTAGATGGCGCAGGTGCCGTGTGTGCAGAGGGCTGTGTAGGCGGCGGCGCGGGCCACGAGGGCGAGGCCGAGGGCGGAGTGGCCTGGGCGGTAGGCGAAGGAGGCGGGGGTGTGGGTGGAGGTGAGCTCGAGATCGGCGGCTAGGCGGTTCGTGGCGATGCCGGACGCTGCGCCGGAGACGCCCGACTCCACGTCGACGGGGCGGAAGGAGCGTGTGAGGTGCCGGGGGAGTGGCTTGGTGGGCTTCCCCTTGTAGAGGCCGTAGCGGACGGTCTCGTTGGAGACGCCCGGGGTGCCGGATTCGAGCTGGAGCAGGAGGTGCAGCAATCCGAGGTGGACGCCTCCGCCGCTGCGGAAGAGCGCTGCGCGCGCCACGTTGTCAGTGGACACGGCGAGGGAGCGCTTGCCCATGGGGCGGTGGGCGAGGGAGGCGGTGGTGATGAGGGGGGGGGACTGGCGGGTGAGGGCGTACGCCCGGAGGGAGGCGGGGGATTCTGGTCGGGCGTTCGCGCGGAGGGCGTCGCGGAGTAGGGGGAGAGTGAGGTCGGTGGGCGGGTGCAGGAGGGGGAGCCAGGGGTCCGGGGTGCAGCGGGCGGCGAAGAAGGCGTGATCCACGGAGACGTGCCGGTTGGCCGTCTGGGACCGGGACTGTGCCGTGACCTCGGCGAGCCGTTCCTCGCGGGTCGTGAGGGTGGCCCCTGGGTGGGGGAGGATGCCGTGGAACGGTTCCAAGGGAGGGGAGGGCAGCCGGAGGACTGTGCGAGCGGCGGAAGTGATGGAGGGGGAGGAGAGGACTGCAGCGCGAGAGACGTAGCCGCGGGCGGCCGATGCCTCCCGGAGGGCAAAGGACTGGGCGGCGAGGTCTTGCGTGGAGAGGGGAAAGGTGAACCGGGCCAGGGACCGTAGTAGTGTGGGGATGTCAGGGGGGTGCGGGAGCAGCTGGTGCGCGAGGGAGTGGTGGGCGGCGATGTAGTGGTCGGGGAGGGAGGGGGTAAGGAAGAGCCAGCCCCACGCCAGGTCCAGGGCGGCTGAGAGGGAGTCCATGTCCTCGACAGTCGCCAGGCGCCATCGGAACAGACGCCACGAGTGGGCGTCGCAGGAGCGGTGGTGCAGGGTGACCTGCGCCAGCACCATGGCGTGTGAGGTGTGGCAGGGGAGGACGTGGTGAGTGTGGGAGGCGACGGGACCGGTGGCGAAGATGTGGTCGATGGCGGTGGAACGGGGGGGGCCGTGGCGGGTGGTGAAGTTGGTGGGAGTGGCCGGGGGGACCAGGCGGTGCCAGGCTGAGAGTGGGCCTAGGGCCCCGAGTGCGGAGGCCAGGGGGGTGCCTAGGGCTCCCGTGCTGTTGAGGTCGCCCAGGAGGACGCACAGGTCGGGCCGTACGCGGGAGCGGAGGTGGTTCATGAGCTTGACCTCGGAAACCCACTCGGAGTACGAGAGGCGTGGGGGGAGGTGGGCGTTGAACAGGAGGGCCCGGCCCCCAAGCGAGAGGGGGACCGTGGAGGCAATCCAGTGCTGGCCGTCGTAGACGAGGTCGGCGGGTTGGGAGGGGGCGCGGAGGGACCGGAGCCAGGCCGTGCGGAGGCCTGAGCCCTGGCCGGAAGCGGTGCTGTAGTGGTGACGTGTTGTTTTTGTTGTTGTTGTTGTTGTTGTTGTTGCTTGTTGTTAGCTAAATTTAAGGGGAGAGGGGTGTAGTAATATATATATATATATATATAATATATATATATATATATATATATATATATATATATATATCCTCTAATCTACACCCCTCTCCTAAAAGACACGCGGGTTCTTTATGTGGGAGTTGTGCACAAGGTGGAGGGGAAGGCTAATGGGAATTTATATCCGCTCAGAAAGAGCCGGTCCGTACGTATGTCCATCAAACCGCAATCTACCGTAACCGCGTGGCAGTGTTGGAGGAACGAAGCACAGTTGGCAAAACACGTGAAGGAATTACTTGCGAGTCTCGTGGTAATCACTTTACAGAAACAGTTGTAACCCTTGCTCCCAAGGTGTAGACATGGCATGAAGGTGATGGTAATTCCGTTAGCAGTACACCTGTACATTGGGAACTCCTACGGATGGCAACCTGAACTGCTTGGAACTCTTCGCTACTCGAAATGTTTGGAATTGAAGGGAACTGGCTTTAAATTGCATAGAATTGCCGACGAAGGACCTAGTCGTCGTCGCTGTACAAATGGGGTGAATCGAATGCATCACATGAAATTGTTGTATGCACGTCAACGGCAAAGTGGTTTACTAGCACTTGCAATGCACAAACCCCCGCCATATCAATATTATAATTGTAGAGAAGATTTAGCGAAAGCAGTGCGGATGTGTTGCTTTGTTGCAACACTTGCGGATTCCATTTGGTAACCAAGGTGTTGACGAGGTCAATCACACTATGGTCAACAAGACCAATGTCTTGGAAATCCAGTTGAATGGAACACAAAGTGGTTGCAAGTTCTCGGATGTAAAAGGGTTTGGCCAATTCATTTTGGGTCCCCCACTTCTGATTTGCACAGACGTTCAAATAGAAACTTTGCAGCTTTTTATATTGTCCCATCAAACGAAATAAAGAGGCCACCCCAAGTGGACCTATATTGTTGTAACCTAGGTCTAGATGCATGTGGGTAAGTGTTTGCGTGCACAATTCATTTGCCAACGCGCATGCACCACTATTAGTGATGGACCCAGAGGACAGATCGAGGTGGAGTAAATTAAGCATATGCATGCCCTTACAGAAAACGTCTTTGAAGAGGCGATTAGATGTGTTATCGTCCATAAAAGTTACCAACCCGTCTTCATTCTTTGCGATGCGCAAACTCAGAGCCAAAGTTGTGAGAGATGTGCAATTCAATAGGTTCTCTGCCATGACCGAGGCGCACAAGGACGGCATGTAGCAAGATAAATTTAGGGTGTGCAGTGTACGTGATGAGGAGCGCAATGTTGTGTTAATTGCCCGTATTGCAGTGCTTGCATATGGTCCGGATATATCGCTCCACAACATTAGATCGCACAAACCGACGAAGAAACCGGAGGTGAGGTTGTCAATATATTCCTTTGCCGCAATGAGTGAGGCGAACGTATTGTCGTTGAAGTGAGCCATGAGGTGACGCACATTAATCATACGTTTGCAATCCTTCGTCACCCAGTTCCATGCGTCGGTGTTCATGATGCGCGAACCATGGAGCATTATCCACATGCTTTTGCACGACTTGGTGAGTGAGGTTATTTGCTGTGCGTACTCTGCGATTAGCAACATGAGATCCTTCGGGAAATCTCGCAATGATGTTGGCGTCGTGACCATGCCAATCTTGTTATTGCGTTTCATTGGACGATTTTGTGTGTTCTTGACGCAGGGCATACATTGTGGGTGATAGTTGCTTGGCTCGCTGTAGGTTGAAGTATTGTCCATACTTTGTAGTAACGGTAATTCCGTTAAGAATACACCTAGGAAGACGAATGAATGCGAAATGCAATGGAGTGAAGGCGTTGATGACTTCACGCCCTAATTTGAGCATCCTGGGACTGATAATTCCGTTACGAATACACCTAGGAAGACGAATGAATGCGAAATGCAATGGAGTGAAGGCGTTGATGACTTCACGCCCTAATTTGAGCATCCTGGGACTGATGAAAGGAAGTGGTTGCTTGAAATTCCCGTTGTGGCTGGAAGATGGGCTTGGCTGACGTGTATGGATGGTGCAATAGGCCGTGAAACAATTTGGTTAATGGACCCTTTGTAAAACTTGGAGTGTACCGCATGGAAACGGTGGCTAGGGTGTCGTTTTGACGTGACGTGCAGGAGACTTCACTTGCATGTGAAATTGGTATGTTGACTTGCATCACATCATGGAGGTTATAGTGACGGATTTGTACGCCTACCCTTTATTATTCTTTTGAGAATTTGGTGGAATGGTGCATAGTACCATTGTTTGTGGAATCATGTCGCATCATGGCAATGAAAGCGGCGTCGATGACTACTTGTGGCGAAAGCTTTGGGCTTGATGGGTGGAAAAGCATCGTACTTGTGTATTGGGTAATGGTGCAACGTTTTTTTGGTGCGGGGCATTGATTATATAGTGATGAATCAAAAAATTGATCACCCCTGGACGGATTGTTTATTAGAACAAATTGTCATGTATGATGGAAGTCAAGATTGCTTGGAAGTTAGGAGGGGTGTGCTGGTCATTGTCACGATTGATTGTGTGAGGTCATTTTGAAGGGAAGATAACATTGATAAGAGTGCACTTGCTCCCGGAAGCTTACTGCAGCATACTATGGCACATATATGTGAGTGAGTGAGTGATGGAATTTGGCAATGATGTCGCCAAAGGATTGGTTTGATTGAATTGCTCTTGCTCCCATGATTAGACATGGCGTGAATGTGAAGGTAACTCCGTTAAGAGTACACCTGTACTCCAAGTCCAATCACTAAGAGCAAAAGGCACGAAAGAACAAAGCACACAAACGGCAAAACACGACAAGGAACTACTCGTCCCTCTTATACATGGCGTGAATGTGAAGGTAACTCCGTTAAGAGTACACCTGTACTCCAAGTCCACTCACTAAGAGCAAAGGGCACGGAAGAATAACGCACACAAACGGCAAAACACACCAAGGATGACTCATCCCTCGGTACCAAAAGGGACACAAAATTTCACTTGTTTTTGTCCCATAGTGGCCCATTTTCAAGGCATTTTGAGATGCTCCATGGGCCACAACGCCCGATTTTGGGCTCAAAACAGGCTAAAAACACTTTTCTGAGCCTCCCAAATGGCCCGTGATCACTTTCAAAAAATTGCGTTTTTCACCCAGTTTTGACCCATTTTTTTTTTGTGATTTTTTAAGGCATTTTGGGATTTTCCGTGGGCCAAAACGCGGCACCACGGGCTCAAAATGGGTCCAAACCACTTGTTTGAGCATCCCGAATGGTCCAGGATCACTTTTGGAAAAACGCGTTTTTCACCCATTTTTGACTCATTTTTGGTCCCAAAACGGCCCATTTTCAAGGCATTTTGGGATTTTCCGTGGCCCATAACGCACCACCACGGGCTCAAAACGGCCTAAAAACACTTCTCTGAACATCCTAAGTGGTCTAGGAACAACTTTGGAAAAAATGATTCTTTTCGCCCCGGGGACCCTGGTGCACCCACCGTTGGCCCCCAACGTGCGCGGGCCGGGCTGCCCTCCGGCTCCACCAAGTGACCACTGGTACGGGGGTGTGAGTGGCTCGTTGGGCGATTCTGAGGGTTGGAAACCACAAAAAGTGGGGGCTTGCGGGTGGACTAGGCGCCCTTGGAATTCGGATTCGAGCCACGTAGCCCAAGATACGGCCCGTGCTTGGTTTCGGGGTGTTGGTGCGCATTGCGCAGGTTTTTGGGGCTTTTTGGCGCTCTTTTGGGCCGTTTCTCGGACATATCGCCGAATTGAAGGGCACTAGAGAGCTCTTTGACACAGTGAAGTGAAGCCGCACGTATGTACGCATATATGTGTATATATATATATATATATATATATCCTCCAATCTACACCCCTCTCCCAACTCTAGGTGGCTCCACCACACGGCTCTAAGGTACGTGCGAAGGGCACAAAGTGGTCCATACATGTGGTGGAAGGGGCCAAACTCGGTCAAAAACGGGCTCAAAACGGGCTAAAAACACTTGTTTGAGCATCCCAGATGGGCCGGTATCACTTTTGGAAAAACGCATTTTTGACCTATTTTTGACCCATTTTTGGTCCCAAAATGGCCCATTTTCAAGGCATTTTGGGATTTTCCATGAGCCAAAACCCGTCACCATGGGCTCAAAATGGGCTAAAACCACTTGTTTGAGCATCCCGAATGGTCCAGGATCATTTTTGGAAAAACGCGTTTTTGACCCGTTTTTGACCCATTGTTGGTCCCAAAACGGCCCATTTTCAAGGCATTTTGGGATTTTCCATGGCCCAAAACGCGCCACCACGGGCTCAAAACGGCCTAAAAACACTTGTTTGAGCATCCCGAGTGGTCTAGGAACAACTTTGGAAAAAATGATTTTTTTCGCCCCGGGGACCCTGGTGGACCCACCGTTGGCCCCCACTGTGCGTGGGCTGGCCGGCCTTCCGGCTGCACCAAGTGACCACTAGTACGGGGGTCTACGTGTCTCGTTGGGCGATTCTGAGGCTTGGAAACCACAAAAAGAGGGGGGTTGCGGGTGGACTAGGTGCCCTCGGAATTCGTTTTTGAGCCACGTAGCCCAAGATACGGCCCGTTCTTGGTTTCGGGGTGCTGGTGCACATTGCGCAGGTTTTTGGGGCTTTTTGGCGCCTTTTTGGGCCGTTTCTCCGACATATCGTGGAATTGAAGGGCACTAGAGAGCTCTTTGACACGGTGAAGTGACGCCGCACGTGCGGTGTACTCACCGTATCCCTTCGTTTGGGCGTTTCGCCCGGGTTTTGGGGCTGTTTTGGGCGAAAAATGGCTGTTTTTGGCCGAAAACCGCTAAGTTTTTAGCTCAGGACTTGGATTTGGCAAGGGCACCACCTAGGCTCCAAGATGGCTAGAGTAGAGTAGAGCCCGGAGCGATGAGGTGGAGCAATGGCCAAAACGGTGAGGAGAAGTGCTTGCTTGTTGTTGCTTGCTTGTTGTTGCTTGCTTGTTGTTATATATATATATATATATATATATATATATATATATATATATATATATATATATATATATATATATATATATATATATATATATATATATATATATATATATATTACTACACCCTCTCCCCTTAAATTTAGCTAACAAGCAACAAGCAACAACAACACGTCACCATTCCGTTTTGGCCACTGCACCTTCCCATCGCCTGGAGCTTGACTCTATTTTAGCCATCCTAGAGGCTAGGTGGTGGCCTTGCCAAATCCAAGTTTTGAGCCAAAAACTCACCGGTGGCGGCCCGGGGCGGGGGCGCCAAGTCGGTAGGCGCCCTCCCAAATCTGCGCAGTTTTGGGCCAAAAACAGCCATTTTTCGCCCAAAACGGCCCTAGTAAGGGCTCAAAACAGCCAAACGAAGGCAAACGGCTGCTACACTCCACGTGCGGCTTGACTTTCTGGTGACCAAGGTACCTTTGGTGCCCTCTAACTCCACGATATTTCCGAGAAATGGCCCAAAAAGGCGCCAAAAAGCCCCAAAAACCTGCGCAATGTGCACCAGCACCCCGAGACCAAGAACGGGCCGTATCTTGGGCTACGTGGCTCAAAAACGAATTCCGAGGGCACCTAGTCCACCCGCACTCCCCCACTTTTTATGGTTTCCAAGCCTCATAATCGCCCAACAAGACGCCTAGACCCCCGTACTAGTGGTCACTTGGTGCAGCCGGAGGGCCGGCTAGCCCACGCACCGTGGGGGCCAGCGGTGGGTCCACCAAGGTCCCCAGGGCGAAAAAAATCATTTTTTCCAAAGTTGTTCCTAGACCACTTGGGATGCTCAAACAAGTGTTTTTCGGCCGTTTTGAGCCCGTGGTGGCGCGTTTTGGGCCATGGAAAATCCCAAAATGCCTTGAAAATGGGCCATTTTGGGACCAAAAATGGGTCAAAAATGGGTCAAAAACACGTTCTTCCAAAAGTGATCCCGGACCATTTGGGATGCTCAAACAAGTGGTTTTAGCCCATTTTGAGCCCGTGGCGACGCGTTTTGGCTTGTGGAACATCCCAAAATGCCTTGAAATGAGGCCTTTTTGGGACGAAAAATGGGTCAAAAATGGGTCAAAAACGCGTTTTTCCAAAAGTGATCCCCGACCATTTGGGATGCTCAAACAAGTGTTTTTAGCCCGTTTTGAGCCCGTTTTGACCGAGTTTAGCCCCTTCCACCACATGTATGCACCACTTTGTGCCCTTCGCACGTACCTTAGAGCCGTGTGGTGGAGCCACCTAGAGATGGGAGAGGGGTGTAGATTGGAGGATATATATATATATATATATATATATATATATATATATATATATATATATTACTACACCCTTCTCCCCTTCAATTTAGCTAACAAGCAAGCAAGCAAATAGCAAGCAACAAGCAAGCAAGCAACAACAAGCACCCCTCCTTTCCGTTTTGGCCATTGCTCAGCCTCATCGCTCCGGGCTCTACTCTACTCTAGCCATCCTAGAGCCTAGGTGGTGGCCTTGCCAAATCCAAGTTTTGAGCCGGAAACTCACCGGTGGCGGCCCGGGGCGGTGGCGCCAAGTCGGGAGGTGCCCTCCCGAATCTGCGCAGCTTTGGGCCAAAAACAGCCATTTTTCGCCCAAAACAGCCCTAGTAAGGGTGCAAAACAGCCAAAAGAAGGCAAACGGCTGCTACACTCCACGTGCCGCTTGACTCTCTTGTGACCAAGGGACCTTTGCTGCCCTCTAACTCCACGATAGGTCCGAGAAACGGCCCAAAAAGGCGCCAAAAAGCCCCAAAAACCTGCGCAACGTGCACCAGCACCCCAAAACCAAGAACGGGCCGTATCTTGGGCTACGTGGCTCAAAAACGAATTCTGAGGGCACCTAGTCCACTCGCAACCCCCCACTTTTTATGGTTACCAAGCCTCAGGATTGCCCAACGAGACACGTAGACCCCCGTACCAGTGGTCACTTGGTGCAGCCGGAGGGTCGGCCAGCCCACGCACAGTGGGGGCCAACGGTGGGTCCACCAGGGTCCCCGGGGCGAAAAAAGTGATTTTTTCCAAAGTTGTTCCTAGACCACTTGGGATGCTCAACCAAGTGTTTTTAGGCCGTTTTGAGCCCGTGGTGGCACGTTTTGGGCCATGGAAAATCCCAAAATGCCTTGAAAATGGGCCGTTTTGGGACCAACAATGGGTCAAAAAAGGGTCAAAAACGCGTTTTTTCAAAAATGATCCTGGACCATTTATGATGCTCAAACAAGTGGTTTTAGCCCATTTTGAGCCCGTGGCGACGGGTTTTGGCTCATGGAAAATCCCAAAATGCCTTGAAAATGGGCCATTTTGGGACCAAAAGTGGGTCAAAAGTGGGTCAAAAACGCACTTTTCCAAAAGTGATCGTGCACCATTTGGGATGCTCGGACAAGTGTTTTTAGCCCGTTTTGAGCCCGTTTTGACCCAGTTTAGCCCCTTCCACCACATGTATGCACCATTTTGTGCCCTTCGCACGTACCTTAGAGCCGTGTGGTGGAGCCACCTAGAGTTGGGAGAGGGGTGTAGATTAGAGGATATATATATATATTACTATACCCCTCTCCCCTTAAATTTAGCTAACAACAAGCAACAAGCAACAACACGTCTCCGTGCCGTTTTGGCCATTGCTCCGTCCCAACGCTTCGGATCTTTTCCTTATGTAGCCATCTTGGAGCCTAGGTTGTGGCCTTGCCAAATCCAAGTTTTGAGCCAAAAACTCACCGGTGGCGGCCCGGGGCGGTGGCGCCAAGTCGGGAGGTGCCCTCCCGAATCTGCGCAGTTTTGGGCCGAAAACAGCCATTTTTCGCCCAAAACAGCCCTAGTAAGGGTTCAAAACAGCCAAACGAAGGCAAACGGCTCCTACACTCCACATGCGGCTTAACTTTCTCGTGACCAAGGGACCTTTGGTGCCCTCCAACTCCACGATGTGTCCGAGAAACGGCCCAAAAAGGCGCCAAAAAGCCCCAAAAACTGCGCAATGTGCACCAGCACCCCGAAACCAAGAACGGGCCGTATCTTGGGCTACGTGGCTCAAAAACGAATTCCGAGGGCACCTAGTCCACCCGCAACCCCCCACCTTTTATGGTTTCCAAGCCTCAGAATCACCCAACGAGACGCCTAGACCCCCGTACTAGTGGTCACTTGGTGCAGCCGGAGGGCCGGCTAGCCCACGCACAGTGGGGGCGAGCGCCGGGTCCACCAGGGTCCCCAGGGCGAAAAAAATCATTTTTTCCAAAGTTGTTCCTAGACCACTTGGGATGCTCAAACAAGTGTTTTTCGGCCGTTTTGAGCCCGTGGTGGCGCGTTTTGGGCCATCGAAAATCCCAAAATGCCTTGAAAATGGGCCATTTTGGGACCAAAAATGGGTCAAAAATGGGTCAAAAACGCGTTTTTCTGAAAGTGATCCCGGACCATTTGGGATGCTCAAACACCGTTTTGGGCCAAAAAAGGCTGTTTTGGGTCACAAAATGCGCAGCTTTGGGAGGGCACCTCCCGACCTGGCGCCCCCACCCCGGGCCGCCACCGGTGAGTTTTTGACTGAAAACTTGGATTTGGCAAGGGCACCACCTAGGCTCTAGGATGGCTAGAGTAGAGTAGAGCCCGGAGCGATGAGGCGGAGCAATGGCCAAAACGGAAAGGAGAAGTGCTTGTTGTTGCTTGCTTGCTTGTTGCTTGCTTGTTGCTTGTTAGCTAGATTTAAGGGGAGAGGGGTGTAGTAATATATGTATATATAAATATATATATATATATATATATATACGTAGGTACGTGCGAAGGGCACAAAGTGGTGCATACATGTGGTGGAAGTGGCTAAACTCGGTCAAAACGGGCTCAAAACGGGCTGAAACCACTTGTTTGAGCATCCCGAATGGTCCAGGATCACTTTTGGGAAAACGCGGTTTTCACCCATTTTTGACCCATTTTTGGTCTTGAAACGGCCCATTTTCAAGGCATTTTGGGATTTTCCGTGGCCCATAACGCACCACCACGGGCTCAAAACGGCCTAAAAACACTTCTCTGAACATCCCAAGTGGTCTAGGAACAACTTTGGAAAAAATGATTTTTTTCGCCCCGGGGACCCTGGTGGACCCACCGTTGGCCCCCACCGTGCGCGGGCCGGGCTGCCCTCCGGCTCCACCAAGTGACCACTGGTATGGGGGTCTGAGTGGCTCGTTGGGCGATTCTGAGGCTTGGAAACCACAAAAAGTGGGGGCTTGCGGGTGGACTAGGCGCCCTCGGAATTCGGAATTGCGCCACGTAACCCAAGATACGCCCTGTGCTTGGTTTCGGGGTGTTGGTGCGCATTGCGCAGGTTTTTGGGGCTTTTTGGCGCCTTTTTGGGCCGTTTCTTGGACATATCGTGGAGTTAGAGGGCACCAAAGGTCCCTTGGTCGCGAGAAAGTCAAGCCGCACGTGGAGTGTAGCAGCCGTTTGCCTTCGTTTGGCTGTTTTGAACCCTTACTAGGGCTGTTTTGGGCGAAAAATGGCTCACTTTCTGAGTGTCTATTTTTTTTCGGTGCCATCTTTTCTGCCATGGAAAGGGCACAGGCTGCCCATGTCGACGCACCCGTCTCGGCGCCACGCATGAGACACCTCATCGACAACAAAGCCAATGACAACACCACGGACATGAACGCCGACGGGGAGAGGAATTGCCCACTGCGATCCATGACCATGGCCGACAACTTCACGAATGAAGACCAGCCGAGGACAACCAATACAGAGGACGGGACGAACTCCGACTACGGCCACAGCGATGGCAAAGGAGGAAACGCCCCGCAGTCCCACGCGCATGATGAACAAGACTCGAGCCAAGCAATCACGGGCACGAAGCGAGATCAGCACGCCAACCAGCCGAGGACAAACGAGGCAGAGGACAGGAAGAACTCCGACTACGGCCACGGCGAAGGAGGAAATGCCCAGCAGGCCCACGCGCAGGATGAGCAAGCCTCGAGCCAAGCAATCACGGACACGAAGCGAGACCAGAACGCCAACTAGCCGAGGGCAACCGAGGCAGAGGACAGGACGAATTCCGACTACGGCCACGATGGCGAAGGAGGAAACGCCCAGCAGTCCCACGCGCATGATGAACGAGCCTCGAGCCAAGCGATCACGGGCGCGAAGCGAGACCAGAAGGCTAAGCAAACGCCTCCCAACGGTGCCGCGAACATCCAATTTTACACAGGGAATGACGACAGTGACGAGCAGTCCAACGTACTCACCGCCAACAACAAGGGACACCAGCGGAAGCCAACAACTGCTGCGATTACCCTAATCGCCATGGAGAACCATTACGACCCGGAACACCACGACATATGGGGAGACGATGAGGATGACCAGCGAGACCAACAGGCCCCGAGGGTCTCTATCAATGCTGACGCCATGAAATCCCAGCAGGCCGCTCAGTCGCTTACGTACAACTTTTTGCCGATCGACTATGAGGATGATCCGCCAGCCATCGAGGTCAACTCCGCCGCAGTTGCCCGCCACTCAGGCCCGAGGACAGAAGGAGACCGGATGCCGGAAGATGCACCGCTGCGAGCCAGGTTTGCCTCTCTCCCAAACGGGTCCCAAACGGCGGTGCGGAGCACAGCTCCCCGCCACGACAACGACAACCAACCACCAGACACGACCGGCAGGACAAAGAACAACATGACGGCGGTGCGGAGCCCTGCTCCCCGCCCTTGGCACACCACCGTACAACACAACGAAACAACTTCACGGAGGCCACGACCCCTATGCATCATAGGATTGATGACACACATCATCCTGCTCGTGCTACACAACGGAGACGGCGGAGCAGAGCCCTGCTCCCCGCCAACCAACACCACCAACTTGACAACGTACCAAAACACAACGACACACCACGGACTGGCCAACGGCGGAGCGGAGCGATGCTCCCCGCCAACAACGCCAACCGCAGTGACAGTGAGGAGCCCTGCTCCTCGTCCGCGCCACCACCCAAACCACACCGTACACGCTATGCATGACACGGCGACAGTGCTACACCAACGACTGGGCATACACCCTGTGTTGAATATCCGCCATCACATACACCGCAATGCTCGCAAACTAGGAATTGCCGCAAACCGGCGTTCTCGCATAGATCCACCCCATCAAACATGCCCTCCATCACCTCACGCCACACCTACCCCCACCACAACACCAGCGGCTGTTCTACCAAGGACAACCGCTCGGAGACCACGACCCGACCCCGACTGCGACCGCAACCGGACCCATCCACCTGACGTTGTGGCTGGTGGGTCTGAAGGGAGGAGGCAGACGGTCACGGAGAGACACAGACAGTGACAGCACCAGCGACATGGACAGTGACAGCTACAGCCGACAAAAAAAGTCCCGGAAGCGCAGCTCCAAGGGCGAACTCACCCAGGCCCTGCGGGCCATGACGTCCCTTGCGGACTCTGTAGCAGAAATCTGCCGGTCGATCCAGCAACCACAGCAAACCGTGACGCCCGAGGCCTCAGCACCACAGCGCAGCGCTGACAGACACAGTGACCAGGCCCGCACCCAGGCAGAACCGTCACAAGGAGAGGCGGAACTACAGGCACGACGACGCTACTGCGTGAGCATCGACACGCGCCAAGGGGAACGGCAGGCCTCCCTGCATGAACCCGGACAACAGCCTCAACACCCACCCCCCTGCCCCCTACCACAACCCTCACAGCCCGGAGGTGCCATGTGCGGTCCCTGCCCTCCAACACGGACACGAGGACGTGAACCGACAGCCCCTTTCACAGCAGGCGGCCACACGCATGGAACACACGGCGGCACAGCCGGTGTACCACAGTGAACCACTGTATGTAGCACAGACACAGCACGAACCTCAGGTGCAATATCGGGCAGCCACACGCATGGAACACACGGTGGCACAACCGGTGTACCACAGTGAACCACCGTATGTACCACAGACACAGCACGAACCTCAGGTGCAATATCGGGCAGTCGTCGACCGCCATGGACAGCACATACTGCCAGAGGACAGTTCAGGAACCTGGGCCAGGTTCAGCGAGCAAAATGCAGCCGCGCTTGAGATCCTGCGCACCGACCCACCGATGCAGCGACGCACAGATGCCGAACAGGCAATGGGATACCTGGACATGTGGCTCTCGAGGGATCGCACACGACCACTGGCGGACCCGCATGCCCCCCGCCAACAACCAATGGACAGGGGTGTCTACCCGTTTCCCGAGCCGGCGCCGGAAGCGGGGCACCCACAACAGCACCAGCAAGTGTACTACACACCGGACGCACCAGACCAGCACCCCGTGCATCAGCCCGGACCCCCCCAGATCCACGGGGAAAGGGCTCCGTGGCACGATGCACACGCAGAGCAGGCACCAGAACAGGGACCGGAACCATCCGGCTGGGGACAGGCCCAGGTTTTATCCTTCACTGGAGGCTGGGACGTGGTGGCCGCACAGCAAGAATAGCAGGCACCCCCCCGGCAGCCGCGAGGAAGGAGGCGCCGACCCGGGACCCACAAGGGGGAACTGGGGACGGTCATCCCCAACATCCCCACCATTCCACCCCCTGACCAACGAGATACCGCGTCACCTGATGTGCTGGTATGTGCATACATATGCATGAGGGGAACAACGGGAGACTCTGGCGACTCTCCCAACACGTGCCTTGCGTCATTCTCCACAGTGAACAGCCGGAATGGACAACCTGGAACGGACCGCGTCGACCGCACGGTGACCGCACGGTGGCAAGCCGGCCGTAAGGATTTTGCTCCTCAGACATGCACGCCAATGACTGGTGCCGCTGGCACCCACTCGGCTGGGACCTTGGCCACCGCCTACCCGGCCGCAGTTTATTTACCCGGGTACACTGGTGTGGGCGCTTTCTTTGCCCCCGGTGATGCTCGTTGTGCTGACCAGCAATGGACAGCACAGGACAGCCAGACAGGAATGTCATACATGGCCCCAACCCGGCCATCAACAGCGCGGGGCCAGACAGACAGGCAACGGACCGCGAAGGCGACAGGCCGTGAGAGCGTGCCCGCCTGCCGACCATGCATGTGGATGGCAGGCGCTACTGGCACCTACCCGGCTGGGCCCTTGGTTACCGCCTACTCTCCCACTCTACACACCGGTGTGGGCGCGCTTGTCGCCCCCGGTGACGCCCAGTCTGCTGACCAGCGACAGGCAGCACACAACAACCAGACAGGAATGTCATATATGGCCTCAAACCGGCCATCAGCGCGCGGGGACGCCGCACAGGTCCCGACCGACGGGCATCGGACTGGACAGACACCTGCGACAATGACCAGAACACACGCATTTCCTGGATCAGATCTTCTCGTGCTATTGCCACAGTATCGTGAGGAACCCCTCTACCCCTCGGGACACCCCCCCCAATGGGAAAGGAACTGCCTTATGACCCACCATCTAGGCAGACACCACCCAACAATCCACGACATTCCCCCGCCCTCACTAGGTTGTTGCGGGACCGCACGGCTGACGGTGATATTGAAAAGAACCCGGGGCCCGAAGATGCGCAGACCACAGGGAACGACATCCCCCCCCAGCACAGAGAGATGGTCACCCGGCTGGCTAGCGAGATCGAAACGGCCTCCAACCCCCACTACCCCGCTAAACTATACAAATACGCGACACAGGCACTCACGGAGGCAGTGCAAAGAAAGCGACGCGCATCCACCCCCCCCTTACGTCACAGCACACCCGCACCACGTGCAGAATCGTCTTCCACACATGGCACATTGGAGGTGCCATCACCAGAGGCATCCCCGGTGCACGGGGTACAGGACCCAGGCACACCACGCCCCACCCCCTTGGAAACATCCGAGTTGACCGTGAAAACACAAAAACATCACTCACCGTTAGGATTAAACATGACCACAGCCATCGATGTAGTGTGCCCCCGATGCAACATGGCCGACTTTGTGTACTTCCGCTGCACCACATGCAAGTATTTTGCCATACACCAACCGGATACCCCAGAATTAGTACCACGGCGACTCTACAACGTGATGTCCCCAGACCCCTTATACCCACGACAAGAATCCTGGCAAGAGGCCATACCAGCCACCACCTCGCAAACCTACCACACGCCAATACCACACAAGACGGGCCCCCGACCGACCGTGGAGGACACCCCGGACGGATGGATACGCGACGTCACAAGTGACGGGGATGTCGAACCTAACCCCGGTCCCAGCCCATCAACACCCTCTGCGAAACGCACGCGATACAACCAAGACACACCACATACGTACCAAACGTCTAGGATGCTACGCAAACGCACCGCGGACAACACACCCCCCGGACAAAAACGGAGGCGCACAGACCACGTACACATGGCGAACCCGGAGCATCAATCGCCAACACTAGTATATAACCACGGCAAACGAAAGGCGGACGGTGACAAGGAAACCTACGCACGAAACGGACATATGAAGACACCACTAGCCAAGTCATGGGTGACTCACCACGCAGGAAGATCCGCCGAACACAGCGCCTTCACAATCGCCCCTACCCGAGACCAACGAGCTGGGTTCACGACCCGACTCAGGACGGAGACACGGAGCCCAACCCCGGACCAGCCACACCCGCAGTGGAACGTGCAGCCCAGACCACACCACCGAGGGACATGGGGACTGAGGTCCACAACGCTCTGCTACCGCTCTTGCTGGCGGCACCACCACCCCGCCAGCCCGATGACGACGTGCACAAACACGCGTGGAACACAGATGACGGTGGACGGGCCCTAGAGGACTGCCTCGTACGTTTGGACAGCCCCGCGGATACACGCCTGAGCTGCGACCCCAGGCACAGGCTGTGCCAGGACTGCGCCAATGACCCACGACTGCTAAGATGCCCACTGTGCCGCGGCATGCTGCAACCAAAGATACCCCCCCCACCTCCGGATGACCCAACATATGCGTATTTCCACATACAAATCTACAACAACAGACTCCTCACATACACGGATGACTGTGCAACTCCCAACCCGCCATCACATTTGGTATACAATGTATGGAGGAGGCTTACTAGCACAACAGGCCAACTGTGCGAGGTACACCTCAGGACTGACCTCCCATACTACCACATCGCAAGACACAGACTGCATGTCCTCACGGGCACGAGAGAGGGCTTCCAAATGGCCATATCCATACGATGCTGGCTCTTCCTGGTCCAACCCTTGCAACACGACCTGCTCCTGGAGTATGACATCACCGACTGGGTGCCACCTGACCACCCATCGGATGTGCGCCATGACAGGATCACATCCGTTACCCCAGATGTGGTCTACCCACAACACACCCAGTGGGTTCCGGATGCCACGCAGGACGGCGATGTGGAGCCAAACCCAGGCCCGGATAGCAACGCCCCGCCCCAGGGCCTGGTGCGCACCTTGACAGAAAACTACGAAAGAAATGCGTCCGGACTGAACACTGATGTGCAAGACCGAGGGGACGCAATGGAAAACCTGGACATCCGGGAGTCAACCTCAAACCCCCCATCAGAAGATACCACTGAACGGGAACCCCCCCAGAATGGGGAACCTAGCACACCACCTGACCAACACACCGAAGGGCTTAGTTACGTCCCCCCTCCACCCCAAGAGGATACACAGGCATACACATTCCACGAAGACGGCAACAACCCACTGGACAAACTACCCATACACACACCAACAGAGTACCAGCTCATAGAAGAACTCGTAAAACTCAACACAGGCGCGTCACAACAACCAATGACAACAGCAGAACAAGACACATTGAAAGCTTCAGTTGTGTACGACGCACAAACCAGGCTAAAAACTTACTTAACAAAGCACCCAAACCGTGCAGTAACCACGGAGCACATCAGGAGGCAAACACAAGAAGGGGTATGGTATGACAGGAACACCTACCAACTCCCTCTGTTTGCGCAACACAAACTGCGCGACGTCATGACGGTGAGGCATGAGGCAGACTCTGACGGTATACACACGGTATCCGAGATGGCCGAGGCACACCAATACACAGCACATACGGAAGCCGACCATCAAGGGAACCCAGACATCCGGAACAAGACATACCTACTACTGCCACAGGCGACCGGGACCCGCCGCAACCACGAACGACGAATGCAGCGTGCCGCCATACAAACGGAATGGGGCGGAAGCGAGGACGAACGGGTTGACCAAGTCCTACGTGCACTCGGCGACCCGGGGGCCAAGGAACTGATCCTGGCTTATGAGGCAGACCGCCAAGACACCACAGCACTACAAACCTACTGCATGGACTGCCTCCACCGCGCCCCCCTGCGCAAACTGGCCCGCTATGTAAGGGGCGTATACCAGTTCGACAAATTCCCCGTACGCAAGTGGTCCCCGGAACACGAAGCTATGGTCGACCACCTACAACCCAAACCCATTATGGCCCTCCACCTGGACAACACCATAAAGATGGGACACGAACCCACACACAAAACATACGCACTCACGAAGGGCACACCCATACAAGTGGGACTGGAAGACCGCACAGACACACTACCACCAGAACCGAAGTTTTCCATAAAATCGGAGGTTTTGGGAGGGGGGGGGGTGCATTGGCTGAGGCTAAGACTGAGGCAGACCCCCCCCCCCCCTGTACTGTACAGCTGATGTTATTTTGCTGAGTGTACCTCCTGGGGACTGCTTAAATGCCGGAGGGTACCTCAAATGGATCAGCGGAAGCGGCCAGTGGGGAGAGCCGCGGGGCGAAGCGGGCCAGGCTGGCCTTCAATCGGGACGACATGGACCTGGACCCCGTCAAGACCCCCGAGTACGCGCGCTCGGAGCGGTGGCGCGGCGTTGCTGCGGCTACCGCGTGCGGGTTCCTCGACAGCGCGGACGCTGGCATCATGCCCGCCCAGTAACAGGAGCGCCTAATGGAGGATGGCCTGTCCGTGGCGGGCGTTGATCGGGCTGTGGAGTGGGTTGGCGGCGGCCTTGACGCCCCAACGGCCCTGATATACATGGCCCTCTTTGAGCGCTCCTCAAACCTGCGGCTCGACGTGGAAGCGGCTGCGTGGAAGGCAGTACCCCAACCCAGTCCGCCTGCCCGGGAGCAGCAGGAGGAGCCGCCGCGGGACCACCAGTCGCAGGAGCCGCAGGAGCCGAAGGAGACCGCGGAGCAGGCGGAGATACGACGGCTGGAGGCTCGAATCCGAGAGCTCTAGCTGCCAAAGGTACCACCCCTGTCTCAGGGAGAGCTCACCAAAATAGCTTCTGGGCAACACCCCTGGCTCTGGCAGCAGGAGCTCATCCAGGCCTTGAACACCTGGCTCAAATCGGAGGACCCCATCGGGAAGGGCAATGCACTTGTTGAGGCGGTGTGTAAGGTGTTCTACAGGGACTGCCAGCCCGCGCCCACCCACCCCGCTGGGACAGCGGCACGGCCAGCGGCGCAGGGATGGTACGCCCAGGCCCAGCAGCCTGCACCGCAACAGGCCCAGACGCAGCCGTCACCTCAGGCGCCGACCCCGGCCCCTGCTCCGCCCGGGGCATGCTTCCGCTGTGGCATGCACGGGCACTGGGCCAGGGACTGTGGCAGTGGTGGGCAGGGGCGGGCCCCTTCCGTCGCAAGTTCCGTCGCTGGCTCGTACCGGGGGGGGTTCAGTACCGTAGGTAGCCAGAGCCTGTACACTGCGCACAGCACGGGCCGCACCTATGACGCGACTGCCCCCCCCCCCCCCCCCGTACCCATGTTTTCGATGCGGCCGCAACCACTGGGCCGTGGGCGGCCCGTGCCCGGCACCGCCTGCCCCGCCCCCCCAGCCCTTTCCGGCCGGGCCGGCCCCAGCGCCGGCCAACTGCTGAAGGGCCCAGTGCCCACGGCGGCGAGCGGCCCGCCAGCGAGGGGAGCGCCGATGACGAGGGGGGCGGAGCGCTCAACCTGCGATACGCGGGGTCGGCATTGGACAGCCTATGGTGGGGCAATTACATGGAGGAGCCCCTCGCGCTGGCCATCCGGCGGTGGTCCCCGGGTACCGTGGAGCGTTGGACCGCGATCCTCAGGGATGTGGGCCGGTTCGCGGCGCACTGGCCCGAGCTGGATGCAGCGGGGGCACTGTCCCGGTACCTCGTCAGGCGCGCCGCCATGGGCCAGCAGCCTGGGACGCTGCAAGGCGTCATATCCGCCCTCCGCCTGGCAGAGAAGCTGGGCTGCATACCACCCATAGTGCGGCCCGTACACTGGCTCGTGGCACGAGGCGCCGCGACCACCACTGCCGCCCCACGACCAACCCAAGTGTGGGCCGAGCTGGTCACCCTCCGGCTCATGGCCCGGAACATCAGGACCACCCTCGACTGGTTCAGCCTGGGACTTGCCGTCATCTCCTTTGCCACTCTCCTCAGGGTGGGTGAAGCAGCCAGCGTACGACCCGTGGACATCCGGACGCGGTGCACGTTGGGGTTCTTCGATGACAAAAAGGACGGCGACTGGGTCACAGTACCACTTGGGGCATGGCCCGATGCATGGCGCGCAGCGATGGCAGCCCACCCGTGGGTCTCCAGCAGGCCCGCATCGGTGCCGCTCATGGCTGCCGCGTTCGACCTTCAGGCGGCGATCCATGGCTTGCTGGCTGCCACGGGATGGGAATCCATGGGACTTAGGCGGCTCTATACGCACGTAGACTTCGTTGCTAAAAGGCACGATTCATGGCGATTTCAACGTCCGTTTTTTGCACCCAAAAAAAGCATATCATTTTTTCGGCCAACCCCCCCGTGGATTTTCATCGTGGGATACAACAACCTCGCCTTTTGTTGCTCTTAGAGCTGCACATATACACCCCCGCTTCAGGGCTTGGAATCTTAGCATTTGAAATTTTTGGGCACTGCAGTGCCCAAACCTTCTAGTTGTACTTTTTAGGGGGGTCATTGAAAGTGTGTGTCTAGTTGTCTCTATAGGTGAATCCACATTGCACAAAGTTACTCCACGCTTGCCCCCCTGTTGTCAATCGGGTCGTAACGTGTTGTTGTTGTTCTCATAGGCGCTTGTACGATGTATTGAAACGGAACTCTCACATTCATGTACCCAGTATGGGCTAAAATTTGACTTTCACTACTTTTGAGCACTGCAGTGCCCAAATTTTTAAAAAGTTGGCAAATTTACCCGCTTCAATTCATTGTGGTGCATACGTTCCTCGAAGGGCAAGAAAGGCCAACACCTGTGCTTGCGTTGCGTTGTGTGGCATTCATGGTACCAAATATTTTTTGGCTACGGAGAGACAGACAAACCGACAGGCAAGCAGACAAACAGACAGATAGACACAGAGAGGCATACAGACAGTACGACAGACACCCTGAGAGACGGACAGACAGGTAGACAGATGGACACATAGACAGACGGACAGACCGACAGGCAAACAAACAAACAGACGAACAAATAGACACACAGACAGACAACGGACGGACAAATGGACGGACGGAGGGATAGATAGAGAGACACATAGATAGACACACGGAAGACAAATAGACATACGAAACAAGACAGACGAACGGATGGACAGGCGGACGGACGGAGAGATAGACACACTATCTGTCCTCCTGCTACCACAATGCTGCTCCATCATGCATGTACAGAACCTTGCAAAAAACATTGACAGCGTTCCGCCTAGATGATCATGCAAATGGGCTTTGGGTTCATTTGGGCACTGCAGTTCCCAAAATTTAGGAAATCAATATTTGGAGGTCTCTAATGTCTTGTCCAGTGCATGCCTCATAGTCCGATCCCCTATGGCAAGCATTACCGGATCTCGCCACAATTCATGCTAGGTATGTGCAATGTAATCGTCCACATGATCAAAAACCCCCCTCTATTCTTCTTCCCCATTCGACGGTGATGAAGTACACCCCGTATAAGTGTTGTGCTAGATCTTCAACACTTTGGCACCAATATTCTAGTAGGGGCATTGTCGGTCGATGCAATTTGGTCGTCTGTGTGTAGTATAATGGTTGACATGATGAATGCCACCCCTCTCTAGAGCACGACCGTGCGCGGTGATGAAGCAGACCTCTATACAATTGTTGTGCCACTGGTCCAACACTTTCACACACGTTTTTTACCTGGGGCATTGAAGGTAGAGACAAACTTGGTTGTCTGTGCGGAGTCTTGCACCATCTACAGCCATTTTAGAAATAACAACCACAAATTGTGATGAAACACTCGAAAACACGATTGACTCCGTGTTGGAAGACACCCTATAGACGACCGAATCCGCATCCACCTTCAAGGCCCCTAGTAAAAAATGCGTGTGAAAGTGTTGGACCAATGGCATAACACTTGTGCAGGAGTGTACCTCAGCACCGCGCAACGGTGGTGCACTGGAGAGTGGGGGTGTTCATCATATCAACCATTCCACTACACACGGACAACCAAACTCCATCAACCAACAATGCCCCTACTAGAATAAGTGTGCCAAAGTTTTGAAGATCAAGGCAACACCTATACGGGGTGTATTTCATCAACATGGAATGGCGCAGTAGTTTAGAGGGGGGGATTTGATCACGTGGATGATTACATTGCACATATCGTGCACAACTGATGGCAAGACCCGATAATGGTTGCTACAGGGGGTGAGACTTTGAGGCAGGCACCCGACATAGTACATTAGAGACCTCAAAATGTTGGTTTGTAATATTTTGGGAACTGCAGCTCCCAAATGAACTCAAAACCCATTTGCATGATATAATCTGGGCGGAAGGAGGTCAATATTCTGTGCGCAACGTTGTGCAGATGCATGAGGGAGCAACCGTGTGGTAGTAGGAGGACAACCATTGTACCTGTCTCTCCGTCTGTCCATGTGTCCGTCCGTCCGTCTGTCTTGTCTTGTCTGACGGTTTGTCTTCTGTGTTTCTCTCTTTGTGTCTCTCTGTCCCACAGTCCGTCCGTCCAGTCGTCCGTCCGTCTGTCTGTTGTCTGCCTGTATGTCTGTCTATTTGTCTGTCTGTTTGTTTGCCTGTCGGTCTGTCCGTCCGTGTATGTGTCTATCTGTTCGTCCGTTTGTCGGGGTGTCCATCGGACTGTCTCTCTGTCTATCTGTTTGTTTGTCTGCTTGCGTGTCGGTTTGTCTGTCTCTCCGTAGCCAAAAAATATTTGGTACCATGAATGCCACCCAACGCAACGCAAGCACAAGCGTTGGCCTTTCTTGCCCTTCGAGGAACCTATGCACCACAATGAATTGAAGCGGGTAAATTTGCCAATTTTTTAAAAATTTGGGCACTGCAGTGCTCAAAAGTAGTGAAAGTCAAATTTTAGCCCATACGGGGTACATGAATGTGAGAGTTGTGTTTCAGTACATCGTACAAGCGCCTATGAGAACAACAACAACACATTACGACCCATTTCACAATAGGGTCGCAAGCTTGGTGTAACCTTCTGCTTTGTTTTGGGCGCGGACTGCACACTGCCATGTGTCTTACGTCACACAGGTGTGAGACTGGTGCCCTTTTTCATGTTTTCGTAATTTTGGGCGTTGTAGTGCCCAAATGCATCCACTCGCCTTTTTTCTACCCCTCTTGCGCCATTTCTTTTCCAGGCATTGTTGCCCTCATTTATTATTGCATTGGCTGCACTGGCGGCGCCTCCATTGCTTGTTGGCTGCACTGGTGGTGCATTGTTTGTCACGCTTCGCATACAATCACACATTCCCCCGCCCTCACTAGGTTGTTGCGGGACCGCACGGCTGACGGTGATATTGAAAAGAACCCGGGGCCCGAAGATGCGCAGACCACAGGGAACGACATCCCGCCCCAGCACAGAGAGATGGTCACCCGGCTGGCGAGTTCGAACCGGCCTCCAACCCCCACTACCCCGCTAAACTATACAAATACGCGACACAGGCACTCACGGAGGCAGTGCAAAGAAAGCGACGCGCATCCACCCCCCCCTTAGGTCACAGCACACCCGCACCACGTGCAGAATCGTCTTCCACACATGGCACATTGGAGGTGCCATCACCAGAGGCATCCCCGGTGCACGGGGTACAGGACCCAGGCACACCACGCCCCACCCCCTTGGAAACATCCGAGTTGACTGTGAAAACACAAAAACATCACTCACCGTTAGGATTAAACATGACCACAGCCATCGATGTAGTGTGCCCCCGATGCATCATGGCCGACTTTGTGTACTTCCGCTGCACCACATGCAAGTATTTTGCCATACACCAACCGGATACCCCAGACTTAGTACCACGGCGACTCTACAACGTGATGTCCCCAGACCCCTTATACCCACGACAAGAATCCTGGCAAGAGGCCATACCAGCCACCACCTCGCAAACCCACCACACGCCAATACCACACAAGACGGGCCCCCGACCGACCGTGGAGGACACCCCGGACGGATGGATACGCGACGTCACAAGTGACGGGGATGTCGAACCTAACCCCGGTCCCAGCCCATCAACACCCTCTGCGAAACGCACGCGATACAACCAAGACACACCACATACGTACCAAACGTCTAGGATGCTACGCAAACGCACCGCGGACAACACACCCCCCGGACAAAAACGGAGGCGCACAGACCACGTACACATGGCGAACCAGGAGCATCAATCGCCAACACTAGTATATAACCACCACAAACGAAAGGCGGACGGTGACAAGGAAACCTACGCACGAAACGGACATATGAAGACACCACTGGCCAAGTCATGGGTGACTCACCACGCAGGAAGATCCGCCGAACACAGCGCCTACACAATCGCCCCTACCCGAGACCAACGAGCTAGGTTCACGACCCGACTCAGGACGGAGACACGGAGCCCAACCCCGGACCAGCCACACCCGCAGTGGAACGTGCAGCCCAGACCACACCACCGGGGGACATGGGGACTGAGGTCCACAACGCTCTGCTACCGCTCTTGCTGGCGGCACCGCCACCCCGCCAGCCCGATGACGACGTGCACAAACACGCGTGGAACACAGATGACGGTGGACGGGCCCTAGAGGACTGCCCCGTACGTTTGGACAGCCCCGCGGATACACGCCTGAGCTGCGACCCCAGGCATAGGCTGTGCCAGGACTGCGCCAATGATCCACGACTGCTAAGATGCCCACTGTGCCGCGGCATGCTGCAACCAAAGATACCCCCCCCACCTCCGGATGACCCAACATATGCGTATTTCCACATACAAATCTACAACAACAGACTCCTCACATACACGGATTACTGTGCAACTCCCAACCCGCCATCACATTTGGTATACAATGTATGGAGGAGGCTTACTAGCACAACAGGCCAACTGTGCGAGGTACACCTCAGGACTGACCTCCCATACTACCACATCGCAAGACACAGACTGCATGTCCTCACGGGCACGAGAGAGGGCTTCCAAATGGCCATATCCATACGATACTGGCTCTTCCGGGTCCAACCCTTGCAACACGACCTGCTCCTGGAGTATGACATCACCGACTGGGTGCCACCTGACCACCCATCGGATGTGCGCCATGACAGGATCACATCCGTTACCCCAGATGTGGTCTACCCACAACACACCCAATGGGTTCCGGATGCCACGCAAGACGGCGATGTGGAGCCAAACCCAGGCCCAGATAGCAACGCCCCGCCCCAGGGCCTGGTGCGCACCTTGACAGAAAACTATGAAAGAAATGCGTCCGGACTGAACACTGATGTGCAAGACCGAGGGGACGCAATGGAAAACCTGGACATCCGGGAGTCAACCTCAAACCCCCCATCGGAAGATACCACTGAACGGGAACCCCCCCAGAATGGGGAACCTAGCACACCACCTGACCAACACACCGAAGGGCTTAGTTACGTCCCCCCTCCACCCTAAGAGGATACACAGGCATACACATTCCACGAAGACGGCAACAACCCACTGGACAAACTACCCATACACACACCAACAGAGTACCAGCTCATAGAAGAACTCGTAAAACTCAACACAGGCGCGTCACAACAACCAATGACAACAGCAGAACAAGACACATTGAAAGCTTCAGTTGTGTACGACGCACAAACCAGGCTAAAAACTTACTTAACAAAGCACCCAAACCGTGCAGTAACCACGGAGCACATCAGGAGGCAAACACAAGAAGGGGTATGGCATGACAGGAACACCTACCAACTCCCTCGGTTTGCGCAACACAAACTGCGCGCCGTCATGACGGTGAGGCATGAGGCAGACTCTGACGGTATACACACGGTATCCGAGATGGCCGAGACACACCAATACACAGCACATACGGAAGCCGACCATCAAGGGAACCCAGACATCCGGAACAAGACATACCTACTACTGCCACAGGCGACCGGGACCCGCTGCAACCACGAACGACGAATGCAGCGTGCCGCCATACAAACGGAATGGGGCGGAAGCGAGGACGAACGGGTTGACCAAGTCCTACGCGCACTCGGCGACCCGGGGGCCAAGGAACTGATCCTGGCTTATGAGGCAGACCGCCAAGACACCACAGCACTACAAACCTACTGCATGGACTGCCTCCACCGCGCCCCCCTGCGCAAACTGGCCCGCTATGTAAGGGGCGTATACCAGTTCGACAAATTCCCCGTACGCAAGTGGTCCCCGGAACACGAAGCTATGGTCTACCACCTACACCCCAAACCCCTTATGGCCCTCCACCTGGACAACACCATAAAGATGGGACACGAACCCACGCACAAAACATACGCACTCACGAAGGGCACACCCATACAAGTGGGACTGGAAGACCGCACAGACACACTACAACCAGAACCGAAGTTTTCCATAAAATCTGAGGTTTTGGGAGGGGGGGGGTGCAGTGGCTGAGGCTAAGACTGAGGCAGCTGATGTTATTTTGCTGAGTGTACCTCCTGGGGACTGCTTAAATGCCGGAGGGTACCTCAAATGGATCAGCGGAAGCGGCCAGTGGGGAGAGCCGCGGGGCGAAGCGGGCCAGGCTGGCCTTCAATCGGGACGACATGGACCTGGACCTCGTCAAGACCCCCGAGTACGCGCGCTGGGAGCGGTGGCGCGACGTTGCTGCGGCTACCGCGTACGGGTTCCTCGACAGCGCGGACGCTGGCATCATGCCCGCCCAGTACCAGGAGCGCCTAATGGAGGATGGCCTGTCCGTGGCGGGCGTTGATCGGGCTGTGGAGTGGGTTGGCGGCGGCCTTGACGCCCCAACGGCCCTGATATACATGGCCCTCTTTGAGCGCTCCTCAAACCTGCGGCTGGACGTGGAAGCGGCTGCGTGGAAGGCAGTACCCCAACCCAGTCCGCCTGCCCGGGAGCAGCAGGAGGAGCCGCCGCGGGACCACCAGTCGCAGGAGCCGCAGGAGCCGAAGGAGACCGCGGAGCAGGCGGAGATACGACGGCTGGAGGCTCGAATCCGAGAGCTCCAGCTGCCAAAGGTACCACCCCTGTCTCAGGGAGAGCTCACCAAAATAGCTTCTGGGCAACACCCCTGGCTCTGGCAGCAGGAGCTCATCCAGGCCTTGAACACCTGGCTCAAATCGGAGGACCCCATCGGGAAGGGCAATGCGCTTGTGGAGGCGGTGTGGAAGGTGGTCTACAGGGACTGCCAGCCCGCGCCCACCCACCCCGCTGGGACAGCGGCACGGCCAGCGGCGCAGGGATGGTACGCCCAGGCCCAGCAGCCTGCACCGCAACAGGCCCAGACGCAGCCGTCACCTCAGGCGCAGACCCCGGCCCCTGCTCCGCCCGGGGCATGCTTCCGCTGTGGCATGCAAGGGCACTGGGCCAGGGACTGTGGCAGTGGTGGGCAGGGGCGGGCCCCTTCCGTCGCAAGTTCCGTCGCTGGCTCGTACCGGGGGGGGTTCAGTACCGTAGGTAGCCAGAGCCTGTACACTGCGCACAGCACGGGCCGCACCTATGACGCGACTGCCCCCCCCCCCGTACCCATGTTTTCGATGCGGCCGCAACCACTGGGCCGTGGGCGGCCCGTGCCCGGCACCGCCTGCCCCGCCCCCACAGCCCTTTCCGGCCGGGCCGGCCCCAGCGCCGGCCAACTGCTGAAGGGCCCAGTGCCCACGGCGGCGAGCGGCCCGCCAGCGAGGGGAGCGCCGATGACGAGGGGGGCGGAGCGCTCAACCTGCGATACACGGGGTCGGCAGTGGACAGCCTATGGTGGGGCAATTACATGGAGGAGCCCCTCGCGCTGGCCATCCGGCGGTGGTCCCCGGGTACCGTGGAGCGTTGGACCGCGATCCTCAGGGATGTGGGCCGGTTCGCGGCGCACTGGCCCGAGCTGGACGCAGCGGGGGCACTGTCCCGGTACCTCGTCAGGCGCGCCGCCATGGGCCAGCAGCCTGGGACGCTGCGAGGCGTCATATCCGCCCTCCGCCTGGCAGAGAAGCTGGGCTGCATACCACCCACAGTGCGGCCCGTACACTGGCTCGTGGCACGAGGCGCCGCGACCACCACTGCCGCCCCACGACCAACCCAAGTGTGGACCGAGCTGGTCACCCTCCGGCTCATGGCCCGGAACATCAGGACCACCCTCGACTGGTTCTGCCTGGGACTTGCCGTCATCTCCTTTGCCACTCTCCTCAGGGTGGGTGAAGCAGCCAGCGTACGACCCGTGGACATCCGGACGCGGTGCACGTTGGGGTTCTTCGATGACAAAAAGGACGGCGACTGGGTCACAGTACGACTGGGGGCATGGCCCGATGCATGGCGCGCGGCGATGGCAGCCCACCCGTGGGTCTCCAGCAGGCCCGCATCGGTGCCGCTCATGGCTGCCGCGTTCCACCTTCAGGCGGCGATCCATGGCTTGCTGGCTGCCACGGGATGGGAATCCATGGGACTTAGGCGGCTCTATACGCACGTAGACTTCGTTGCTAAAAGGCACGATTCATGGCGATTTCAACGTCCGTTTTTTGCACCCAAAAAAAGCATATCATTTTTTCGGCCAACCCCCCGTGGATTTTCATCGTGGGATACAACAACCTCGCCTTTTGTTGCTCTTAGAGCTGCACATATACACCCCCGCTTCAGGGCTTGGAATCTTAGCATTTGAAATTTTTGGGCACTGCAGTGCCCAAACCTTCTAGTTGTACTTTTTAGGGGGGTCATTGAAAGTGTGTGTCTAGTTGTCTCTATAGGTGAATCCACATTGCACAAAGTTACTCCACGCTTGCCCCCCTGTTGTCAATCGGGTCGTAACGTGTTGTTGTTGTTCTCATAGGCGCTTGTACGATGTATTGAAACGGAACTCTCACATTCATGTACCCAGTATGGGCAAAAATTTGACTTTCACTACTTTTGAGCACTGCAGTGCCCAAATTTTTAAAAAGTTGGCAAATTTACCCGCTTCAATTCATTGTGGTGCATAGGTTCCTCGAAGGGCAAGAAAGGCCAACACCTGTGCTTGCGTTGCGTTGGGTGGCATTCATGGTACCAAATATTTTTTGGCTACGGAGAGACAGACAAACTGACAGGCAAGCAGACAAACAGACAGATAGACACAGAGAGGCATACAGACAGTCCGACAGACACCCTGAGAGACGGACAGACAGGTAGACAGATGGACACATAGACAGACGGACAGACCGACAGGCAAACAAACAAACAGACGAACAAATAGACACACAGACAGACAACGGACGGACAAATGGACGGACGGAGGGATAGATAGAGAGACACATAGATAGACACACGGAAGACAAATAGACATACGAAACAAGACAGACGAACGGATGGACAGGCGGACGGACGGAGAGATAGACACACTATCTGTCCTCCTGCTACCACAATGCTGCTCCATCATGCATGTACAGAACCTTGCAAAAAACATTGACAGCGTTCCGCCCAGATGATCATGCAAATGGGCTTTGGGTTCATTTGGGCACTGCAGTTCCCAAAATTTAGGAAATCAATGTTTTGAGGTCTCTAATGTCTTGTCCAGTGCATGCCTCATAGTCCGATCCCCTATGGCAAGCATTACCGGATCTCACCACAATTCATGCTAGGTATGTGCAATGTAATCGTCCACATGATCAAATACCCCCCTCTATTCTTCTTCCCCATTCGACGGTGATGAAGTACACCCCGTATAAGTGTTGTGCTAGATCTTCAACACTTTGGCACCAATATTCTAGTAGGGGCATTGTCGGTCGATGCAATTTGGTCGTCTGTGTGTAGTATAATGGTTGACATGATGAATGCCACCCCTCTCTAGAGCACGACCGTGCGCGGTGATGAAGCAGACCTCTATACAATTGTTGTGCCACTGGTCCAACACTTTCACACACGTTTTTTACCAGGGGCATTGAAGGTAGAGACAAACTTGGTTGTCTGTGCGGAGTCTTGCACCATCTACAGCCATTTTAGAAATAACAACCACAAATTGTGATGAAACACTCCAAAACACGATTGACTCCGTGTTGGAAGACACCCTATAGACGACCGAATCCGCATCCACCTTCAAGGCCCCTAGTAAAAAATGCGTGTGAAAGTGTTGGACCAATGGCATAACACTTGTGCAGGAGTGTACCTCAGCACCGCGCAACGGTGGTGCACTGGAGAGTGGGGGTGTTCATCAGATCAACCATTCCACTACACACGGACAACCAAACTCCATCAACCAACAATGCCCCTACTAGAATAAGTGTGCCAAAGTTTTGAAGATCAAGGCAACACCTATACGGGGGGTATTTCATCAACATGGAATGGCGCAGTAGTTTAGAGGGGGGGATTTGATCACGTGGATGATTACATTGCACATATCGTGCACAACTGATGGCAAGACCCGATAATGGTTGCTACAGGGGGTGAGACTTTGAGGCAGGCACCCGACATAGTACATTAGAGACCTCAAAATGTTGGTTTGTAATATTTTGGGAACTGCAGCTCCCAAATGAACTCAAAACCCATTTGCATGATATAATCTGGGCGGAAGGAGGTCAATATTCTGTGCGCAACGTTGTGCAGATGCATGAGGGAGCAACCGTGTGGTAGTAGGAGGACAACCATTGTACCTGTCTCTCCGTCTGTCCATGTGTCCGTCCGTCCGTCTGTCTTGTCTTGTCTGACGGTTTGTCTTCTGTGTTTCTCTCTTTGTGTCTCTCTGTCCCACAGTCCGTCCGTCAAGTCGTCCGTCCGTCTGTCTGTTGTCTGCCTGTATGTCTGTCTATTTGTCCGTCTGTTTGTTTGCCTGTCGGTCTGTCCGTCCGTGTATGTGTCTATCTGTTCGTCCGTTTGTCGGGGTGTCCATCGGACTGTCTCTCTGTCTATCTGTCTGTTTGTCTGCTTGCGTGTCGGTTTGTCTGTCTCTCCGTAGCCAAAAAAAAATTGGTACCATGAATGCCACCCAACGCAACGCAAGCACAAGCGTTGGCCTTTCTTGCCCTTCGAGGAACCTATGCACCACAATGAATTGAAGCGGGTAAATTTGCCAATTTTTTAAAAATTTGGGCACTGCAGTGCTCAAAAGTAGTGAAAGTCAAATTTTAGCCCATACGGGGTACATGAATGTGAGAGGTGTGTTTCAATACATCGTACAAGCGCCTATGAGAACAACAACAACACATTACGATTCATTTCACAATAGGGTCGCAAGCTTGGTGTAACCTTCTGCTTTGTTTTGGGCGCGGACTGCACACTGCCATGTGTCTTGTGTCACACAGGTGTGAGACTGGTGCCCTTTTTCATGTTTTCGTAATTTTGGGCGCTACAGTGCCCAAATTCATCCACTCGCCTTTTTTCTACCCCTCTTGCGCCATTTCTTTTCCAGGCATTGTTGCCCTCATTTATTATTGCATTGGCTGCACTGGCGGCGCCTCCATTGCTTGTTGGCTGCACTGGTGGTGCATTGTTTGTCACGCTTCGCATACAGTCACAGTGACTGGGTCAGCAGACGCGGTAACAAAAAGCAAACCAGATTTTTGCATGTGTTTGCCTGTCGTCCTCCTTGCTTCATTTTTTAGGTTGCATTTTATGGTGTGGTTTGAAATGGAGCAGCGGATGATTTGGAAGAATTGGATTTTTCTTTGGATGGACACTGCAGTGCCCAAATTTGAAGGGGATACATCACTTTTGACTGGCACATGTTGTACCCCCTACACACAGTCATTTTTGATAATTCACAGGTTTTTGGGGGTGTTCCCTGCAAAGCACAATTGTGCAATTTTTCAAAGTGGTTTTTCAGCCCCCGTTTCGGGGTGGTACCCATTTGGGAACTGTGGCACTTTTGCTACGTGCGTATAGAGCCGCCTAAGTGGGATGGCACGCCTGGAGACGTGGAGGAGCTGCGGCCATGCGGGCGTTCGGAGCCGCCATCGCCAGCATCGCGGTGGCTGGGCGATGGGACAACGAGGCGGAGGCCAACAGGTACGCCAGCGCGCCCCCTGGGTGGGAATTCTTCCTGCCCGACAGCGTGCCCTGGCCCACGGCGGGATTTGGCGTCGAAATCCGGCCGGTCCACGCGTACCAGCTCTGGGTGCTCGGCACGCTTGGGCCCCGTGGCCCCGACGGGACGGACGCCGCCCCGGCCCCACCCGATGTCCGCGCTGGGAACCGTGGCAGCCAAGGGGCAGACCTGCGTGACGATTCCGACATGCGGGACACCATCGTACTGGGCTCCTCTAGTGACGAGTCGCCCGACACGGTGGCACGCAGGGCCGCTCGGCACCCCCGCGACAGGCAGCGCAGGGCCTATGTGCACCGAACCGTGGCCCGCGGCCGATCGGCACCCGTAGCGCGGGCGACGAGGGCTGCACCCGCCCCGAAGGCCCAGCCCAAGCACGCCGTTGGTGGAGCAGCCGACCGCCAACCCTCAGCGGCTCCCCGTTCCACGACGGTGCCCCGGGTGACGTGTGCCCGAGCCAGCACCAGAGGCACCCAAGCACCCGGAGGGGCGCCGGCGAGACGGCGCAGCGGGGCGGCTGGAGGTGCAGCTGGCGGTTGCACGGTGCGCCAATTGCGGCCTCGACTGGAACGACCACCTGGAGGCAGCAGCGCGCCACATGGGACGCAGCCTGAAGGCCCCCGCTGACAGTGTCCTATCCCTCCTGCAGGCGTGGTGGGCGGAGTCTATCAAGTGGGCTGTGGATCGCCCAGTGTGGAAGGAGCGGGCGGCGGCCGCAGCCCTGGCGCTGGCTGAGGAGGCGCTGCACCTCCTGGCGGGGGGTGAGATCCCGCTCGATGGGGGATCTTCGACGCGCCTTAACGACCAGTCGCGCGTCATTGTGGAGCTCGCTGCGCGTGGGCTGGGCGACGCGGGCCGTGTGTCGGTCCCGGCGCACGTGTGGGAGGACTGGGCTGACCCCGAGTTTGGCAGGGCGGGGGGGCGTGTCCATCCCCTCCCCCCCTCCCGCTGCCCACGAGTGGCGGCCCTCCTGTCCACCCTAGCGTCCCAGGGCCTGGTCAGCGTGGTGGGGGGGGATGCAAATGCGGAGGTGTTCGTCAAGTGGAAATCGGAGCGCAAAGGCGCCCTCATTGTGAACATGAAGATGTTCAACAAGGGGTGCAAATACAAGGCCCGCCCATTTAAGCTCCCGTCGCTGGAGGGCTTGGCGGTCCTCCTCAGGGATCTGGGGAAAAGGGGGGGTGGGACCGGGGGGGGGCGGGGGGGGCTGTGGGGCACCAAACTGGACATAGCAAACTGCTATTGGAGTGTGGAGCTCCCCCCCCCCTGGCGAGCACCATCCGGGTGGCAGCCCAGGGGCGCACGTACGCTTTTCTGCGGGTGCCTTTTGGCTGGCATCAGGCGCCTGGGCTGGTCCAGGCCCTCATTTCGGACCTGCTGGGGAATCTGGGGGGGGGGGGGGTGGTACAGTACTTAGATGATATCCTTTTTGTCGGACATGACCCGGGGAAGTGGCCGCGGTCACCGACAGCGCGGCCCACCTCCTCCGACGTGCGGGCTTCATCATTAGTGAGAAGTCCGTGTTCACACCGCAGCGCTCCTTGCGGTGGATGGGCAAGGATGTAGATCTGCGTGGGCGCAGGGTGGCACCGGCGGCTTCGGCGGTGGCAGCAGCGGTGGCGGCATGGGTAAGGCTGGCACTTAAGCCATACACCTATGTCGCCCTGAGGCGGCTACTAGGGAAGTTCGGGTGGTCGGGGAGGCCAGGGAACCTGGGGGGGTGCTTTCTGGCAGATGCCGGGTCCTGGCTGCGCTGGGGCCCACGCTGGGCCTGGCGCACACCACCGGCAGCGGTGCGCGGGCTCTGCGAGGCCATGGCCCATTGCTACAGGGGCTGGGAGCGAGACACCACGAGCGCAGGTCCGGTAGTGCGCGTCTTTGTGGACGCCGCCAGGTATGCCCTGACCACAGGTGCTAACCCCTCCTACCGCGTCGGCTCTTGGGGACCGCGGGGGGCAGATCTGGCGCTATGTCCAGCGTGGGTGACAACCCAGCAAGCGGCTGAGCTATGGGGGACGCTGGTGGCGCTGGACGATGCGCACGCGCGGTGAGCGCGGCGCCTCGTGCTCGTGGGGGACAACATGGGGGCGCTGGCCCAGCTGCTTTGGGGGAGGGCGGGGGCAGGCAGGGTCCAGCAGCAGCGCATCCTACGAAGGATTGCGCACCGTCTCCGCTTGACGGGGCTGCAGGTGACCCTCTGCTGGGTGCAGTCCGAGCTCAACCCAGCGGACTCCATCAGTAGAGCGTGGGACGGGAGGGGGGGCAGAGCAGCGGTGATCGAGGCGGCTGCCAAGGAGCGCCTGTGGGCCCATTCGCCACAGTGGGTAGCGTGGGGAGCAATTGCGGACCGCGACAAGGCGGTCTGCCCGTGCACAGCCCCCCTCCCTGCCTGGATAGGTGGGTGACAGTGAAAAATTTTTACCCAAGGGGCCTGCAAATACTGTGGTTGACTGTGGTACAGGAGTCCTGGAGTGCAGTGCAGGAGGGTGCAAGGTAGTGCAGGGCGGTGCAGGGCAGGGCGTGCACATGCCAAAACCGAAGTTTTCCATAAAAACCGAGGTTTTGGGAGGGGGGGGGGGGTGCAGTGGCTGAGGCTAAGACTGAGGCAGACCCCCCCCCCCCTGTACTGTACAGCTGATGTTATTTTGCTAAGTGTACCTCCTGGGGACTGCTCGCCCGGGAGGGGTGGACATTGCACTATGTGGCGCTATAAGCGCGGCCGTGGGCCATCATCGTGCCCCCAAGGGGCCTGCAAAACCCAAGGGGCCTGCAAATACTGTGGTTGACTGTGGTACAGGAGTCCTGGAGTGCAGTGGAGGGGGCTGCAGGGCAGTGCAGGGCGGTGCAGGGCAGGGCGTGCACATGCCAAAACCGACCAAGACTACAATCGTAGTGGAGTGCCCACCGGAAACGGGCATTAGGACGCGAGACGCGTTTATGAAACGGATCAACGGCCACCAGTTTGACGTCGCATCCAGCATAGCAAGCAAAGACTTCCACAACACATTTCGGTGGAAGTGCGCATCCGAACACACCGCGGGGCAAAGTGGGTCGCACGCCTGGAGACTACATCTGCCCATGCAATTGCTACCTCGCTTGACAGAAGCACTACAGACCATAAAACAAGAGGAGGAAAACGCCGGCAACCCTTGACCCTACTGGCTCACCGGAACGGTCTATGAGAGCCTGTATATACTGAGACAACAATACACGGAACACAAAGAAGACAGAATAACGTCCGTACAGGAGATTCGGGACGACCTGGACAGGGAACAGCTCGAGCTAGGAAGGAGCATCGCATCCTTCCTAAAGGGGTTCCGACCAGTGGACTCATACCGTCTACTGGTACAATTTCACCCAGACCCAGACCGACGCTTGATTGCCCAGCTACTAAAGGGCATGAAAAGCTACGAACTGGTCCACGTGATGACCAACGTCATCCTCAACCGCAATAATTGGACACAGTCCACAAGCCGCTCCAGGGACATCAAGCGGCCACCAAAACCGACTAGACACGACACCACGACGGTGTTCGTAGGGTGGACACAGGGCGCAGGAGACGACACGGCGAAAGTCGTGGCATCATTCTTTGGATGCTGGACCAGCTGGAAACCGGAACCCAACATGTGGAGCGACGCGGGCTGCACCTACGCCTCCCTCCAATACCAACACACCACAGCAGTGGCCCTCAGTGCCGGACAATACAGCGGAGTGGCACCCGGTGAATACGTCCACATCACGCTAGGAGACGACAACACGGACACAGAGGTCGCAAAGCACATCGACCAGATGCTCGCACACAAAATGCCACAGGAAACGGGCGACGACGCGGCCTTCCGGAGAGGAATGAAGGCAGGGAAACAACCGGGCTCAGACATGATGACTGAACGCGTCATCAAGGAAATCAACAGGGAAAAGCAGCTGCTCGCAGAGCCGGAACCCATCAACGTGGCAGACTGGGACGAGGCCGTCCTAAACGAACTCGGCCATACCACCAACGACGACACCCCAACGGACGCCCACCCAAATATGGCCACCATGGACACGGATGAAACCCCCGTCCAGCAACCAGACAACCCTGTAAAAACCAACCACAACACACGCACGACAGTCACACCCATCACAGAAAACCAAGGCCCACAACAAGACACTACATAAAACGCCCACAAAAACAACGCCACCACCAAAAAAGAAAAAGGCAGCACCTGCATCGCCACAAACCAAACAACAAGCAGACGGTACGGCTGCCTTCACCGTGGACAACAAACACAAGTGGAAAGGGAAGGTGCCGCAAAAAAACCCGCAGGGCAAAGGGAAAAAATGAGGTGCCTGTTCCTCATGCCGTTTATCGCCATCATGGCCCTCCTCCTACTCCTGGCCCCCACGCATACTGAGGGGCCGGTATATCTACTCCCCGTGAACCGGAGAGCCCGCAGACGATATACCCCGCCGCTACGGCACCGGCACGGCTACTCTCGGGGCCCCAACCCCCACAGTTACCGTATATGGCGGCCAGGCCTACTCCTCCTCTATATTGTCTGCTTCTTCCACACCCCGACCGCCCCTAACACGGGAGCGCCATGCCCCCTCTCCCCATCTCCTATACTACGACATACTACTACGTGAAACCATGGAACGATGCCCGCGAGCCCGACTATACGTGTTCGTTGACGACATAGCTGTGCGTGCGCCCACGAAGGAAGCATTGCTGCACACCCTGGATACCCTCCACGACGTGGCCTACACAATGGGGTCACACTTCAACAAAGCCAAAACTGAAGTGTGCCACTGGGCTAAGGACTACGACCTAACGCCCATCACGTGGCAGCACCAGCTCATCCCCGTGCGGCCTCCCATAATGACTTACCTGGGGCATGTGCTTGCCCACCCCACACAAGAAGACACGGCATGGGACATGGCCTCTACACAACTACACCACGACATAGCGGCGTACAGGACCCTGCCGCTCAACGCCTACGAAAAGGTGGCTATCATCAACGCCGTCCTCATCCCCCGTTGGACTTACAGGGGGCTGTTCCTCGGAAACAGGACACGAATGGCGCACTGGGACGACATACTGCTGCAGTTCATCAGGGATACACCCGGGGTAGAACAACAAATGAACAAACACCGGCTGACAACCAACCTCAGCCAAGGGGGACTTGGCCTACGCCAGCTGTGGTGGTCCTACATCACCCGGTGGGTCACATTTGGCCAACAGGAAGTGCAGCACACCGGCCCTACACAACACCTCACCGCAACCCAATATAAATACATAGACGCCGTCCGAGCCCTAGGGGGCACGGTGGGTCAGCGTATATCCCAACCCCGACAACACCGACCCTTGTCCGCGGGACTCTATGACTCGGAGAGCTCAGAGGAGGACCAGAAGTTACATGCAGGGAAGACACGACCGGCTACCAACCGCTTAGACTACAGCTAGATCAACCCTCCAGATGAGCCAACCCCTGAGGAAACCCACGAGGTATGTCAGGCACTCCCCCATCAGCAAAAACTCCACGGGATCACCGTACACTACACAGGAGAACCCACCACCACCCGGTGGTACACAGACGGGTCGAAACGACACGGACGAGCAGGAGGGGGCATCTACAACGGAACGTACCGTGCGGCCTTCCGGGTGCACGGGCCACAACAAGTTTATCGGGCCGAAACGATCGCTTGCGCCTTAGCTTCTGAGCTGGCCAAGCCTGGAGACGACATTATACTAGACAACCAGAGTGTGGTGAAAGCCACACCTATAAAACGCAAAAGAGTGGTCAATGACCAGGACTACCGCGACATAGGGTACCTCAACTCCTCCTCGAAACGACTGACGATCCGATGGACACCAGGGCACCGCAATCTAGAACAAGCCACCACGTATAAAGACTACCAGGACATACAGGGAAACAACCACTCCGACGTGCTTGCCAATATGGGCGACAACCTGCCCATGGACTCCCAACAACCACAACCCCATGATATTGTCATCACAGGACAGATCATGCCCACGCCTGCCAAGGCATGGATCATGCAAGTGCGTAGACAAAAACAAACACCAGACGTACACTGGGTGAGCTGGCTCCCCATGAAGCATTACAGACAGAACGCGTGTACTGTTCCCACTGCTGTGTGTCAACGTTGAGGCGCTGACGTTTCTTTATGTGGTCGTCTTGCCCTGTGGTAGTTGCTCGTGCGACGAACCATGCCACTGCCTCACTATCGCCTGCGTTGCGCGCATCCTGTAACCATTGGTCGGAGTCGATTGGGTCAGCCGTTGCGACCTCGGCCTGACGCTTGCGTTTCGCGCCGCACCACGTGGGCGCCCCGACGTGGTTCCGTAGGTTTTGGGGCGTTTTTCGCGGCGGAAGTGCCTGTGCAACGTATTTGGTGAGCCACAGGGGCGACAGTGGTTGTTGTGGTGTAGGGTCGGCGTACTTTCGTCTTAGTGTTTGGAGGGACTGTATCATGCGAAACTGGAACCGGCCCACCTCTGTCCGCAGTTTGTGTCGTTCCGCACTGGGTATGGTGTCGATGAGGGATAGTGGTATGAGCAGCCGGACACAGAGCCATAGTTCTTGGTTGTTGGCCGCTTGCAGCCATTGGTGCGTGTATGGGGCCCAATCAATCCAGCTCTTGCGCCACAATTCCCAGAAGTCGCTCCAGGCAGGGCAGTAAGCTAGTCTTGACTGCACTGATGGTCCGTGTTGGTGGCCACACTGGGAGCATAGGCGGGGTGTCCGTTCCCAGGGGGCGCCCATTCCCCACCATCGCACCTGCCCCCACATCCAGGGTGTCCACAACACACAGACGACCACAGACAGGCTGGCTCATGCACACGCACAGCAAGCACGGGACATATACCACAAAGCACACATAGAGGCGGTGGCGAGACAACACCTGCACACCCTACACATGGGCTACACCAACACACTGACGGCAAAAAGAGACTACCACAGGCTCGTCACAAAAATAGTCGACGAACAGAGACAACCACAACGACTGCGGGACACACACGCACACCTATACCAAATATGTAGGCAATGGTACGAACAAGCAACGGATGACACAAGGATATGGTACGCTGACGCACAACTGCTGCTGATGATCAACGACCGATACCGGAGGCTGAGCGCTGGCACCGACAAGCTACTTGACCTGCACCAACAACAAGCGACCTACATGTGGCGGCAGCAGACACACCTGACTGCCATGGCACAGTACTACCAAGACGCCTGCAAACACAAGACAACACAATACTGGCAAACAACCCGACCAGCCCGACAGACAATATACCTGATACGGAAGCGGCCGCGGGAGCATTGGGACCCCACCTTGTGGGAAGTCCCGTTGCAACCGCTACCAAAACACCACAAAACGCACTGGGACCCAAATGAGTGGGAAGTACCAATGACATGTCCACCACCTCAATGGGAAACCATGGGGGCACAGTCACGAGCTGCAGCCCGTATGCATACCCTGGCTATGCCGAAATTTGTATCTTACATCCAACTTGGTCCACTGTGGCCCTTGGCACTTATGAATTGGCCTATTTGATCAAAAAAAAATTTGGGCGAAAAATGGCTGTTTTTGGCCCAAAACTGCACAAATTTGGGAGGGCACCTCCCGACTTGGCGCCACCGCCCCTGGCCGCCACCGGTGAGTTTTTGGCTCAAAACTTGGATTTGGCAAGGCCACCACCTGGACTCCAAGATGGCTACATGGGGAAAAGATCCGAAGCGCTGGGACGGAGCAATGGCCAAAACGGCACGGAGAAGTGTTGTTGTTGTTGTTGTTGCTTGTTAGCTAAATTTAAGAGGAGAGGGGTGTAGTAATATATATATATATATATATATGTATATATATATATATATATATATATCCTCTAATCTACACCCCTCTCCCATGCCGACGTTGCTATTCGTCTTAGATGCCTCACAAGGAAACTAGGGGTGTTACTCATGTGTGTGTTGTGGATAAGCGGAGAGGCGGACCCAATCTGCCACCTTTGTCGGGCACCTCCGAACGGTTGGCTATGCGGACCAGGTGCGATCCGACGGTTCGCACCGCCCCTCACCCCGATGCGGGGGAGGGTAGCATCGGCTTGGGTATTCGCAGCCGCACTGCGAACCTCAGGGGGGTGGGCTCCTGAGGCGGGCAAGGGGTTATATTTACAACAGACACACATATATAGGGGGGGGGTTGAAAGGTTAGTGCGGACGTGTGGCCATTGAAACTCGGGTCGGTGGCTTTGGACCCCACCGCCATCAAGGTACATCACACCTCCCCGCTTACACCCCATTTGCACAACCCTTCTTCCCCCTCAAACAAAAGATGATTTGGTCCCTTGGGACACTTTCTATGCAGTTGCCAATAAAAATGGTTGCAGGCAAATGGGGCACTGCGGACGTGTGGCCGTAGCAACTCGGGGCGGTGGCTTCGGACCACACCGCCATAAAGGTACATCACCCCTCCCTGCTTACACAGCATTTGCACAACCCTTCTTCTCCCTCAAACAAAAGATGATTTGGTTCCTTGGGACACTTTGTAAGCAGTTGCCAATAAAAATGGTTGTAGGCAAATGGGCTAGTGCGGACGTGTGGCCATAGCGACTCGGAGCGGTGGCTTTGGAACACACCGCCATGAAGGTACATCACCCCTCCCTGCTCACACCCCATTTGCCCAGCCCTTCTTCCCCCCCAAGCAAAAGATGACTTGGTTCCTTGGGACACTACCTAAGCAGTTGCCAAAAAAATGGTTGCAGGCAAATGGGGGGGCTCAGCATGGTACTCTTAGGAAACAAAAGTAGTGTATGGCACGTGGTTTTAGAGGGTGGGCGGAGCCTTAGAGGGGTATGCTGATGAGGCGGGCAAGGGGTTAGTATAGACACACATAACGAGCTGGGGCGTTTCAAGGCAAGTGCGGACGTATGGTGGCTTTGGACCACACGGACACGAAGGTAGATCACTATTCCCCCTCCCTCCATGCTTTCACAGCCCTTCTCCCCTTGCAAAGAAAAGAGCTACCATCGGAGCGGAAGAGACGGGATGGCCTGAGGTAGGGGGGGTTAGCACGCTACTGTTAGACAACGCAAGTAGTGTGTGGTTCGAGGATGAGGGTTTTTTTGCTTGGTTGTGTTATGGGGTCGGAAACGATTTGGAAATAGAATGTATTCGCCATTCGGGAAACTTGTGGGTCTCAGCCCCTACACCCATGCCCTCAAGGACAAGCTGTATCGACCACAACATGGAAGCTCATGTGGCATGCTTCCATCAAATCTATACAGTGTGTTGTGGAGTAGTTCATACTCCTTCCCGTCCCATTGCATTACGCATGGTGGCCCAAAATGAAAGATGTACGTAGCACTCCGTTTGAAACGGCAGTCATCTATGTGGCGTCCTGCTGCTGCATTGTAGTTGTTGAAAACATTCCGCCAAATTGCATTGCCATCATGGAGATGGAGGGCAGTGAACATATCGGCTATGCCTGCGTGGAGCGGCAGTGTGTCCCCCCCTCCCTTGAAATTTTTTTGCGATGCGTTCATTTGCCACTTTGTTAGCGGTGTGTGGCGGGTTGCTAGGTCGTGCCATGCCAAGCCATTTCCGGTTGCAACTTTGACCGGTTCATTGAAAATAGTGTCCGGTGTGATGTCCATGGTGAATGAGTTGAGGAGTGGGATGTATTGCGAGTGTGAGTGGGAGTTGTAGTTTACGAGATTTTGTTCGATGGATGTAGTGATAGATGAATGTGCATGGCACCACGTGCACAATGTGGGGGTGATTTGTGTTCCATGTTGGTGCGTGAAGGTGTTGCATGTTGCGGTGTGGGGGACGAGGCCGTACAAAAATGTCATGAGTGAAGCGCCCATAGCCATGTGTTGGCAATGTGTCAACAATGCCGGGTACAAGGCTTGGAAGAGGCCTAGTGTCAAAGTGTAGCGTTTGTTGCCTCTGGTGAGTGCACTTCGCATGTTGCGCGGGACATCGGTGAACAGTTCTAGTTCCCATGCATGTAGGGCTCGACATTGTACATTGCCATAGATTACGGGGTCAAGTGCCTCCTGAAAAGGGAACCCTTGCAGGTGTGCTTGTATTGGAAAGGCCAAGATGTTGGTGAAAATCCATGTGCAATCGGGATGTAGAAAGCGGCCCAATGTTGCAGGCACGGGGCAACCGAGCCGCTTTGCCAGATCGGATTGGATGGGTGCCAAGATGTGTGGTTGTAGGAGTGTTGTTTGAAGGAAAACCTTATCCATTGGCATCCACGTACATATGACCCAGTCAGTTGTTGAATGGGGTGGTGCATCCGCCGTGAACTGGGGCAGTTCTTGTGCGGTATGTACGCGGGTCAGGGGGATAGGTTGCCCTGTTGCTACTGCAGCAAGTGCATCCATCAAGTGCTTAACTTGCTGGCGGTCCTTCCACTTTCCAATCTCACCCACGATGAACAGACCGTGCCTTGCTCGGGAACATGCTACGTACTGTCGTGCATTGGTAGCAAAAAACCCGGGATTTTCAGATGCAAGAGTTAGGATGACAATGTCCGCTTGTTTGCCCTGAAATCGTCCAACCGTGTCAATGTGTGCCACCCCCGGGTGCGAACCAAACACCGCCTTATTCAAGCGGTTTTGTTCAAAGTGGTTGGCAAGTATTGCGATGGATTTGCCCTTCCACCGGTCTTGTCCCCACGCAAGAATCTCTTGCACACATCGAGTTGATTTTGTGCAGAAAGACGATGTGGGGACGCGAGGGGTGAATGTTGCACAAGTGAGGTTGAACATTTCATTAACTGGCGTGTGTTCTTGGTCAATGGACGTGTCCACCAAGTGAATGCTTGTGTCTCCCGGCATAGGAGCAGTGGCGGTTTCGGGTGCATGTCCAATCATATGCCCACAGAACACAGTACTGACAAAGTTGGTGAGTACTTCGGTCATCCGATGCTGCTCCGTGATGATCGTGTGGGGAATGATGCCGGCTCTGCAAACATCAAGGCCACTAACCTGCGCAAGGTCGACCAGTTGGGCGATGTCGTCCTTGCTTATGCGGAGGGGTAGTGCCATATCTGAGCGCAAATGTGTGTGTGGCGGCAATTGCAACGGATCCCCCAAAAAAGTGGTATTCTGGGCACATGTTGTTAGTGCCACGGATTGTGGGAGGTTGGTGCGGCTTGCCTCATCCACGATGTGGTGGTGGAAGAACAGCGCTTGTAACTTTGGACTTAAGGATAGGGCATTTGTGGTGAAAACGAACATGGCGTCGGACAGGACATCTTGCACTGTGCATCGCAGTGTCTTTGCGAGTGCATGTGCGCATAGTTTGTGATTGATGTTTCCCGTGGCCCGTTGCACTTTGGAGTAGAGGCACACCACTGCCGGGGCAGTGAGACTGCTCTTTTCAGCCCAACTGGTACACAAGGCATCCACAAGCGCATTTGTGGGACCCGTGACTAGGGTGCAGTGGCCTGCTAGAAAGCGAGCCTCCATGATGGCCATTGCCACATGTGATTTACCGCAGCCTGCCGCCCCGGTTATTGAGCTAAACCTTACGGACATGCTTGTGTTGAAGGCCGCTGCCTGGGATGGCTCAAGATGGAGCCTTGATGCCACACGCGGCAAGATGTCCGGTGGTACAGGGCTCTGTGCGATGTTCCCAAAGCCGCTTGCCATTATGTCCAAAAAGTGCAACGGGGCGCGCTTTTCGTTGAGGGCTTCTAGTATCCACTCATCCGGTAGCATATTGGGGATATACGTGATGTCGTATTCACCGTTGGGGATGTTGTCATCGTCAAATTGCAGTCTCACAACATCCTCGTTAACGGTGATTGCTGCCCCCTCCCACACATTGCTGCCACTTGTGATGCGGAACCCGTCATCTTCAAGAAATTCCTGTCTTCCCCATTTCTCGATCCATGTCGTGCATCCCTCCATCGAGGAGGAAAATTTCAACACTTGTTGGGATTTGGTTGTGGCGGCAAGGTGGCTTGTGGCATCCATTGATGCGTGCTGTAAGCGAATAATGGATGGTAGGCTGAACTTTGGAGTGGTGGCCATTGTGTTTAACCCAAAGAGTGTGCAAAAGAACGAAGGTAACTCGGTTAAGAGTACACCTGTAGGTGCAGCACTCAGTTGGGTTCCACAATAATCACCTATGAATGAGAGCATGAACAAATGGGCCGCAACATCACGACCATTTGGTGTTTGTCGGACCGGCACAACTAAAAGTTGACTGTATTGGTAGCCTTTTTGAAATCCAGAATCACATATGAGCCATGTTCCGTTTTGGTGGGTGTGGGATCAATAGCTCTGGGAACGCGCACGATCCTCACATAGTGCTTGCTTTCGGTTCGTTTGGGTTCCTCATCGGTGGAGGTGTTGGCTGGATTGTGATTGAGCATCATTTCATTGGTATGGAGGATTGAGCCTATTGGAAGGAGGGGGGGGCCTTCATATTTGAGTGTGACCGAATTTGCATCTGCGGAACCCGTCACCCCGTTGTGCACAATGATGACTATTGATGCGGTGGTTTCATACATTGTGATTGGGATAGCTTGTTTGATTTCCATAGCCATTGAGCTTGGCAGCGATGGTTGTTTGTTGGGGGAGGTCATAAAGAGGCTTGTACGACGGATTTTGGGTTCCGGAGATTGTGGTACCTCTTGCCGTGGCGATTGTGATGGGGATGCCGCTGGTGTAGTTTGGCTGAGGGGTGTATTTTCCGTCACCTCGGAATGTTGTCGCTCAAGCTTGAATCCACACATCTTGCAGTCTCGGTGTTGTGTTTCTGGTTTTTGCGTTGCGCCGCGAATAAAATTGCACCCCCCACCATACTCATTCCAACACTTTTGTATAGCGCCTCGTCCTGCGGAATATGGCGCTCATAGCATGGAGGATTTGATCACCCTGAACTTTTCGATGAAAGAACCTAGTGCACAAGTTCAGCACGCAACAAACGACTTTTGTATAGCGCCTCGTCCTGCGGAATCTGGCGCTCATAGCATGGAGGATTTGATCACCCTGAACTTTTCGATGAAAGAACCTAGTGCACAAGTTCAGCACGCAACAAACGACTTTTGTATAGCGCCTCGTCTTGCGGAATCTGGCGCTCATAGCATGGACGGTTCGATCACCCCGGACTTTTTGATGGTTGCCATTTTCCATGGGCCAAAATACATCAGCACGGGCTCAAAATGGGCTAAAAACACTTGTTTGGGCATCCAAAATGGTCTAGGATCACTTTTGGAAAAACGCGTTTTTGACCCATTTTTGACCCATTTTTGGTCTTGAAACGGCCCATTTTCAAGGCATTTTGGGATTTTCCGTGGCCCAAAACACGCCACCACGGGCTCAAAACGGGCCAAAAACACGTGTTTGAGCATCCCAAGTGGTCCGGGAACAACTTTGGAAAAAATGATTTTTTTCGCCCCGGGGACCCTGGTGGACCCACCGTAGGCCCCCGCCGTGCGCGGGCCGGGCTGCCCTCCGACTGCACCAAGTGACCACTAGTACGGGGGTCTACGCGTCTCATTGGGCCATTCCGAGGGGTGGAAACCACAAAAAGTGGGGGGTGGCGGGTGGACTAGGTGCCCTCGGAATTCGATTTTGAGCCACGTAGCCCAAGATACGGTCCGTGCTTGGTTTCGGGGGGTTGGTGCATATTGCGCCGTTTTTGGGGCTTTTTGGCACCTTTTTGGGCCGTTTCTCGGACATATCGTGGAGTTGAAGGGCACTAGAGGGCTCTTTGACACGGTGAAGTCACGCCACACGTGAAGTGTGGCCACCGTTTTCCTTCGTTTGGGCGTTTCGCCCGGGTTTGGGGGCTATTTTGGGCGAAAATGGCTGTTTTTGGCCCAAAACAGCGCAGATTTGGGAGGGCACCTCCTGACTTGGCGCCACCGCCCCGGGCCGCCACTGGGGAGTTTTTGGCTCAAAACTTGGATTTGGCAAGGGCACCACCTAGGCTCCAAGATGGCTACATGGGCAAATGATCCGAAGCGTTGGGACAGAGCAATGGCCAAAACGGCAAGGAGACGTGTTGTTGCTTGTTGTTGCTTGTTGTTGCTTGTTGCTTGTTGTTAGCTAAATTTAAGGGGAGAGGGGTGTAGTAATATATATATATATATATATATATATATATATATATATATATATATATATATATATATATATATATATATATATATATATATATATATATATATATATATATATATATATATATATATATATCCTCTAATCTACACCCCTCTCCCAACTCTAGGTGGCTCCACCACACGGCTCTAAGGTACGGGCGAAGGGCACAAAGTGGTGCATACATGTGGTGGAAGAGGCTAAACTCGGTCAAAACGGGCTCAAAACGGGCTAAAAATACTTGTTTGAGCATCCCAAATGGTCTGGGATCACTTTTGGAAAAACGCGTTTTTGACCCATTTTTGACCCATTTTTGGTCCCAAAATGGCCCATTTTCAAGGCATTTTGAGATTTTCCATGAGCCCAAACTTGTCGCCACGGGCTCAAAATGGGCTAAAACCACTCGTTTGAGCATCATAAATGGTCCAGGATCACTTTTGGAATAACGCGTTTTTCACCCATTTTTGACGCATTGTTGGTCCCAAAACGGCCCATTTTCAAGGTATTTTGGGATTTTCCATGGCCCAAAACGCGCCACCACGGGCTCAAAACGGCCTAAAAACACTTGTTTGAGCATCCCAAGTGGTCTAGGAACAACTTTGGAAAAAATGATTTTTTTCGCCCCGGGGACCCTGGTGGACCCACCTTTGGCCCCCACTGTGCGTGGGCTGGCCGGGCCTCTGGCTGCACCAAGTGACCACTGGTACGGGGGTCTACGTGGATCGTTGGGCGATTCTGAGGCTTGGAAACCATAAAAAGTGGGGGGTTGCGGGTGGACTAGGTGCCCTCGGAATTCGGATTTGAGCCACGTAGCCCAAGATACGGCCCATTCTTGGTTTCGGGGTGCTGGTGCACATTGCGCAGTTTTTGGTGCTTTTTGGCGCCTTTTTGGGCCGTTTCTCAGACATATAGTGGAGTTAGAGGGCAGCAAAGGTCCCTTGGTCACGAGAAAGTCAAGCCGCACGTGGAGTGTAGCAGCCGTTTGCCTTCGTTTGGCTGTTTTGAACCCTTACTAGGGCTGTTTTGGGCGAAAAATGGCTGTTTTTGGCCCAAAACTGCGCAGATTTGGGAGGGCACCTCCCGACTTGGCGCCACCGCCCCGGGCCGCCACCGGTGATTTTCTGGCTCAAAACTTGGATTTGGCAAGGGCACCACCTAGGCTCCAAGATGGCTACATGGGCAAAAGATCCGAGGCGTTGGGACGGGGCAATGGCCAAAACGGCGCGGAGAAGTGCTTGTTGTTGTTGTTGTTGTTGTTGTTGTTGCTTGTTAGCTAAATTTAAGGGGAGAGGGGTGTAGTAATATATATATATATATATATATATATATCCTCCAATCTACACCCCTCTCCCCAACTCTAGGTGGCTCCACCATACGGGTCTAAGGTACGTGGTGCATACATGTGGTGGAAGTGGCTAAACTTGGTCCAAACGGGGTCAAAATGGGCTCAAGACACTTGTTTGAGCATCCCGAATGGTCCAGGATCACTTTTGGAATAACGCGTTTTTCACCCATTTTTGACGCATTGTTGGTCCCAAAACGGCCCATTTTCAAGGTATTTTGGGATTTTCCATGGCCCAAAACGCGCCACCACGGGCTCAAAACGGCCTAAAAACACTTGTTTGAGCATCCCAAGTGGTCTAGGAACAACTTTGGAAAAAATGATTTTTTTCGCCCCGGGGACCCTGGTGGACCCACCTTTGGCCCCCACTGTGCGTGGGCTGGCCGGGCCTCTGGCTGCACCAAGTGACCACTGGTACGGGGGTCTACGTGGATCGTTGGGCGATTCTGAGGCTTGGAAACCATAAAAAGTGGGGGGTTGCGGGTGGACTAGGTGCCCTCGGAATTCGGATTTGAGCCACGTAGCCCAAGATACGGCCCATTCTTGGTTTCGGGGTGCTGGTGCACATTGCGCAGTTTTTGGTGCTTTTTGGCGCCTTTTTGGGCCGTTTCTCAGACATATCGTGGAGTTAGAGGGTACCAAAGGTCCCTTGGTCACGAGAAAGTCAAGCCGCACGTGGAGTGTAGCAGCCGTTTGCCTTCGTTTGGCTGTTTTGAACCCTTACTAGGGCTGTTTTGGGCGAAAAATGGCTGTTTTTGGCCCAAAACTGCGCAGATTTGGGAGGGCACCTCCCGACTTGGCGCCACCGCCCCGGGCCGCCACCGGTGATTTTCTGGCTCAAAACTTGGATTTGGCAAGGGCACCACCTAGGCTCCAAGATGGCTACATGGGCAAAAGATCCGAGGCGTTGGGACGGGGCAATGGCCAAAACGGCGCGGAGAAGTGCTTGTTGTTGTTGTTGTTGTTGTTGTTGTTGCTTGTTAGCTAAATTTAAGGGGAGAGGGGTGTAGTAATATATATATATATATATATATCCTCCAATCTACACCCCTCTCCCCAACTCTAGGTGGCTCCACCATACGGGTCTAAGGTACGTGGTGCATACATGTGGTGGAAGTGGCTAAACTTGGTCCAAACGGGGTCAAAATGGGCTCAAGACACTTGTTTGAGCATCCCAAATGGTCCAAGATCACTTTTTGAAAAGCGCGTTTTTGACCCATTTTTGACCCATTTTTGGTCCCAAAACGGCCCCTTTTCAAGGCATTTTCCGTTTTTACCTGGGCCAAAAGGCGTCACCACGGGCTCAAAATGGGCTAAAACCACTTGTTTGAGCATCCCAAATGGTCCAGGATCACTTTTGGAAAAATGCGTTTTTGACCCATTTTTGACCCATTTTTGGTCCCGAAACGGCCCATGTTCAAGGCATTTTGGGATTTTCCATGGCCCAAAACACGCCACCACGGGCTCAAAACGGCGTAAAAACACCTGTTTGAGCATCCCAAGTGGTCTGGGAACAACTTTGGAAAAAATGATTTTTTTCGCCCCGGGGACCCTGGTGGACCCACCGTTGGCCCCCACCGTGCGCGGGCCGGGCTGCCCTCCGGCTGTACCAAGTGACCACAGGCACAGGTGTCTAGGCGTCTCGTTGGGCGAATTGGAGGCTTGGAAACCACAAAAAGTGGGGGGTTGCGGGTGGAATAGGTGCCCTCAGAATCGGACTTTGAGCCACGTAGCCCAAGATACGGCCCGTGCTTGGTTTTGGGGTGTTGGTGCACATGCGCAGATTTTGGGGCTTTTTGGTGCCTTTTTGGGCCGTTTCTCGGACATATCGTGGAGTTGAAGGGCACTAGAGGGCTCTTTGACACGGCAAAGTCAAGCTGCACGTGCAGTGTAGCCACCGTTTCCCTTCGTTTGGGTGTTTCGCCCGGGTTTGGGGACTATTTTGGGCGAAAAATTGCTGTTTTTGCCCCAAAACTGCGCAGTTTTGGGAGGGCACCTCCCGACTTGGCGCCACCGCCCCGGGCCGCCACCGGTGAGTTTCTGGCTCAAAACTTGGATTTGGCAAGGGCACCACCTAGGCTCTAGGATGGCTAAAGTAGAGTCAAGCCCGAGGCGTTGGGAAGGTGCAATGGCCAAAACGGCACGGAGACGTGCTTGTTGCTTGTTGCTTGTTAGCTAAATTTAAGGGGAGAGGGGTGTAGATCCTGATATTGTGCCCTCCCACTGTCTCGGATCACTCTAATTCCTCTTTTTTTGAGTTTCTCGACCCCAAAATAGGGGGGGGGGTCCTTGGTCCCCACCCAACCCCGGCCCATGGGTCCCTAGGGGGGGGGGGGGCACCCACCTTATGCCATATATATATATATATATATATATATATATATATAGATATATATATATATATATAGATATATATATATATATAGATAGATAGATATATATATATATATATATATATATATATATATAATATATATATATATATACATATATATATATATACATATATATATATATATATGTATTTATATATACATATATTACTACACCCCTCTCCCCTTAAATCTAGCTAACAAGCAACAAGCAAGCAACAAGCAAGCAAGCAACAACAAGCACTTCTCCTTTCCGTTTTGGCCATTGCTCCGCCTCATCGCTCCGGGCTCTACTCTACTCTAGCCATCCTAGAGCCTAGGTGGTGCCCTTGCCAAATCCAAGTTTTCAGTCAAAAACTCACCGGTGGCGGCCCGGGGTGGGGGCGCCAGGTCGGGAGGTGCCCTCCCAAAACTGCGCATTTTGTGACCCAAAACAGCCTTTTTTGGCCCAAAACGGCCCCCAAACCTAGTCAAAACGGCCACACGAAGCGAAACGGTGGCTACACTTCACGTGCGGCTTGACTTCACCGTGTCAAAGAGCCCTCTAGTGCCCTTCAACTCCACGATATGTCCGAGAAACGGCCCAAAAAGGCGCCAAAAAGCCTCTGCGCCATGTACACCAACAGCCCGAAACCAAGAACAGGCCGTATCTTGGGCTACGTGGCTCAAAGTCCAATTCCGAGGGCACCTAGTCCACCCGCAACCCCCCACTTTTGGTGGTTTCCAAGCCTCAGAATCGCCCAACGAGACACGTAAACCCCCGTACCACCGGTCACTTGGTGGGGCCGGAGGGTAGCACAGCCTGCGCACAGTTGGGGCCAACGGTGGGTCCACCAGCGTCCCCGGGGCGAAAAAAATGATTTTTCCCAAAGTTGTTCCTAGACCACTTGGGATGCTCAAACAAGTGTTTTTAGCCCGCTTTGAGCTTGTGGGGCCGCGTTTTGGGCCATGGAAAATCCGAAAATGCCTTGAAAATGGGCTGCTTCAAGACCAAAAATGAGTCAAAAATGGGTCAAAAACGCGTTTTTCCAAAAGTTATCGTGGACCATTCGGGATGCTCAAACAAGTGTTTTCAGCTCATTTTGAGCACGTGGTGACACGTTTTGCCCCTTGGAAAACCCCCAAAATGCCGTGAAAATGGGTCGTTTTGGGACCAAAAATGGGTCAAAAATGGGTCAACAACGCGTTTTTCGGAAAGTGATCCCCGACCATTTGGGATGCTCAAACAAGTGTTTTTACTCCGTTTTGAGCCCGTTTTGACCGAGTTTAGCCCCTTCCACCACATGTATGCACCATTTTGTGCCCTTCGCACGTACGTTAGAGCCGTATGGTGGAGCCACGTAGAGTTGGGGAGAGGGGTGTAGATTGCAGGATATATATATATATATATATATATATATATATATATATATATATATATATATATATATATATATATATATATATATATATATATATATATATATATATATATATATATATATATATATATATATATATATATATATATATATATATATATATATATATATATATATATATATATATATATATATATATATATATATATATATATATCCTCCAATCTACACCCCTCTCCCAACTCTAGGTGGCTCCACCACACGGCTGTAAGGTACGTGCGAAGGGCACAAAGGGGTGCATACATGTGGTGGAAGGGGCTAAACTCGGTCAAAACGGGCTCAAAACGGGCTAAAAACACTTGTTTGAGCATCCCAAATGGTCCGGGATCACTTTTGGAAAAACGCGTTTTTGACCCATTTTTGACCCATTTTTGGTCCCAAAATGGCCCATTTTCAAGGCATTTTGGGATTTTCCATGAGCCAAAACCCGTCGCCACGGGCTCAAAATGGGCTAAAACTACTTGTTTGAGCATTATAGATGGTCCAGGATCATTTTTGGAAAAACGCGTTTTGGACCCATTTGTGACCCATCGTTGGTCCCAAAACGGCCCATTTTCAAGGCATTTTGGGATTTTCCAAGAGCCAAAACCCGTCGCCACGGGCTCAAAATGGGCTAAAACTACTTGTTTGAGCATGATAAATGGTCCAGGATCATTTTTGGAAAAAAGCGTTTTTGACCCATTTTTGACCCATCGTTGGTCCCAAAACGGCCCATTTTCAAGGCATCTTGGGATTTTCCATGGCCCAAAACGCGCCACCACGGGCTCAAAACGGCCTAAAAACACTTGTTTGAGCATCCCAACTGGCCTAGGAACAACTTTGGAAAAAATCATTTTTTTCGCCCCGGTGACCCCGGTGGACCCACGGTTGGCCCCCACTGTGCGTGGGCTGGCCGGCCCTCCGGCTGCACCAAGTGACCATTGGTACGGGGGTTTACGTGTCTCGTTGGGCGATTTTGAGGCTTGGAAAACACAAAAAGGGGGGGGTTGCGGGTGGACTAGGTGCCCTCGAAATCGGACTTTGAGCCACGTAGCCCAAGATACGGCCTGTTCTTGGTTTCGGGCTGTTGGTGCACATGGCGCAGATTTTGGGGCTTTTTGGCGCCTTTTTGGGCCGTTTCTCGGACATATCGTGGAGTTGAAGGGCACTAGAGGGCTCTTTGACACGTTGAAGTCAAGGCGCACGTGGAGTGTAGCCACCGTTTCGCTTCGTGTGGCCGTTTTGACTAGGTTTGGGGGCCGTTTTGGGCCAAAAAAGGCTGTTTTGGGTCACAAAATGCGCAGTTTTGGGAGGGCACCTCCCGACCTGGCGCCCCCACCCCGGGCCGCCACCGGTGAGTTTTTGGCTGAAAACTTGGATTTGGCAAGGGCACCACCTAGGCTCTAGGATGGCTGGAGTACAGTAGAGCCCGGAGCGATGAGGCGGAGCAATGGCCAAAACGGAAAGGAAAAGTGCTTGCTGCTCGCTTGCTTGCTTGTTGCTTGCTTGTTAGCTAGATTTAAGGGGAGAGGGGTGTAGTAATATATATATATATATATATATATATATATATCCTCTAATCTACACCCCTCTCCCATGCCGACGTTGCTATTCGTCTTAGATGCCTCACAAGGAAAGTAGGGGTGTTACTCATGTGTGTGTTGTGGATAAGCGGAGAGGCGGACCCAATCTGCCACCTTTGTCGGGCACCTCCGAACGGTTGGCTATGCGGCCCAGGTGTGATCCGACGGTTCGCACCGCCCCTCACCCCAATGCGGGGGAGGGTAGCATCGGCTTGGGTATTCGCAGCCGCACTGCGAACCTCAGGGGGGTGGGCTCCTGAGGCGGGCAAGGGGTTAGATTTACAACAGACACACATATATACGGGGGGGGTTGAAAGGTTAGTGCGGACGTGTGGCCATTGAAACTCGGGTCGGTGGCTTTGGACCCCACCGCCATCAAGGTACATCACACCTCCCCGCTTACACCCCATTTGCACAACCCTTCTTCCCCCTCAAACAAAAGATGATTTGGTCCCTTGGGACACTTTCTATGCAGTTGCCAATAAAAATGGTTGCAGGCAAATGGGGCACTGCGGACGTGTGGCCATAGCAACTCGGGGCGGTGGCTTCGGACCACACCGCCATAAAGGTACATCACCCCTCCCTGCTTACACAGCATTTGCACAACCCTTCTTCTCCCTCAAACAAAAGATGATTTGGTTCCTTGGGACACTTTGTAAGCAGTTGCCAATAAAAATGGTTGTAGGCAAATGGGCTAGTGCGGACGTGTGGCCATAGCGACTCGGAGCGGTGGCTTTGGAACACACCGCCATGAAGGTACATCACCCCTCCCTGCTCACACCCCATTTGCACAGCCCTTCTTCCCCCCCAAACAAAAGATGACTTGGTTCCTTGGGACACTACCTAAGCAGTTGCCAAAAAAATGGTTGCAGGCAAATGGGGGGGCTCAGCATGGTACTCTTAGGAAACAAAAGTAGTGTATGGCACGTGGTTTTAGAGGGTGGGCGGAGCCTTAGAGGGGTATGCTGATGAGGCGGGCAAGGGGTTAGTATAGACACACATAACGAGGTGGGGCGTTTCAAGGCAAGTGCGGACGTATGGTGGCTTTGGACCACACGGACACGAAGGTAGATCACTATTCCCCCTCCCTCCATGCTTTCACAGCCCTTCTCCCCTTGCAAAGAAAAGAGCTACCATCGGAGCGGAAGAGACGGGATGGGCTGAGGTAGGGGGGGTTAGCAGGTTACTGTTAGACAACGCAAGTAGTGTGTGGTTCGAGGATGAGGGTATTTTTGCTTGGTTGTGTTATGGGGTCGGGAACGATTTGGAAATAGAATGTATTCGCCATTCAGGAAACTTGTGGGTCTCAGCCCCTACACCCATGCCCTCAAGGACAAGCTGTATCGACCACAACATGGAAGCTCATGTGGCATGCTTCCATCAAATCTATACAGTGTGTTGTGGAGTAGTTCATACTCCTTCCCGTCCCATTGCATTACGCATGGTGGCCCAAAATGAAAGATGTACGTAGCACTCCGTTTGAAACGGCAGTCATCTATGTGGCGTCCTGCTGCTGCATTGTAGTTGTTGAAAACATTCCGCCAAATTGCATTGCCATCATGGAGATGGAGGGCAGTGAACATATCGGCTATGCCTGCGTGGAGCGGCAGTGTGTCCCCCCCTCCCTTGAAAATTTTTTGCGATGCGTTAATTTGCCACTTTGTTAGCGGTGTGTAGCGGGTTGCTAGGTCGTGCCATGCCAAGCCATTTCCGGTTGCAACTTTGACCGGTTCATTGAAAATAGTGTCCGGTGTGATGTCCATGGTGAATGAGTTGAGCAGTGGGATGTATTGCGAGTGTGAGTGGGAGTTGTAGTTTACGAGATTTTGTTCGATGGATGTAGTGATAGATGAATGTGCATGGCACCACGTGCACAATGTGGGGGTGATTTGTGTTCCATGTTGGTGCGTGAAGGTGTTGCATGTTGCGGTGTGGGGGACGAGGCCGTACAAAAATGTCATGAGTGAAGCGCCCATAGCCATGTGTTGGCAATGTGTCAACATTGCCGGGTGCAAGGCTTGGAAGAGGCCTAGTGTCAAAGTGTAGCGTTTGTTGCCTCTGGTGAGTGCACTTCGCATTTTGCGCGGGACATTGGTGAACAGTTCTAGGTCCCATGCATGTAGGGGTCGACATTGTACATTGCCATAGATTACGGGGTCAAGTGCCTCCTGAAAAGGGAACCCTTGCAGGTGTGCTGGTACTGGAAAGGCCAAGATGTTGGTGAAAATCCATGTGCAATCGGGATGTAGAAAGCGGCCCAATGTTGCAGGCACGGGGCAACCGAGCCGCTTTGCCAGATCGGATTGGATGGGTGCCAAGATGTGTGGTTGTAGGAGTGTTGTTTGAAGGAAAACCTTATCCATTGGCATCCACGTACATATGACCCAGTCAGTTGTTGAATGGGGTGGTGCATCCGCCGTGAACTGGGGCAGTTCTTGTGCGGTATGTACGCGGGTCAGGGGGATAGGTTGCCCTGTTGCTACTGCAGCAAGTGCATCCATCAAGTGCTTAACTTGCTGGCGGTCCTTCCACTTTCCAATCTCACCCACGATGAACAGACCGTGCCTTGCTCGGGAACATGCTACGTACTGTCGTGCATTGGTAGCAAAAAACCTGGGATTTTCAGATGCAAGGGTGAGGATGACAATGTCCGCTTGTTTGCCCTGAAATCGTCCAACCGTGTCAATGTGTGCCACCCCCGGGTGCGAACCAAACACCGCCTTATTCAAGCGGTTTTGTTCAAAGTGGTTGGCAAGTATTGCGATGGATTTGCCCTTCCACCGGTCTTGTCCCCACGCAAGAATGTCTTGCACACATCGAGTTGATTTTGTGCAGAAAGACGATGTGGGGACGCGAGGGGTGAATGTTGCACAAGTGAGGTTGAACATTTCATTAACTGGCGTGTGTTCTTGGTCAATGGACGTGTCCACCAAGTGAATGCTTGTGTCTCCCGGCATAGGAGCAGTGGCGGTTTCGGGTGCATGTCCAATCATATGCCCACAGAACACAGTACTGACAAAGTTGGTGAGTACTTCGGTCATCCGATGCTGCTCCGTGATGATCGTGTGGGGAATGATGCCGGCTCTGCAAACATCAAGGCCACTAACCTGCGCAAGGTCGACCAGTTGGGCGATGTCGTCCTTGCTTATGCGGAGGGGTAGTGCCATATCTGAGCGCAAATGTGTGTGTGGCGGCAATTGCAACGGATCCCCCAAAAAAGTGGTATTCTGGGCACATGTTGTTAGTGCCACGGATTGTGGGAGGTTGGTGCGGCTTGCCTCATCCACGATGTGGTGGTGGAAGAACAGCGCTTGTAACTTTGGACTTAAGGATAGGGCATTTGTGGTGAAAACGAACATGGCGTCGGACAGGACATCTTGCACTGTGCATCGCAGTGTCTTTGCGAGTGCATGTGCGCATAGTTTGTGATTGATGTTTCCCGTGGCCCGTTGCACTTTGGAGTAGAGTCACACCACTGCCGGGGCAGTGAGACTGCTCTTTTCAGCCCAACTGGTACACAAGGCATCCACAAGCGCATTTGTGGGACCCGTGACTAGGGTGCAGTGGCCTGCTAGAAAGCGAGCCTCCATGATGGCCATTGCCACATGTGATTTACCGCATCCTGCCGCCCCGGTTATTGAGCTAAACCTTACGGACATGCTTGTGTTGAAGGCCGCTGCCTGGGATGGCTCCAGAGGGAGCCTTGATGCCACAAGAGGCAAGATGTCCGGTGGTACAGGGCTCTGTGCGATGTTCCCAAAGCCGCTTGCCATTATGTCCAAAAAGTGCAACGGGGCGCTCTTTTCGTTGAGGGCTTCTAGTATCCACTCATCCGGTAGCATATTGGGGATATACGTGATGTCGTATTCACCGTTGGGGATGTTGTCATCGTCAAATTGCAGTCTCACAACATCCTCGTTAACGGTGATTGCTGCCCCCTCCCACACATTGCTGCCACTTGTGATGCGGAACCCGTCATCTTCAAGAAATTCCTGTCTTCCCCATTTCTCGATCCATGTCGTGCATCCCTCCATCGAGGAGGAAAATTTCAACACTTGTTGGGATTTGGTTGTGGCAGCAAGGTGGCTTGTGGCATCCATTGATGCGTGCTGTAAGCGAATAATGGATGGTAGGCTGAACTTTGGAGTGGTGGCCATTGTGTTTAACCCAAAGAGTGTGCAAAAGAACGAAGGTAACTCGGTTAAGAGTACACCTGTAGGTGCAGCACTCAGTTGGGTTCCACAATAATCACCTATGAATGAGAGCATGAACAAATGGGCCGCAACATCACGACCATTTGGTGTTTGTCGGACCGGCACAACTAAAAGTTGACTGTATTGGTAGCCTTTTTGAAATCCAGAATCACATATGAGCCATGTTCCGTTTTGGTGGGTGTGGGATCAATAGCTTTGGGAACGCGCACGATCCTCACATAGTTTCGTTTGGGTTCCTCACCGGTGGACGTGTTGGCTGGATTGTGATTGAGCATCATTTCATTGGTATTGAGGATCGAGCCTATTGGAAGGAGGGGGGGGCCTTCATATTTGAGTGTGACCGAAGTTGCATCTGCGGAACCCCTCACCCCGTTGTGCACAATGATGACTATTGATGCGGTGGTTTCATGCATTGTGATTGGGATAGCTTGTTTGATTTCCATAGCCATTGAGCTTGGCAGCGATGGTTGTTTGTTGGGGGAGGTCATAAAGAGGCTTGTACGACTGATTTTGGGTTCCGGAGATTGTGGTACCTCTTGCCGTGGCGATTGTGATGGGGATGCCGCTGGTATAGTTTGGCTCAGGGGTGTATTTTCCGTCACCTCGGAATGTTGTCGCTCAAGCTTGAATCCACACATCTTGCAGTCTCGGTGTTGTGTTTCTGGTTTTTGCGTTGCGCCGCGAATAAAATTGCACCCCCCACCATACTCATTCCAACACTTTTGTATAGCGCCTCGTCTTGCGGAATCTGGCGCTCATAGCATGGAGGATTTGATCACTCTGAACTTTTCGATGAAAGAACCTAGTGCACAAGTTCAGCACGCAACAAACGACTTTTGTATAGCGCCTCGTCCTGCGGAATCTGGCGCTCATAGCATGGAGGATTTGATCACCCTGAACTTTTCGATGAAAGAACCTAGTGCACAAGTTCAGCACGCAACAAACGACTTTTGTATAGCGCCTCGTCTTGCGGAATCTGGCGCTCATAGCATGGACGGTTCGATCACCCCGGACTTTTTGATGGTTGCCATTTTCCATGGGCCAAAATACATCACCACGGGCTCAAAATGGGCTTAAAACACTTGTTTGAGCATCCAAAATGGTCTAGGATCACTTTTGGAAAAACGCGTTTTTGACCCATTTTTGACCCATTTTTGGTCTTGAAACGGCCCATTTTCAAGGCATTTTGGGATTTTCCGTGGCCCAAAACACGCCACCACGGGCTCAAAACGGGCCAAAAACACGTGTTTGAGCATCCCAAGTGGTCCGGGAACAACTTTGGAAAAAATGATTTTTTTCGCCCCGGGGACCCTCGTGGACCCACCGTTGGCCCCCGCCGTGCGCGGGCCGGGCTGCCCTCCGACTGCACCAAGTGACCACTAGTACGGGGGTCTACGCGTCTCGTTGGGCCGTTCCGAGGGGTGGAAACCACAAAAAGTGGGGGGTGGCGGGTGGACTAGGTGCCCTCGGAATCGGATTTTGAGCCACGTAGCCCAAGATACGGTCCGTGCTTGGTTTCGGGGTGTTGGTGCATATTGCGCCGTTTTTGGGGCTTTTTGGCACCTTTTTGGGCCGTTTCTCGGACATATCGTGGAGTTGAAGGGCACTAGAGGGCTCTTTGACACGGTGAAGTCAAGCCGCACGTGAAGTGTGGCCACCGTTTTCCTTCGTTTGGGCGTTTCGCCCGGGTTTGGGGGCTATTTTGGGCGAAAATGGCTGTTTTTGGCCCAAAACAGCGCAGATTTGGGAGGGCACCTCCCGCCTTGGCGCCACCGCCCCGGGCCGCCACTGGTGAGTTTTTGGCTCAAAAGTTGGATTTGGCAAGGGCACCACCTAGGCTCCAAGATGGCTACATGGGCAAATGATCCGAAGCGTTGGGACAGAGCAATGGCCAAAACGGCAAGGAAACGTGTTGTTGCTTGTTGTTGCTTGTTGTTGCTTGTTGCTGCACCAAGTGACCCCTGGTACGGGGGTCTACGTGTCTCGTTGGGCGAGTCTGACGCTTCGAAACCATATCAAGTGGGGGGTTGCGGGTGGACTAGGTGCCCTCGGAATCGAATTTTGAGCCACGTAGCCCAAGATACGGCCCGTTCTTGGTTTCGGGGTGCTGGTGCACATTGCGCCGTTTTGGGGGCTTTTTGGCGCCTTTTTGGGCCGTTTCTCGGACATATCGTGGAGTTAGAGGGCACCAAAGGTCCCTTGGTCGCGAGAAAGTCAAGCCGCACGTGATTGTAGCAGCCGTTTGCCTTCGTTTGGCTGTTTTGCACCCTTACTAGGGCTGTTTTGGGCGAAAAATGGCTGTTTTTGGCCCAAAACTGCGCAGATTCGGGAGGGCACCTCCCGACTTGGCGCCACCGCCCCGGGCCGCCACCGGTGAGTTTTTGGCTCAAAACTTGGATTTGGCAAGGCCACCACCTAGGCTCCAAGATGGCTACATGGGCAAATGATCCGAAGCGTTGGGACGGAGCAATGGCCAAAACGGCAAGGAGACGTGTTGTTGCTTGTTGTTGCTTGTTGCTTGTTGTTGCTTGTTAGCTAAATTTAAGGGGAGAGGGGTGTAGTAATATATATATATATATATATATATATATATATATGTATATATATATATATATATATATATATATATATATATATATATGTATATATATATATATATATATATATATATATATATATATATATATATATATATATATATATATATATATATATATATATCCTCTAATCTACACCCCTCTCCCATACTCTATGTGGCTCCACTGTAAGGTACGTGCCAAGGGTACAACTTGGTGCATACACGTGGCTAAACTCGATCAAAACGGGCTCAAAATGGGCTCAAAACATTTCTTTGTGCACCCCCAATGGTCCAAGGTCACTTTTGGAAAAACGTGTTTTTGACAATTTTTCACCCATTTGTGCTCCCAAAACGGCCCCTTTTCAAGGAATATTGGGATTTCCATGGGCCAAAAACCGTCCAAATGGGCTCAAAATGGGCTAAAAACACTTGTCCGAGCATCCCAAAGGGTGCAGGATCATTTTCGGAGAAATGCGTTTTTGACCCATTTTTGACCCACTTTTGGTCCCAAAACGGCCCATTTTCAAGGAATTTTGGGATTTTCCATGGGCCAAAACCTGTCACCACGGGCTCAAAATGACCTAAAAACACTTGTTCGAGCATCCCAAATGGTCCAGGATCACTTTCAAGAAAACACGTTTTTGACCAATTTTTGACCCACTTTTGGTTCCAAAACGGCCCATTTTCAAGGCATTTTGGGATTTTCCATGGGCCAAAACACGTCACCGCGGGCTCAAAATGGGCTAAAAACACTTGTTTGAGCATCCCAAGTGGTCTGGGAACATCTATCGCCCCGGGGACCCCGGTGGACCCACCGTTGGCCCGCGCCGTCCTCGGGCCAGGCTGCCCTCCGGCTGCACCAAGTGACCAATGGTACGGGGGTCTAGGCGTCTCGTTGGGCGATTCTGAGGCTTGGAAACAACAAAAAGTGGGGGGTTGCGGGTGGAATACGTACTCTCAGAATCGGATTTTGAGGCACGTAGCCCAAGATACCGCCCGTGCTTGGTTTCGGGGTGTTGGTGCACATTGCGCAGATTTTGGGGCTTTTTGGTGCCTCTTTGGGCCGTTTCTCGGACATATCGTGGAGTTGAAGGGCACCAAAGGTTGGGCTAGTTATATATATATATATATATATATATATATATATATATATATATATATATATATATATATATATATATATATATATATATATATATATATATATATATATATATATATATATATATATATATATATATATATATATATATATATATATATATATATATATATATATATATATATATATATATATATATATATATATATATATATATATATATATATATATATATATATATATATATATATATATATATATATATATATATATATATATATATATGTATATATATACCCCTCTCCCAACTCTAGGTGGCTCCACCACACGGCTCTAAGGTACGGGCGAGAGGGGTGTAGATTAGAGGATATATATATATATATATATATATATATATATATATATCCTCTAATCTACACCCCTCTCCCAACTCTAGGTGGCTCCACCACACGGCTCTAAGGTACGGGCGAAGGGCACAAAGTGGTGCATACATGTGGTGGAAGGGGCTAAACTCGGTCAAAACGGGCTCAAAACGGGCTAAAAACACTTGTTTGAGCATCCCAAATGGTCTGGGATCAGTTTTGGAAAAACGCCTTTTTGACCCATTTTTGACCCATTTTTGGTCCCAAAATGGCCCATTTTCAAGGCATTTTGGGATTTTCCACCAGCCCAAACCTGTCGCCACGGGCTCAAAATGGGCTAAAACCACTTGTTTGAGCATCATAAATGGTCCAGGATCACTTTTGGAAAAACGCGTTTTTCACCCATTTTTGACGCATTGTTGGTCCCAAAACGGCCCATTTTCAAGGTATTTTGGGATTTTCCATGGCCCAAATTGCGCCACCACGGACTCAAAACGGCCTAAAAACACTTGTTTGAGCATCCCAACTGGCCTAGGAACAACTTTGGAAAAAATCTTTTTTTTCGCCCCGGGGACCCTTTGGCCCCCACTGTGCGTGGGCTGGCCGGCCCTCCGGCTGCACCAAGTGACCACTGGTACGGGGGTCTACCTGTCTCGTTGGGCGATTCTGAGGCTTGGAAACCATAAAAAGTGGGGGGTTGCGGGTGGACTAGGTGCCCTCGGAATTCGTTTTTGAGCCACGTAGCCCAAGATACGGCCCGTTCTTGGTTTCGGGGTGCTGGTGCACATGGCGCAGTTTTTGGGGCTTTTTTGCGCCTTTTTGGGCCGTTTCTCGGACATATCGTGGACTTGAAGGGCAATAGAGGGCTCTTTGACATCGTGAAGTCAAGCCGCACGTGCAGTGTAGCCACCGTTTCCCTTCGTTTGGCCGTTTCGCCTGGGTTTGGGGGCCATTTTGGGCGAAAAATGGCTGTTTTTGGCCCAAAACTGCGCAGTTTTGGGAGGGCACCTCACAACTTAGCGCCACTGCCCCGGGCCGCCACCGGTGAGTTTCTGGCTCAAAACTTGGATTTGGCAAGGCCACCACCTAGGCTCCAAGATGGCTACATGGGCAAAAGATCCGAGGCGTTGGGACGGGGCAATGGCCAAAACGGCACGGAGAAGTGCTTGTTGTTGTTGTTGTTGTTGTTGCTTGTTAGCTAAATTTAAGGGGAGAGGGGTGTAGTAATATATATATATATATATATATATATATATATATATATATATATATATATATATATATATATATATATCCTCTAATCTACACCCCTCTCCCAACTCTAGGTGGCTCCACGACACGGCTCTAAGGTACGGGCGAAGGGCACAAAGTGGTCCATACATGTGGTCCAAGGGGCTAAACTCGGTCAAAAACGGGCTCAAAACGGGCTAAAAACAGTTGTTTGAGCATCCCAAATGGTCCGGGATCACTTTTGGAAAAACGCATTTGTGACCTATTTTTGACCCATTTTTGGTCCCAAAATGGCCCATTTTCAAGGCATTTTGGGATTTTCCATGAGCCAAAACCCGTCACCATGGGCTCAAAATGGGGTAAAACCACTTGTTTGAGCATCATAAATGGTCCAGGATCATTTTTGGAAAAACGCATTTTTGACCCATTTTTGACCCATTGTTGGTCCCAAAACGGCCCATTTTCAAGGCATTTTGGGATTTTCTATGGCCCAAAACGCGCCACCACGGGCTCCAAACGGCCTAAAAACACTTGTTTGAGCATCCCAAGTGGTCTAGGAACAACTTTGGAAAAAATCATTTTTTTCGCCCCGGGGACCCTGGTGGACCCACCGTTGGCCCCCATTGTGCGTGGGCTGGCCGGCCCTCCGGCTGCACCAAGTGACCACTGGTACGGGGGTCTACGTGTCTCGTTGGGCGATTCTGAGGCTTGGAAACCATAAAAAGTGGGGGGTTGCGGGTGGACTAGGTGCCCTCGGAATTCGTTTTTGAGCCACGTAGTCCAAGATACGGCCCGTTCTTGGTTTCGGGGTGCTGGTGCACATTGCGCCGTTTTTGGGGCTTTTTTGGCGCCTTTTTGGGCCGTTTCTCGGACATATCGTGGAGTTAGAGGGCACGAAAGGTCCCTTGGTCACGAGAAAGTCAAGCCGCACGTGCAGTGTAGCAGCCGTTTGCCTTCGTTTGGCTGTTTTGAACCCTTACTAGGGCTGTTTTGGGCGAAAAATGGCTGTTTTTGGCCCAAAACTGCGCAGATTTGGGAGGGCACCTCCCGAGTTGGCGCCCCCGCCCCGGGCCGCCACCGGTGAGTTTCTGGCCCAAAACTTGGATTTGGCAAGGCCACCACCTAGGCTCTAGGATGGCTAGAGTAGAGTAGAGCCCGGAGCGATGAGGCGGAGCAATGGCCAAAACGGTGAGGAGAAGTGCTTGTTGCTTGTTGTTGCTTGCTTGTTGTATATATATATATATATATATATATATATATATATATATATATATATATATATATATATATATATATATATATCCTCTAATCTACACCCCTCTCCCATACTCTACGTGGCTACACTCTAAGGTACGTGCGAAGGGTACAACTTGGTGCATACACGTAGCGGAGGGGACTAAACTCGATCAAAACGTGCTCAAAATGGGCTCAAAACACTTGTTTGTGCACCCCCAATGGTCCAAGATCACTTTAGGAAAAACGCGTTTTTGACCAATTTCACCCATTTTTGCTCCCAAAACGGCCCCTTTTCAAGGAATATTGGGATTACCATGGGCCAAAACCCGTCCAAATGGGCTCAAAATGGGCTAAATACACTTGTTTGAGCATCCCAAATGGTCCAGGATCACTTTTGGAAAAATGCGGTTTTGACCCATTTTTGACCCACTTTTGGTGCCAAAACGGTCCATTTTCAAGGCATTTTGGAATTTTCCATGGGCCAAAACACATCACCACGGGCTCAAAATGGGCTAAAAACATTTGTTTGAGCATCCCGAATGGTCCTGGATCACTTTTGGAAAATTGCGTTTTTGACCCATTTTTGACCCATTTTTGGTCCCAAAACGGTCCATTTTTGAGGCATTTTGGGATTTTCCATGGCCCAAAACGCGCCACCACGGGCTCAAAACGGGCTAAAAACACCTGTTTGAGCATCCCAGGTGGTCTGGGAACATTTTTGGAAAAAATGATTTTTTTCGCCCCAGGGACCCTGGTGGACCCACCGTTGGCCCCTACCGTGCGCGGGCCGGGCTGCCCTCCGGCTCCACCAAGTGACCACTGGTATGGGGGTCTAGGTAGCTCGTTGGGCAATTCTGAGGCTTGGAAACCACAAAAAGTGGGGGGTTGCGTGTGAACTAGGTGCCCTCGGAATTCGGATTTGAGCCACATAGCCCAAGATACGGCCCGTTCTTGGTTTCGGGGTGCTGGTGCACATTGCGCAGATTTTGGGGCTTTTTGGCGCCTTTTTGGGCCGTTTCTCGGACATATCGTGGAGTTAGGGGGCGACAAAGAGCTCGTGGTCACCCTGAAGTCAAGCCGCACGTGGAGTGTAGCCACCGTTTGCCTTCGTTTGGCTGTTATGACTGGGTTTCGGGGCCTTTACAGGCCAAAAAAGGCTATTTTGGGGCACAAAATGCGCAGTTTTGGGAGGGCACCTCCAAACTTGGCGCCCCCGCCCCGGGGCGCCACCGGTGAGTTTTTGGCTCAAAACTTGGATTTGGCAAGGCCACCACCTAGGCTCTAGGATGGCTAGAGTAGAGTAGAGCCCGGAGCGATGAGGCTAAGCAATGGCCAAAACGGAAAGGAGAAGTGCTTGTTGCTTGCTTGTTGTTGCTTGTTAGCTAGATTTAAGGGGAGAGGGGTGTAGTAATATATATATATATATATATATATATATATATATATATATATATATATATATATATCTCTCTCTCTCTGGGACATCCGCTCTATGCCAACACGGAGCGTTTTCACATTTTTTCAGACTTTTCTCAACTTTTGGCGTAATGCACCAAAATGTCGTCACCTTGGGGGGGGTATGTGTATGCTTTTCGAAATCTGTGGGAAAACGCCGTTTCAGAAATGTATGGGTTGGGGGGGGTAGGTGGTCACAGTTTTGCGCACCGAGCTGTACAAGGGAGGACACACAGGGCACAGGCAATGGTCCAGGGATCACTCATTATTCCGAATCCGATTCGTTGTCATCGTTGCCCCTTTCTGCAAGGGCCGGGACTCCATTGGGGCACACATCCCCGTGCTTGTGACTGGGAACATATTTCTTCAGTTTTTCCCAATCCTGCAGCCTGCGTGGCTTCACTGGTACCCACCCTGTGTTCAGGGGCATGGCCCACAGGCCGTCAGTTGTGAGGTCCACATTTCGCTGTTTGGTGAGCTGGACCTTGCGCCATGGAATGGCCTCACTGTACCCTGATTTCACCCAGACAAAACCGGGGTGGGCCTCCAGGTTTTCAGGGTTAGGTGTCTTGCCAAAGTCCAACCACTTTATTTTCTCATCTCTGATCAAAACAGGCTTCTGCTGATGGTCCAGGTGGCTGCCTGAAGACTTATATGCACCGGCCAGCCACCTGGACATATCCCAAAAATCGCTGCGCTTCAAAATGCGCAGCTTGCGTACAAACCGCTGTTTGTTTCGTACAACGTGCTGGATTGTTAGGCCAGCCATGTCAGTGAGACCGTAATAATGATCAACATTATAGAGGGCACGGTCCATGGCACGGGACGCTGCATCGCATAGATTATATGAGTGGCCCTTGATGAAAACGCACCACGTGATGCGATGAAACCAGCGCCACTGGACCAGTTTGTCAAACAAATTACAAAACATCCAATTTAGAAATTCAGAACAGCACCCATCTGTATGAACGAATAGGTGCCCTGCCCCTGTGGAGCACCGGTACAGCTCTCCGATCAGGGCAGAGGCTGTCTCATTGAAACCCTTACCGGCCACATACTCTGGCCAAACCATTACAGTATCAACACCCAGAGTGGTGCGGTGCAACACCAAACGGTGCGCCTTCAACTCTGAGGTGTACCACTTTTCCCCGACGGGCATTTTCAATAAATTCAAGGCTTTACTGTAATCCAGGACCATGTGTTCTGCCCGATCAGGGAAACGAACACCCGGAGTTGAAAAAGTCGTCACTCTTGCTCCACCCCAGGTCTGCATGCTGTACTGTCCGTGGTACTTGTTCCGGTCGTATCCTTCGCTGGCCAACCGTAAATGCGTGGCCTGCTCATGGCGAAGTTTGGCCTGAAAATGAGCCAAAAAAAAGCGCCACACACACTTGGAAAAGTGAAAAGACGCGCCGGTGCAAAAACGGAGCACAGCAACCTTCAAAACGGGTGCGGCTGTCCGAATTTGCAGGTTGTACAGCTCACACTCGGCGCACGTGTCCTTCATGGGTGCCTGGTACCCCAGCTTGTATATTTTCATCGTCCGCTGAGCTGTTTTCAATGAAATCTGGGGCTTGAAATCTGCTTTGCCCCGCTTTGCAAACTGATCCGCCTCCTCCTTTTGGAGCCAGTGGATCCACACATTGTACGGTGACGCACGACGCCCACCGACAGGGGCCAGATGGACCCACTCAGTGCTGGGCCGGGCGGCATCGCTGAAGCGGTTCTCAGCCTGTGGCAGTGCCTGCAGAAATTTCTCAAATTTCCCTTTGATGGCTGAGGTCCGCCGTATATTGTCTGCTCCCTGTTTCCGGGGGCTTTTCATGGGACTCAGGGGGTTGGTAACGGCCGCGGCTGCTTTGGCTTTGGCCACAGACTCCACAACGATGCGACTAATTTTGAAATAATGCAAGAACTGTGTCTTGCAAATTTGCCGACGCGACCCACGGTAGGGTACAAAGTACGTTGCCTGGTGCCCCCTTTTTCTGGTGTACTTCTGACGACCTGCGTGTTTCACATCTTGCTCCAAATCGACGTCGATGCAGGTTGCCAGAAATTCGTGTTGCGAAGCCTTGGTGGGGTGCTCTTTACGATCCCAAAACTGGGATGCAAAGGCAATGGCCTCTGCAGTGGACAGAATCTGGTGTTCCTTGTGGGAGCAGGCAGGTTGCTGCGAACCACCTGTACGAGGCTTTTTGGCCTGTCGGGCAGGCTCCCGGGTCACCTTTACCCAATTTGCACCCCCAGAGCGTGCCCTTTTTCGCACCAAAGGTTTCTGTGGTGCATCGGGGGAAGCAACAGCCCGTTGTGTAAATTTGTATGCGGACATGGTGGCTGCCTGTTGACAAAATGAGGCAGCAAGCAACACAGGCACCATCCGAAATGGATGAAATACGGAAACATGTCGTCAGTTCAGCATGCAGACCTGGGGTGTTCCAAATAGCCCTTTTCAAGAGCTTTCCGAATATACCCCTCATACCCCCCCCTACAAGGCACTCAAGAGGCACAAATGAGGCAGCAATGGCACCGACACCCTAAAACGCTCCGTGTTGGCATAAAACCCGACGTCCCAGAGAGAGAGAGAGAGATATATATATATATATATATATATATATATATATATATATATATATATATATATATATATATATACAGCGGAGTCCCCCCCGGCGAATCCGAGGTTCTTCCTCGAAGGGGCCCACGAGCCCAGGGGACGCCACCGGGTTTCACGGCCACGCCGGACGGAGCTCCCACCGGCGACCCCCCCCCCGCATGGGAGGGTGCACACAACGACCGCCAGCCCCCCCCCCCCCCTCAGCCCCCCCGACAAAGGGACTCCGGCGCGGAGGGTTGGGGATATAGTCCCATGCCGCGCGGCCATGAATCGACATGGCCCTACACCGGGCGATACACGCCCCCCCCCCCTCGCTCAAGAGGGGCCCCCGTCGTCCCCCGGGCAGGGAGCAACCCCCCCCCCCCCCTCAAGGAGCGGCCGCCCTCGGGGGCCCTCGCCCAGCCCCCGGGGGCCTCTCGGGATTCGGCCCCGAGCCAGCACAGCCCTCCAGCCCCTCCCCCCCCCCGGCCGCAGCCCTAGGGCCCGCCCGGTCTCCCACGCGCCGGCCCACGCACTACCGGGACCCGGGCCTCGGAGCCCCGGTGCCCAGCCCAGCCCGCCCCCCCGGTGTCCCTCCGGCGGGGCCCGTCCCGGTCCGGTTCGGCCGCGAGGGGACGGTGTGGCACTCCCCCCGCCTCCACCAGGATTCGCCCCCGTGGATGGTGCTCGGCGGGATTCGTCCCCGCCGAGCGGGGTGCGGGCCCCATCGCCGTCCGCAGCCCCCCCGTCACCAGCAGCGCCCCGGGCTCCCCGGCCGACTTTGGCCAGCCCCGGCCGCGCACCCGCTACGGACGGCCACACGGTGACGCTTGGCGGCCGAGCGCACCGACCCCCTTCCCCCCGAGCACGCGCGCACACGCCCCTCCCACGCCCGCCCCCCCTCTCCCCGCACACGCCGCCCCTCCCTCCCTGTCCCCTCCCTTCCTTTTCGCCTCACAGGTGCAGCGAGAGAGCCAACCTCGCGCCTTGACGTCAAGACAACTACGGGCCCCCCACCGCCGGCGGGGGTCCCAGGCCTACTCCCTCACTCCTGCGCCCCCCCCCCCCCCCTCGCCCCCAGCACGCCAGGGCCGCACCAGCTGTGCTGTGCAGGCCCCACAGGCACCCCCGCACGCCAGGGCCGCACCAGCAGTGCTGTGCAGGCCCCACAGGAACCCCCGCACGCCAGGGCTGCACCAGCAGTGCTGTGCAGGCCCCACAGGAGCCCCCGCACGCCAGGGCCGCACCAGCAGTGCTGTGCAGGCCCCACAGAAACCCCCGCACGCCAGGGCCGCACCAGCAGTGCTGTGCAGGCCCCACAGCAACCCCCGCACGCCAGGGCCGCACCAGCAGTGCTGTGCAGGCCCCACAGGAACCCCCGCACGCCAGGGCCGCGCCAGCAGTGCTGTGCAGCCCCCACAGCAACCCCCGCACGCCAGGGCCGCACCAGCTGTGCTGTGCACGCCCCACAGACACCCCCGCACGCCAGGGCCGCACCAGCTGTGCTGTGCAGCCCCCACAGGAACCCCCGCACGCCAGGGCCGCACCAGCTGTGCTGTGCAGGCCCCACAGGAACCCCCGCACGCCAGGGCCGCACCAGCACCGGGAAACGGGCAGCGCCCCCCCACGCCCGCGCTCGTGCGGTTCAGGGGCACGCAGGCAGATTGCCCCCTCCCCTGTCGTGGGGGAGCGGCGGCCGGAAGCAAGGGGAATCGGGGCCCCGCAGGTCCCCGAACAGGTGGTCCCTCCATCCAGCCCCCCCACCCCGCCTCCGTCACGCACAGGTCGGGTCACCCTCCCCCCCGCAGCGGGGGAGGGCTCCAGGGTAACACACACAGGTGGCTCCTCCCTCCTCCGTGCGCGCGCACCCCCCCCCCCCCTCCACACCACGGCGGCCCCCACCCCCCCCCCCCTCGGTCGTCGTCGGCACACGCCCGGCCAGCGTGACGCCGGCCGACTGCTCCCTTGCGCCCTGCCCAGGGAGAGCGTGTCTGGCAATTTCTCCCGCCGGCACGTGCTGGGTGCCCTCAACAACAACAACAACAATATATATATATATATATATATATATATATATATATATATATATATATATATATATATATGGGCGTTTGACGGGGGGGGGGGGGGGTAAACAGGCGGTTTTGGGTGTTTTCCCGGAGTAGGTCCCGGTGCCGGCTGATTTTCGGAAAAATGTTGTTCCGTAGGGGGGGGTATGTTATACCTTTTTGAAAAGTGCATGGAAAGGGCTTTTCAATGCAATTTGAGTTGGGGTCTAACTCATCATATGTTAAAATGCCGGGCCGGACTAAAAAAACGTTTTGGTTCCAGGGGCCAGATTTAGCTGGTCTGCTTGCAGCCTGGTACCAATAATGGTCCGGGGGACATTACTCCAACATATCGCAACTTCAGCAAAATATGCCACAGGGTAAAAAGATGCAGTTTTTCATGCCGAATCCATTGGTGTTGGTCTCAGGTTCTAACTCAACGATATGTTAGAGAAATTCGCGAAAAACTGTCTGGCTGTCACCCTGCAAAACTGAAATTTTTCTAATTTTTGTTCCAAGTTGCAAGGCATTCGCATGTGTGTTCTTGCTTGCACCCCTTGTTGTCCGGGGAAGAGGATGTGGGGGTCCTTGGGGGGGGGGGGCGGGTTCTTGGCATCCCCTCACCAACACAACACACCAAAAGACACGAAATCCGTATTCGTCGAAGAGAACGTCTATTGTAGTGGGATGGTCACCTCATCCCATGCACCACAGAATGCAGGTAGGGGGGGGCGAAAAGCGGCCCCCCCCCCGAGGACAAAGCGGCAGGGTGGGGAGGCAGCGGCGAGAGGGTGCGGGACGGACCACACGACCGTGCCCGTAGAGAGCACGCGCCGTGCAAGCCCCAGCGGGGGGACCACCGGGGGTGCGAACGCAGGGTAGAAAGGGCGACGACGGGAGACACAAGGCATGCCCCCCCCATGCAGAGGGACAGGTGCCGCGCCTCGTGCCTGCGCCGTGCTTGCGTCGTGCCTGCGACATGCGTGCAACGAAGGGAAGACGACAAGCCCCCCCCCCCCCCCCCCACACGCCTCCGCCCCCCAAGGGCGGGGGATGAAGGTAGGGAGGGGCGGACAGCGCCCCCCCCCCCCCCGAGGACAAAGCGGCAAGGTGGGGAGGCAGCGGAGAGAGGGTGCGGGACGGACCACACGACCGTGCCCGTAGGAAGCACGCGCCGTGCAAGCCCCAGCGGGGGGGGCACCGGGGGTGCGAACGGAGGGTAGGAAGGGCGACGACGTCAGCCACACGGCACGCCCCCCCCCCCCCTGCAGAGGGACAAGTGCCGCGCCTCGTGCCTGCGCCGTGCTTGCGACGTGCTTACGCCAGAGGACGGACAGCGAGGACGCCCCTCCCCCCCCCCACCCCCTTCTCCCCCACCCACCCAGGAAAGGGGCGAGGACAGCGAGGAGACGGCGAGGGGACATGGGGGGGGGCAGAGAACAGACCCACGCGCCAGGGGGAGAGACGGGCGGCAGGCGGTGGAGACGAAAAAAAAACAACAAAGCACAAAGCAAACCAACGCGCCAGGGGAAGAAAGCGAGGAGGCAGGGACCAATACCGCGACGTACAGGGGGAGGCCGGGGCGACATGGGCCCGCAAGAGACGCTGGTGAGGTACCCGACCTCGGGGGTATGGGGGCCCCAAAGGAGAACCCCCCCCCCCCCCCCACTGCAGCCAAGTGCCTCACCCCGTACTTGCGTCGTGCTTGCGTCGTGCCTGCGACATGCGTGCTGCAAAGGGGAGACGACAAGCCCCCCCCCCCCCCCCCCACACACCACCGCCCCCCCGAGGGTGGGGGATGACGGTAGCGGAACGCGGACCCCCCCCCGAGGACAAAGCGGCAGGGTGGGGAGGCAGCGGAGAGAGGGTGCGGGACGGACCACACGACCGTGCCCAAAGGGAGCACGCGCCGTGCAAGCCCCAACGGGGGGACCGAGGGGGTGCGACCGCAGGGTAGGTAGGACGACGACGGGAGCCAAACGGCAAGCCCCCCCCCCCCCTGCAGAGGGACAAGTGCCGCGCCTCGTGCCTGCACCGTGCTCGCGACGTGCTTCCGCCAGAGGACAGGCAGCGAGGAAGCCCCCCCCCCCCACCCCCTTCTCCTCCACCCACCCAAGAAAGGGGCGAGGACAGCGAGGAGACAGCGAGGGGACATGGGGGGGGGCAGAGGACAGACCGAAACGCCGGGGGGAGAGACGAGTGGCGAGCGGTGGAGGTGTAAAAAACAAACAAACAAAGGACACCAACGCGCCAGAGCAGGGGCAGACAGCAGGGGCAGACGGGACACGGCAGGAGCCAGGAAGCACGGCAAGGGGCGCGGGACAGGGGGACACCCCTGGGGAAGAAAGCTGGGAGGCAGGGACCAACACCGCAGCGAACGGGGGGGGGGGGCGGGGTGACAAGAGCCCGCAAAAGACGCTGGTGAGGTACCCGACCTCAGGGGTTTGGGGGCCCCCCCGGTGTCCGTATTGGCCCCACCCGAGCGCAGGCAATAAGGTGGGTTATGCCCGGGACCGTTGGCCAGCGGCCCGAGGTGGCACCGGCCTGGGGGGGTGGCCAATGGGCCTGACCAAGAGCACTCCCCACGGCACGTACTGCGGTTCGTGTCCTGTGAGGGGCTGCGGGTAGGGCACACCGTCCATCGGGGTAGGCAAGAGACGCGCCTATCCCGCAAGGACTCCCCAGAGACCCACAGTGTACCCGACCCCGGTGTGGGGAAGGGCCGACGTACCTGGTTACGGCGCAGGTCCATTTGTACGGAGCGGGTACAAATGGACAGCCCGTACAACAGAGTTACACCCTGACGGGGAGTGCATGCATCGGCCCCCCTGTGGGGAAACTCCCGGAGAGAGGGACCCGAGCCAACGTCGGGCGCCCCCCCCCCCCCCCCCCAACCCTGCCTGGCAACACACCCACCAACAACCGGGTAGAACCAAGGAGCAGAACAAGGGGGCGACACCGGGGGCAAAGGAGCACGAACGGGAAGGGGGGGTGGACGCGCAAGAGGGGAGGATAACTGTGTCGTGCAATGTGTCGTGCAACATAAGGCCAGCAGCGAGTGGGACGGGCCACAGAGTCCGCCCATACTGCCATGTCCATAGCTCACACAGCCTTCGTTAGCTAAATGTCGCTATATGTCCCCACCAATCCCGCGGAGTTGCCAGCCTTCCGGCGACGTGCCCGGCGCCTGGTAGACACGGTGTCTGATCTCGTCACACACGGGCCGCACAGGTATGCGGCGTTCCAGGCGCGCGTGGACGCGGAGCGTCCGGCCAGGGACAACGGAGGGACCACTTCGTCAACGTCTGCTTGCGGCAGATGTTGGCCCGCGATCCCCACCCGTACAACGCGCCTGACGTTCAGGCGCGGTTCGCAGCGGGCACGGTGCCGTTCGGGGTGCACCTGCTCAACCGACTACTCCGATGTCTACAAGATCTCGGGCAGCTCGAGGACGCGCAGCGCGGGCGGCCCCCAGTGGGACCGGCGGGGCGGCCGGGGTATGCGGCATAGGGTGCGTTTCCGATGCCACCGCCCCCGGGCCTCGGGCCCCTGCCCTTCCCGCCTTTTGGGGCTCACCACCACCACCAACTCCATCTTCATCACCTACTTCATCACCCCGTCGGGTTCCCCATGATGCAGCATCACTTCCCACACCAACACGTACACCCGGCGGCTGTGCCACGGCTCCCCGTCCACCTTCACAATCACCATCACCCGGCGGCTGTGCCACAGCACCCCGTCCACCTTCACCATCACCATCACCATCACCGTCCGCACCAGCATGTGGTGTACCCGCATCCCCTGCCCCAGCAACACCCACGGCCGCCTCAGCACACGGTACCGGTGCCGGTACCGGTACCGGTGCCTGCGCCGGGGCGGGGCGCCCAGCAGCTGGGGGTGTCGCAAGGGGAGGCATGTGGCGTGCCCCCGGGCGAGGCAGGGGGAATGGGGGCGCCTGCGGCTGCGCCACCCCTGGCGGTGCCCCAGCCGGGGCATACCGCGGCGGGGTCTCCACCGCGGACGCTCCCGGTGCCAGATCCAGCCGTGCCGCGCGGGGCCCCGCCCATGGTGCCGACGGGGCCTGAGCCGGTGGTGCCGGGTGGTGGTCCACTCCCGACGAGTGGGGTGCAGGGCGCAGCCCCCATGGGGGGGCCTACGGCGGGGGAACAGGCGGGGGATGCGGAGCAGGAGGCGGCAGCTGCCGGCCCGCGAGACATCAGCGAGCTGCTCGCGCAGGCCCTGGAGGCGTACCGGCGGACAGCCGCGGGGGGCGATGGAGCCGCGCCGGAAGGACCGGGGAGGGGGGTTGACGCGACGCCGGCGAGCTGATCGCGCAGGCGCTCGCGGCTGTCGCCCCGGGGGCGGAAGGGGCCAAGGAGAAGCCGTCGGAGGTGGTTGCTTCGGGGGGACAGGACGCGGGGCGGGGTGTGCCGGAGGCGTAGGCACCGGCGGAGGGCGGCGGGGTCGTGGAGCCCAGTGGGAGGCGTGCCAAGGGGGCAGGAGTGGAGGACTGGATGTGGGAGTGGCGGAAGTGGCGCCAGGTGGCACCCGGTGAGCCGTGTCCGGCGGGGCTGGCGTACAGCATGGACCTCCATGCGGGCACCAGCTAGGCCCGGCTGCCCGACAACCTGCGGGTACGGCTGGACGCGGCGGAGGCGGCAAGGGGCGGAGGCGCTGACGAGCGGCCTCAGGCGCCCTTCCCGCCGCGGCCGGACTCGCCGCCGGCGACGGTTGCGGCTGGGGAAGGGGCGGAGGAAGAGCAGGAGGCGGAGGAAGTGGAGGACGAAGAGGCGTACGGGCCCGGTGACTCGGCGCTTGCCGTCATGTACGAGTACGACGCCGGGCCCGACGTCTACGCCGGCATGGACGTGGACCCGGACCGCGCCGCTGCGGCCCATGCCCACTGCGGTGCCGCCCCCTCCCCTGGGGAGCTGTGAGCAGCGGCACTGCAGGTACCATGCGGCCGAGGGTGCCCACAGGCACCGCCTCATGGGTACGGGGCGGCGGGAGGCAGGGATGCTGGCGAGCGCCCTGGAGCGCTACGAGCTCCAGCGTCCAGGGCAGGTCGCCCGGGAGGTGGCCCTAGTGGCCGAGTCCCCGGACGACGGCCAGGTCCGCTGTGTCCAGCTGGGGGACGCGGCGGTCCTGGGTCACCAGCCCGGTGATGTCCGGGCGGCCGAGCCCCAGGAAGGCCTCCCCCTGTCGGTGCGCCTGTCCGTGGGGCGCCTGCTGGACGAGGCAGGGCTGGAGGACGTGCGGCGGGACGAAGGCCTGTACGTGGCCTTGTGGCGAGGTGGGGCTGACGCTTGGCGTCGCGAGCAGGCCGTGCGGCCCCTCACGCCCCAGGCGCTGGGATCCCATGCGCTCCTGGTGGCGGTGCACCCCGAGGGTGCAGAGGTCGTGTTCGGCGCGGACCGCCTGCTGCTTACCGGGGATGGGGTGGTCCTCGTCCCCACCTCCAGCAGCTACCGCCTTGACAGCCGCGGCGGTGACCTCAAGCTGCTGGTGGTGGTGGGCACGCGCCTCGACGAGGGCGCCGCCCCCCAGGGGTCCGAACACGCGGTCCCGGTGGGGAGTGATGAGGAGACAGGCCATGACGGTGACGAGGTGGGGCGGGAGCAACCCACGGGGGAGGAGCAGCAGCAGGGGCAGCCGGAGGTGGCCGGGGAGGAGGTGGACGTGCAGGGCATTGTGGCGGCGGCCCTGTCGAGGTTCACGGCTGCCGCGAGCCCGCCGCCGACGACGGAGACACTGGAGGAGGAGGACCAACGCAGAAGGAGTGAAGAGGCACAGAGCGCCATGGAGCAGGACGTGGAGCTGGAGATCGTGGGGGCGAAGGAGGCGCGTGAGGTGGGTCCACGGGAGCTGGGAGTGGCGGACAAGGCTGGGCCGAAGACGGGGGAGGTGGAAACCTGCAGGCACTGGGCCAAGGGGTGGTGCATGCGGGCAGATGCCTGCCGGTTCGCCCACCCCAGCCGCCGGTGCCGCGGGGAGTACCCCAGGAATTGCTCCTGATCCTCCAGGCCATGGCCCGTGTGGGGGCCCTCAGCCTGGACCACGGCCGGGGCCACGGAACGTTGCTGCAAGAAGTGGTGGTAAAGGCGCAAGGAGGAGGACTCCCAGCGATGGGGTATGCGGTGGAGAGTGGGGGCCTGACCGAGTGGGCGGTGGCGTTGCCATGTGGCATGGCGGCCCTGCTCACTCCGTTCCCGAGGTCCCGTGGAGGGACATGGTCACCGTCCAGGAGGCCAACCTGGGGTGGGTGTGCACGTGGCACACACATCCTGCCGGCATGGACCCTCGCGAGTGGCAGGCCAAGGCGGTCATGACGTACCTGTCCTGGTCGTTGCCGGCAGCGCCGGGTGCGTGGGCGCAGTCGTGGGACAGAGCGCTCAGCTGGGCGAGGGATGGCAGTGCTGTGGCGGCCTGCCCTGACCTCCCGCGCGAGCCCGTCTCAGTCCAGCCGTGGACTGTCTCCCTGCATCTCCCCACGGTGGCGGCTCGCCTTGCGGCCACGGACCCGGAGGTCTTGCTGCTGGCAGACCGAGAGGGGCCAGGGTTTCGCCTGGGCCGGGGGCTGGAGGTTCGCACTGCCCGCCTCCCCAGCCCTGTGGACAGGGACATCCTGGAAGGACTCCAGTTCACGCGGGCTGACGGGGCAGATGTGTGGACCGCCGTCCATCGCCGGCTCCCAGACGCATGGCCCCAGGTGTTCTGGCCCCCTGGTCACGAGCGTTTGGTGGGAGTGGAATGGCGCGTGTGGGCCACCAACAGCCCGTGCCTGCCGGTAGTGGTCCTGCCCAGGAGAACCAGCCACCCCAGCTGGGAGACAGTGGCGGTCTTGTGGGGATGGGTGGCGGTCCATGGGACCCGTGGCCACGTCTTCACTGCCCCACGGGGCACGGTGATTGAGACCGACGGGGGGACGGCGTTGCAGCTCGCGGCAGAGCCCCTGACCACGCATGTGGTGGTGGCTGTCCTCCAATGGGGAGCCGACAGGCCACAGCCCTGGCGCGATCCGGTCGCTGGGGCTGTCTGGCGCGACCTGCCGGTCCTTAGGGCCGCCGTCTGGCCAGGAGGAGCAGGGCGGCATCTCCCGGGCGCACTCCCCTGGCTGCGGGACTGCGGAAACGCCTCTCCCCCGCCAGCTGAGTTGCGGGGCGCCCTGGAGCACCTGTACTCCCAGCCCAGGCACCACTTCCTGGCGGCCGCGGACCATGGGGTGGAGCTCAGCGACGACGTGGTCGCGCTGGCAGCCGACGTGGTGCAGTGCCTGGCCCCCCACGCCATGATGCTCCCGAGGGAGGGGTGGGAGGGCCAGCGGCACGACCAAACCCCGGCTGACCTCCTCATTGCGAGGTACGTCGAGCTGGGGGGCTCAGAGGCGGTGTACCTCGACAGGTCGGAGACGCCAAGCATGCGGCACTGGACGTCTCACCACCTCCTGGCCCCTGCCACGCAGTTGACGGGGGGATGTCCATGCTGATGACAGTGTCCCTGCAGCAGGTGCAGGACGCGATGCAGCAGCAGCGGATGCATGCCCCCCAGCCGTGGGAAGAAAGCGCCAAGCGGTGGCTGCGGGTGGAGAGCGTGCCTCCCACCCATACGGTGGGCGTGGCGGATATGGGGCGGCTGGTGGTGTTGGAAGGGGCGGAGTATTGGGCCTGTGTTCGGGTGGAAACAGGGGGACTGGAGTGGGTCGTAGTCACCGCGTGCCGGCTCAGGAGGCAGCAGTCCAGGGGCCCGGCCTGCTACAGGGTGTTCGTGGAGGTCACGCGACCACCGGCGGTCCAGGGGCAGGACGTCTGGCCCATAGCCCCGAGCAACATGTGGCAGGCTGAGCATGCAGCTGTCATGTGCAGGGCGCTGCAGGGTCACGCAGCGGCCCTCCCCAGGGCCCCGGCAGCGCAGTCCTCCAGCAACAGGCCAGTAGCCTCCCTGGCACTGCTGCATAGCGTGTCGCGGGCGTGGTGCTGGGTTGTGGCGGCATTGGAGCCCCACTCCTCGGCACTGCGCCTGTACGATCGCGGAGAGGGCACGGTGCTCACGGTCCGCCCCGCCGACCTGGAGGCCCTGCACCTTAGTGCACTGAGTGGCGACGGGGGCGAGGCGCTGTACCTCCAAGGGACCGTGGCAGGCGCGGCCGCGACACGCTTCCGCCGGCAGAGCGGAGGAGATGCCCTCCGCCTGGTCATGGCGGAGAACATGGGGCCGTGGCTCCGGGCGTTCTCCACGTCCAGGTGGAAGGTCCAGGGCGACCGGGAGAATTTCGCCGACGCGTGGCGCCGCTGGGTGGAGGAGCAGTTTCCCGTATGTGCTGCAGCACTTCGGCGGTGACTTGGCCACGGAGCAGCGTGGGTGGAAGACGATCAACGTCTGCCCCTGGTCTCGGCTGGATGGGGCTGGTCACTGCACATGGAGAGCTAGCAAGCACTGCCGGCCCACCCACCTCCACCCCAAGGACCGGCTGGACCACATCCAGCGGGACCATGCGGCTGATCCGGCGCAACGGGACCAGGCGCTGACCATGCTGGCTGGCGTTATGCCGGGGGGCCAGGCGGGGCCTTTCGCGTCGGCCCAGGCGAGGTCCAGACCGCTCATGCTGCCCACGGGTGCCCGCCCCGCGGCGGAGCGCGGGGCGTCGCCGTCGGCGGCGCGATCTGGAGCGATTGGGTCTGCAGCACGGCGTGGGGCGGTGACTTCTACGGGGAGTACGGCGGCAAGTACATCCGGCGGACAGGCAGAGGGGGACCCCGCCGCATCTGCCGGGTCTCAGCAGACAACGGCCACCTCGGGCGGAGGCCCACGGGGACAGGGGCCACCTCGCCAGCCATCCGCGCCGGGTGCGGGTGGTCTCCCTGGACCTGCTGGTGGCCCCCCTCCGTCCAGTGATCCGGATCCGGCGGGGGGGCCCGGTCCACACGTGCAGCCATGAAGGGGCCCCGCCTCCGACACCCGAGCGGCGGTGTCCTGGAACGTCCAGGGCTCGATGCGGGGGGACGGCGTACCAGTGGCCCCAAGTATGCTTGACGGTGAGGCGGTGGCGGCGGGCGTCATGAAGGCCGAGGGTGCCATCCTGGGCCTCTTCCAGGAGACCGGCCTGCAGGACCCTCAGGCTGTGGTGCACTCGGAGAATGAGTGGCGTCACCACGGGTATCATGCGTACCCAGGGGTGGATGCCCAGGCAGCGTCGGCGGCAGCGGTGCGCGGCGGGCTCTTGATTGCCCTTCGGGCGGACGTGTTCGCCGCGGAGGAAGTTCGAGACGTCGTGGACATCGTGCCGGGCAAGGCCATGGCCCTCGATGTGGTGACCGCAGGTGGCACCCTCACGGTCATCAACGTCCACGGCCCAGGCAGCGGCGGCGACTCCTGGGCGTCTAAGGCGTTCTTCTGGGCTGACGTGGCCATGTACGCGGCGGCCAAGAGCGCGGGTGGCACCAGGGCCGAGCTCCTCAGAGGGGACTTCAACGTGTGGCTGGAGTCCCCGTGGCACCCCACCACGAGGAGGTTCGAAGCCCTGTGGGAACAGTGTGGTTTCCGCAGGGCAGGCCCGGAACGGGAGGAGGACAGGAGGCCCACGAGGGCAGGGCACCGACTGGACTCCTTCCTTCTGAACTCGCCTCTCGTCCCTTGGGCGGCGCGTGAGCGCCCACACTTGGCGCCGGGGCGGTCTCCAGCGTAGCTGGGGTCGGATCATGGCCCTGTGGTCCTGGACCTCCCGCTGGCGGTGGCCGGCAAAGAGAGGGTCACCAGGATGGCCTACTCGCACGCCCAAGGCAGGCTGCATGCCATACGCCCGGACTCCCTGGAGGTTCGTGAGGAGGCGGCGGCAATACTGCAGAAGGCCTGCGGGGATCGGCGGCTGCAGGCGTGGCTCTCGTCGGACCAGGACACTGCCACCATGGGCACGTCGGAGGTGCAAGCGGTCTTTGACCTGCTCTACGCCTTCCGGGATGACGTGTATAGGGTCACGGGAGTGCGCATGCCATCGGGCGTGGACCCGCAGTACCTGTACGGGCAGGCGGAGACGGAGGCGTCTCTGGCCCAGGTCCTCTCGGATCAGCAGGCCCTGGCCTGGCGCGCCCATGAGCTGTGGCAACGGGACGCCGCGGCGGCCGGACTCCACTCCCAGGAAGCGACTGCCTTGCTACAGCACCTCCGGCGGGGGGACCCCGACCTATCCCCCGCTTCGGTGGAGGACCTACGTGCCGCGTTGGACCAACAGCTCCACCAGCTAGAGACACGCATGGAGGAGCTGCGGGGTGTCCTCAGGAGCAACAGGCGCCGGTCCATCAAGGACTATTAGCGGGGCAGCGGATCTGCAACTCCGATGGACGGCGATACGGGGGGCCATCAACGCGGTGAACTATGCCCCGCCGGGCCTGTGGTCCGTACGCGTCCGCGAGTCGGAGAAGGTGCTCTTGGAGGCCTCGGACGTCATTGGCGAGGTCCAGAGGTATTGGGAGGCGCTGTACGCCAAGCGGCCAGTGAACCTGCCGGCCTTCGAGCGGCTGGTCCAGGCCCACATTCCCAGGGGGGTGCCTGAGGAATGGAGGTCGGTACAGGACTACACCCTGCAGGACCTTAAAGACGCCGTGAGGCAGGCCGTGGCGGACGACAAAGCTCCGGGGTCCAACCGGGTCACGGCAGCCCTCATAGCAGAGCTGCCTGAACCGGTGCAGGGCCTCCTGGTGCACGCGTACAGGGCTATCCTGCGGGGTGTGGACGTCCCGGAGTCCCGGCACGAGGCCATTATCTGGCTGATGCCCAAGGGCACAGCCACGGGCAAAACGGACGAGTACAGGCCCATAGCGCTGGGGCAGCAAGACATGCGAATGCTCATGACTCCCCTCATGCGGAGGTTCACAGCTGTCCTGGCACGCAAGGGACTCGCTGCGGACTGGCAGTTCGGGGCCATGCCGGGCTCCACGGCGGCTGCCCCGGTGTTCCTGGCCCAGCGCAGGCTGCAGCGTGGGCAGGAGGAAAACCGCGTCCTGGCCTTCGATGTGTCAAAAGCTTTTGACACAGCGCCGCACGGGGCACTGGCGCTCCTCCTGCGCCACATGGGAGTCCCGGAAGAGCTCATCAGGCTCTTCACACCCTCAGCTGCGGGTCTCTGGTGCGCATCGCCACCGCGCACGGCCCGACGCCGAGCATTCGGCTCCAGATGGGCCTGCGGCAGGGCAGTGCGGAGAGCGCTGTGCTCTACCTCCTCCTCTTAGAACCTCTCCTGCGGAGCCTTGCCTGCAAGGCGCGGGGAGATGCTCGCCATGCGGTGCCACCCCTGGTGCAGGCGTACTGTGATGACCTCCTGTTGATAGCGCACTCCCTGCCGCCATTCCTGGAGTATGCAGCGGCGATAGCGCGGTATCTCACGGACATTGGCATGTCCCTCAACGTCGGCAAATGATCCTATGCCAATACTGCTCGCATCCATTCGATCATGGTGTGCCTGAGCCCAGGGAACGCGGCGGCCCCATGGGTATGCTTACGTGCCAAGGGCACGGTACCATACTTGGGCCTGCGCCTCGATCCCAGGGGGGTGGCGACCATGAAGGAGAAACATGTACTCCGGTGTGAAGCTCTGCTGGGCTGGTGCAAGAACACGTTGGGGCCGGCGTCGGTGCCTCATGAGGTGATGGCGGCTGTGGTTGGAGGCATCGTGCGGTACGCGGCGCCCTACCTGTCCGACACGGCGGAGGCGGTGATCAAGCTGAATACTGCCATCAAGGCTGCAGCCCTGCAATTCGAGAAGCTGCCCAAGGACCTGTCCAACGTAGCGGTGCGGTCGGGTCATGGGTTACGGTTGGCGGATGTCCAGGTTATCTGCCGCGACTCCGTTCCGGCGACCATGGCTCAACTCACCCACCACAGGTCGACGACAGTCCGGGATGAGCTGCGGGCCATGCTCCGGGACATGCACGTGCAGTACGGAGTGTGCGGGCAGTTCATGGTGCCCTCTACGTCATTCGCCACGCACGCTGGCAATACGTGGGTGGACAGGGTACTCCGGGCGATGGGGACGTTGCGCGTAGGACTTCTCATGCCATCGTCGGTGTACTCGTGTGTACACGCCCATCTGCCGCAAGTGCAGTGAGTGGGGCGGAGGTGGGTGTCCCAATCCCATTCCTTTAGGGTAGAGACATATGCGTTCTCTCGGGGCCCCGCACAGATGCGGCGGTACAGTCCCTGACTGATCCCGCAAATGACCTCCTGCATGCGCGGCTCCCCTGTCATGCGCCTGGGCACTGGGCTGTCCAGCTCCAGGAGTGTCATGAGGACCGCCTGCACCTTCCGCACGCAGGAGTAGGGCCCCATCAGCTCGACCACGTGTGGTTCACGGGGCTCCGCGACGTCTTCCGGCCGCAGCTGCCTAGTCCGTTGACTCACCGGCTAATTCACCCGGTGCGCCGAAAGAAGGCCAGCAAACGCAATAGACAGTCCACTGCAGGGGACGTGTATGTGGTGGGCGGATACAGGGAGGAAGGATGGGACCCGGCCAACCCGGGGCTATCCATGCCGTTCGTCCCGCTAGCCGCCCTCCTCTTTCTGTTGGGGGACGTCTTTGAGGGTTACCAGCAGCAAGACGATCCGGCGTCCGTCCCCCTACTCACTCCACACGCCGGGGGCGGCATAAACCCGTCACCACTGTGGGTTGTGCACGGGCGGCCAGTGTTTTCCAGGGCATGTGCGGCGGTGCACGGGTGCAGCGAGTGGGCAATTGTCCTTCTGCTACCAGCAGGCCCTGTCCCGGATCCGGATGAGTACTCGGTCCCAGAAGTGGTTCGGATGTCCAACGTGCCGCACGATCCGCACGTCGCCGTCACGTCGTTGCGTGATGGCGGCGCGGTGGAACAGGGATCTGTGGTGGTGTACCAGCCCTCCTGCTCCGCAACGGTTTGGGGGGCGGAGTATACCACCGCCCCGGACGCCATCAAGTCAGTCTGTGGATGTGACCTGGCCTGGAGACCACATGCGGTGTATTGGCCGAAGGTAGTCCTGTCCCCGGAGCTCACGGCCTCCAGTGCGGCGTCCCTTGGAAGGGTGGTGCAGATCCCCCACTCCGACGTGGCGTGGCTGGAACCCCACCGGTACCGCTGGGTGCCGGTGGCGACTAAAGTCACATCGTCTGACGCGTCACCCCAGGGAGACGAGGCCACAAACGTGGCGGTGGCCAGCCACGGAATCCCCACGTGGACGGGTGCCATCTACGGCACGGTCCCGGAGGCAGAGATCATCGGCGCGGCGGCATACCTGTTGTACACGCCCCCGTCAGCGTGCACGGTGCACGTGGTTGATGCGTCCATCATAGGAGCGCATCTCCGCAGGGCGTAGGAGGCCCTGTATTGTGGCATCAAGGGGCCGACATCACATCTGGTCAACCAGCACGCACTGAGCTGGATAGTGGAGGGGCTGCGGCGGCTGCCACGCCGAGTTGGGGGGCCGCACCATTGGGTGGTGAGGCAGAGCTCGCACTTGGCGGCTGTCCCGCTCGAGGCGCCGGACTCTGCCGCGGCCCGTGCAATGGCCCCGCCTGTCCATCTCGTCCTACCAAAGGAGCACGCCATCCTCTTGGTGCCGGGGGATAATGGAGAGCTCGAGCCGCGTGTGCCATCCATGCAAGCCCTTCAGCAAGTCCGGGAGATGGAGTGGCGTTCGCTAGCGGCACGTACCAGGGCGCACACGCCACTGGCTGGCGCCTGCGAGGCGGTGCCCCTGGGAGCTGTACACCACGGCCCAACGCACAGAAATATGCTGCGGGCACGTGACACAATGCAGGTCATGCGATGGTGGAGACAGAAGCTCACGCGTATGGCAATACCGGCCCACCCCTGTATCTTCTGTGGGGGGCCGGAGGAGGACATTGGCCACATGCGCCTGCTGTGTGCGCGGGACGAGGAGGTGGCTGGGCTCCTGTGCAGGTGTGTGGAGGAGTTCACGGCGGAGCTCCCCCTGACAGACAGGGCGGTGGAGTTCGTGGCGTGGAGGGAGCACGGCTGCAGGTGGACTGAATCCCTGATGGCGGGTGTCGTCCCCGGGGACCTCAAGCGGCTGTTCGCTGCGGTGCGAGCGGCGTCGTCCCGGGGCCCTGCCAAGGCCAGGCTCTTTGTGGAGGACATGGTCCAGATTGGGGAAGATGTGTATGCCCGCAGGAACCATCGGCTCACCCAGATCATGCAGCTGCCGATGCAAGATCGAAGGAGGGCGGTATACGCGTTCCTGCGAGGTGACACACCCTTCTGCCCGCCGGCAGGGAGGATCCAGCAGCGTCCGCCGTGGAACCCGTTTGCCGGCCTCCCCGGCGACCTGCGGGCAACTTTTCAGAGGGCACCGCTGCACGCACTGCTGGTGCCACGGTCGTGCATCGCGCACGAAGAGGCCATGTCCTTGTTCCCTCACTGGATGGCGGCGGTGGCGCAGGCCTTCAGCCAGTGGATCGGTTCTTCGGTGGCACGGGACATCACGGCATTCAGGGGGTGGTCCCGCGTGGTGTCGGCGCAATCGTGGGCCCTGGTGCGTGGTACCATGGTGAGAAGCCCTGACGGCCAGAGTGATCCCTGGCTCCAGGTGTACGCCAACCATCCAGCTGTGGGGAACGTCATGGGCTGGCCTCGCGAGGTGCTGCCGGTCCTTCAGCAACCTCTATGCAGTCTCCCAATCCTGGCGGTGGCTGTCGTACTTGACGTGGGTACGTTGTGGTTGTATGACCGGCAGCTGCGACGAGCCATACCAGCGGTCACGGAGCGGCGGTCCATGGCAGTGTTAGTGGGCTCCAAGCAGCTGGCACGGGTACAGGGCGACGACGCGCAAGGCCACGTCACGGAGGCCATGTTCTCTCTGCCAGAGGGGGACGACCACGTGGCTGCCGATGCCCGTCACACCCTTGACACCCTGGGCCTCGCGGTGGTCATTGAGGCTCGGGCGGGAGGACAACGCTTGGTTCTAGCATCCGCCAGGGGCCCGGGGCAAGACGGGGTTGATGTCATCGGGGAGGTCTTACGGGACTACGGTTGGGAGCTCCTGGCGCATGGCACACACAGCCCCAAAGTTGCGCGGTGGCCCCGGCTGATTGCGGGCCTGCCGGTGATGCCCGACGGGCGACCGATACTCCGCCCGGTGTCCACGTGGGAGGAAGCGAGGCGCAGCCTCCTCAGGTGTGCCACAGCACGCACGCTGGCGGGTGCTTTGCTCGGACTCCAGGACGCGTGCTGCGATGTATGGCAGGACCTGTGGCCGCAGTGTTGTGATTGTAGCTGCGTTCCGTCGCGGTCTATGCTTCCGCAGCGATGCCACGGGTGCGGGGAGACAGCGTCAGTTTGGGTTCATCAATGTGCCTCCGTCCCACTATGCGGGACATGTAAGGAGCGTGCCGATAGGGGGTGGCCTAAGGCGAGGTGGGCACTGCGGCACTCTGGACAGATGTCCTCAAGTGCCTGGAAGATAATCCAGGGTGGCCTGAAGAGCGTCCGAGTGGAAGGGGTACGGTGCCCTGGTGCGCCGTCGGCAGCCCTGCCCCTGCTGCTGTGGTGGGCGGCTCTGGAGGGCGACTCGCGGATACTCTGGTTGTGGCATCACGGAGGAAATGGTGACGGCGTGGTGGGGGCCGGGGGCGATGCAGATTGATGGGGTTAGGAATTGTGGGTGCACCTGCTACCGTCCCTACGCTGGACGCAGCGGAGGGGGTAGCGCCTGAGAAGCAGTACCCTCATGGCCTGATTGTGCGGTACCGGCAGGCGGTGTATGACGGCCAACGCGATGTGACAGGTCATGCCGGCCTGATGGTGAGCCGTACTCCCCCCGTGCATGAGGGTCGGACAGGGATGCTTCACCCGCCTGCCCCGGGTCGCCGCATACAACAGTCAGGTGTCATGGGTCGTCCCGACCAGGGTAATAAGGCCCAAACCCCTGTAGGGTATTCCCATGGCACCGGGGTCTCTACTGGCGGCCTGGCTACGGCAGTATTGGGAGTGGTTGCTCGGGATACACCGGGGGTGCGCGGAGTTGTCTGGGGGCGGGCGACATCGTTGCCGGCGCTACGGTGCACGCATTGCGGCGCCCCCTGGGAGTGTTACACGGGGTTGCGGAGACAGCCTGCAGGCCCCGGGAGCGGCGACGAAGTGGTGATGTGTGCGTAGAGGGATGTGACGGCGAGGTCGTCAGGTGGACAGTATGGCGGGCGTACTTGAGACGGCGTGGCAGCCTGGGAGGGGCACTCACGAGGGGCGCGCGGAGTTCAAGGTGACGGTGTACTGGCGTCTTGGGGGTATACGCGGCGGTACTGGGGTCCGTACGGTGGGGGTACGCGGCGGTACTGGGGAACCGTACAGTGGGGGAGCTGCGGGGATGCATGGCGGTACTGGGCTGTCCGTCCCCCTGACCCCTCTAACAACTCAGGGGGCGCGTAGGGGCCTCCCCTGGCCCCGTTAACAAACTAGAGGGACCGTGCCTGCGGGCATGTACATAGTCTAACCTCTCACCATGGCCTTGCGGTTGCGGTGGTGCGTGTGATGGCGGCTCGCAGGTGGCATCGGCGTGGCAACAGCGGTACTGCGCGGCGTCGTAGCGAAGAGTATGCGGTCGCCTCACCATTGTAACGACTTACCCCTGGGGAGCGCCGGTCCGGTCGGCTAGAGGCGGGGAGAGAGGAGGAGCAGCATGTTGAGTGGTCCGGGGGGTGACGCGCGGGCCAATGCTATAAGTAGGCTCGCCACGTCGTCGGTGGGGGCCGAACCTGCGGCCCGGCCGCTGCTGTGGCGGAAGAGGCGCAACCACGGGAGCTGGCCAATTAGTGCTGGTAAGGGTCAAGGGTAGGCGCCAGGGCAAAGTATGTGGGCCAGATGAGGTGCACCTGGTTACCACAGCCCGGGACGAGCCTCTGGTGGGCCTGTACGTGGCCTTGTGGCGGGGTGGGGCTGACGCTTGGCGTCGCGAGCAGGCCGTGCGGCCCCTCACGCCCCATGGTCGTCAGGGGCGTCAGGGGGACAGTATGGCGGGCGTCGTAGAGACGACGTGGCAGCATGGGAGGAGCGCTCACGGGGGGCACGTGGAGTTCCAGGTGGCGGCGTACTGGAGTCTTGGGGGTGAACGCGGTGGTACTGGGATCCGTACGGTGGGGGTACGCGGCGGTACCGGGGAACCGTACAGTGGGGGAGCAGCGGGGAAGTTCCAGATGACGGTGTACTGGCATTGTGGGGGTATACGCGGCGGTACTGGGGGCCGTATGGTGGGGGTACGCGGCGGTATTGGGGTCCGTACGGTGGGGGAACGCGGCGGTACTGGGGAACCGTACAGTGGGGGAGCACGGGGATGCATGGCGGTACTGGGGTGTCCCCTTGACCCCTCTAACAACTCAGGGGGAGCGCGGGGGCATCCCCTGGCCCCGTTAACAAACTAGAGGGACCGTGCCTGCGGGCATGTACATAGTCTAACCTCTGACCATGGCCTTGTGGTTGCGGTGGTGCGTGTCGTAGCGGCTAGCAGGTGGCGTCGGCGTGGCAACGGCGGTACTGCGCGGCGTCGTAGCGAAGAGTATGCAGTCGCCTCACCACTGTAACGGCTTACCCCTGGGGGGCGCCAGTCCGGTCGGCTAGAGGCGAGGAGGGCAGAGGAGCGGCATGCTGAGTGGTCCGGGGGGTGACGCGCGGGCCAATGCTATAAGTAGGCTCGCCACATCGTCGGTGGGGGCCGAACCTGCGGCCTGGCCGCTGCTGTGGCGGAAGAGGCGCAACCACGGAAGCTGGCCAAACAGTGCAGGTAAGGGTCAAGGGTAGGCGCCAGGGCATTGTATGTGGGCCAGATGAGGTGCACCTGGTTACCACGGCCCGGGGCGAGCCTCTGGTGGGTACCCCTACAGGGGGTCGATAACCAAGCTACGGCACCCACCAGCCCGAATCCCAGCCAGCGATATTCACGGGTTGCGCCACTCCCGTCGCGTAGCGGCCGGCGTCCCCCCCTGTAGACCCTCAAGATATATTATATGTGGGCAAATGGATGCCTCGAAGCAGATTGGGCGCTGGCCCCTGACATGGGGTGCCAGCATGGTATATATCTGGGGTGTGGGGGCAGCACAGGGCCACGGGGACGTGGAATTGATACCGTGTTTCTGTACTATACTAGGGGACTGGTGCGGTGGGACGGTGGCGTACATTGTGGAGACATGGGGGCGATGAAAGCTGAGGGCCAGGCTAGGCTGGAGCCTCCCAGAAATCCTGGCTATGCACATACGGGCTATTGCGTGCTGGCAGAGGGATACGTGGAGTCAGGGGTGGTGGGCAGTCTCGAGGACGCAGACGGCAATGGATTCCATGGGGTCATGAGTGATGGATGTCTCCACGGTGGCGGGGGTACGCGAACGACGGAGGGTCAGCTGTCGCTTCGCCGCATGCGTGCTGCTTTGTTCCTTGGTTGCCGCTTTGCGCCGGACAGAGATGCCCTTGCTTTCTGCTTGTTGCGATGCTGCTGCGCTGCTTTGCCTTGCCCCCTTACCCTCGGCGAACAAACGGGCCAGCGTCCGTCGCCGTTGCTAATGCTAACGCTTTGCAGTTGCCACTGCCCCCAAAGCCTGGTTGCCCGGTATCCCCGGTCCTCTGGGTCCTCCGTCATGCTGTGGGCCACCTCAGGCAGCCCTGGGACCCACGGGATCGAGGGAGGCAGGAACCACCTGTCGGCGCGAGATGCCCGGTAACTCCAGTAGACGGCATGATAAGTGGTTATGACTATGACTATGACTATATATATATATATATATATATATATATATATATATGGGCGTCCGGGTATACATACATACATATCCGCCGCGTACCGCATGTACCGCGGCGGATACATGGGTGATGTCCGGGCGGCCGAGCCCCAGGAAGGCCTCCCCCCGTCGGTGCACCTGTCCGTGGGACGCCTGCTGGACGAGGCAGGGCTGGAGGACGTGCGGCGGGACGAAGGCCTGTACGTGGCCTTGTGGCGGGGTGGGGCTGACGCTTGGCGCCGCGAGCAGGCCGTGCGGCCCCTCACGCCCCAGGCGCTGGGATCCCATGCGCTCCTGGTGGCGGTGCACCCCGAGGGTGCAGAGGTCGTGTTCGGCGTGGACCGCCTGCTGCTGACCGGGGATGGAGTGGTCCTCGTCCCCACCTCCAGCAGCTACCGCCTTGAGAGCCGCGGCGGTGACCTCAAGCTGCTGGTGGTGGTGGGCACGCGCCTCGACGAGAGCGCCGCCCCCCAGGGGTCCGAACACGCGGTCCCGGTGGGGGGTGATGAGGAGGCAGGCCTCGACGGAGACAAGGTGGGGCAGGAGCAGCCCACGGGTAAGGAGCAGCAGCAGGGTCAGCCGGAGGTGGCCGGAGAGGAGGTGGACGTGCAAGCCATTGTGGCGGCGGCCCTGGCGAGGTTCACGGCTGCCGCGAGCCCGCCACCGACGACGGAGGCACTGGAGGAGGAGGACCAACGCAGGAGGAGTGAAGAGGCGCAAGTCGCCATGGGGCAGGACGAGGAGCTGGAGATCGTGGGGGCGAAGGAGGCGCCGCGTGAGGTAGGCCCACGGGGGCTGGGAGTGGCGGACAAGGCTGGGCCGAAAACGGGGGAGGTGGAAACCTGCAGACACTGGGCCAAGGGGTGGTGCATGCGGGCAGATGCCTGCCGGTTCGCCCACCCCCAGCCGCAGCTGCCGCGGGGAGTACCCTAGGAATTGCTCCTGATCCTCCAGGCCATGGCTCGTGTGGGGGCCCTCAGCCTGGACCGCAGCCAGGGCCACGGCCGGGGCCACGGAACGTTGCTGCGGGAAGTGGTGGTAAAGGCGCAAGGAGGGGGACTCCCAGCGGTGGGGTATGCGGTGGAGAGTGGGGGCCTGACCGAGTGGGCGGTGGCGTTGCCATGTGGCATGGCAGCCCTGCTCACTCCGTTCCCGGTAGTCCCGTGGGGGGACATGGTCACCGTCCAGGAGGCCAACCTGGGTCGGGTGTGCACGTGGCACACACATCCTGCCGGCATGGACCCTCGCGAGTAGCAGGCCAAGGCGGTCATGACGTACCGGTCCTGGTCGTTGCCGGCAGCGCCAGGTGCATGGGCGCAGTGGTGGGACAGAGCGCTCCGCTGGGCGAGGGATGGCAGTGCTGTGGCGGCCTGCCCTGACCTCCCGCGCGAGCCCGTCTCCGTCCAGCCATGGACTGTCTCCATGCATCTCCCCACGGTGGCGGCTCGCCTTGCGGCCACGGATCCGGAGGCCTTGCTGCTGGGGGACCGAGAGGGGCCAGGGCTTCGCCTGGGCCGGGGGCTGGAGGTTCGCACTGCCAGCCTCCCCAGCCCTGTGGACAGGGACATCCTGGAGGGACTCCAGTTCACGCGGGCTGACGGGGCTGATGTGTGGACCGCCGTCCATCGCTGGCTCTCGGAAGCATGGCCCCAGGTGTTCCGGCCACCTGGTCACGAGCGTCTGGTGGGAGTGGAATGGCGCGTGTGGGCCGCCAACAGCCCATGCCCGCCAGTGGTGGTCCTGCCCAGGAGAACCAGCCACCCCAGCTGGGAGACCGTGGCGGTCTTGTGGGGATGGGTGGCGGTCCATGGGACCGGTGGCCACGTCTTCACTGCCCCACGGGGCACGGTGATCGAGACCGACGGGGGGACGGCGTTGCAGCTCCCGGCAGAGCCCCTGACCACGCATGTCGTGGTGGCCGTCCTCCAGTGGGGGGCCGACAAGCCACAGCCCTGGCGCGATCCGGTCGCTAGGGCTGTCTGGCGCGACCTGCTGGTCCTTAGGGCAGCCGTCTGGCCAGGAGGAGCAGGGCGGCATCTCCCGGGCGCACTCCCCTGGCTGCGGGACTGCAGAAACGCCTCTCCCCCACCGGCTGAGTTGCGGGGCGCCCTGGAGCACCTGTACTCCAGGCCCAGGCACCACTTCCTGGTGGCCGCGGACCATGGGGTGGAGCTCAGCGACGATGTGGTCGCACTGGCAGCCGACGTGGTGCAGTGCCTGGCCCCCCACGCCATGTTGCTCCCGAGGGAGGGGTGGGAGGGCCAGCGGCACGACCAAACCCCGGCTGCCCTCCTCATCGCGAGGTACGTCGAGCTGGGCGGCTCAGAGGCGGTGTACCTCGACAGGTCGGAGACGCCGAGCATGCGGCACTGGACGGCTCACCACCTCCTGGCCCCTGCCACGCAGTTGATAGTGGACCCGCTAGGCCAGCCTGCGGTGTCAGGGGCCCCGCCCCAGTGGCCACACACTTGGGACACGGCGGTCCGGACGATGCGCATGGCACCCATAGGCCAGAGGGCGGGATGGCCGGGATGGTGCGGAGCATCTGCTGGCGACCGCCCGGGCGGCACAGGTGTAGCAGCCTGCCGGCAACAACAAGGACTGCGGCGTGTGCGCCCTCATGTCCACTGTCGGTACCCTCCTCAGGGTGCCGAGGCCGGGCAACATCCTGTCCGCGCTGGACAGGCGGTGGGTGGCGGCAGTGGTCCTCAACAGGGACATGGGGCCCATCGCGCGTCTGCCATCCCTGGGGGAACTGCCCGCAGCGGTGCTGGATGCCCTGCCGGCGCCCCGCACACCCTTGGACGTGGCGGACGTCCCGCACAGCGTGGGGTTGCCCGGGGCGCACATGCAACATGCCCTGCCGTGTATGGCGGCGGCGGCGGACGGGGGGATGTCCATGCTGATGACAGTGTCCCTGCAGCAGGTGCAGGACGCGATGCAGCAGCAGCGGATGCATGCCCCCCAGCCGTGGGAAGAGAGCGCCAAGCGGTGGCTGCGGGTGGAGAGCGTGCCTCCCACCCATACGGTGGGCGTGGCGGATATGGGGCGGCTGGTGGTGTTGGAAGGGGAGGAATATTGGGCCTGTGTTCGGGTGGAGGCAGGGGGGCTGGAGTGGGTCGTCGTCACCGCGTGCCGGCTGAGGAGGCAGCAGTCCAGGGGCCCGGCCTGCTACAGGGTGTTCCGGGAGTGTCTCAGGGAGCTGGGGCCGGTGCGCAGGGCACACAGATGCACGGCCGAGGACATCCCGCCGGCGCCGGCGGTCTTCGTGGAGGTCACGCGACCACCGGCGGTCCAGGGGCAGGACGTCTGGCACATAGCCCCGAGCAACATGTGGCAGGCTGAGCATGCAGCTGCCATGTGCAGGGCGCTGCAGGGTCACGTGGCGGCCCTCCCCAGGGCCCCGGCAGCGCAGTCCTCCAGCAACAGGCCGGCAGCCTCGCTGGCGCTGCTGCATAGCGTGTCGCGGGCGTGGTGCTGGGTCGTGGCGGCATTGGAGCCCCACTCCTCGGCGCTGCGCCTGTACGATCGCGGAGAGGGCACGGTGCTCACGGTCCGCCCCGCCGACCTGGAGGCCCTGCACCTTGGTGCTCTGAGTGGTGACGGGGGTGCGGCGCTGTACCTCCAAGGGACCGTGACGGGTGCGGCCGCGACGCGCTTCCGCCGGCAGAGCGGAGGGGATGCCCTCCGCCTGGTCATGGCGGAGAACATGGGGCCGTGGCTCCGGGCGTTCTCCACGTCCAGGTGGAAGGTCGAGGGCGACCGGGAGAAATTCGCCGACGCTTGGCGCCGATGGGTGGAGGGGCAGTTCCCCGTGGGGGGGATGCTGCACCTGCCGCAGCCACCAAGCGTCCCGCCGGTTCGGCCTGCGGCATCCCCGGCCGCGGCGGCGAAGCCGGCCCCACAGGCAGCGCCCAAGCCGCCACCCAAGAGGAGCCCCCCACCTCAGAATGGCGCCTATACCAACGTTCGGTACGTGCTGCAGCACTTCGGCGGCGACTTGGCCACGGAGCAGCGTGGGTCGAAGGCGATCAACGTCTGCCCCTGGTCTCGGCTGGATGGGGCTGGTCACTGCACGTGGAGAGCCGGCAAGCACTGCCGGCCTGCCCACCTCCACCCCAAGGACCTGCTGGACCACCTCCAGCGGGTCCATGCGACTGATCCGGCGCAACGGGACCAGGCGCTGGCCATGCTGGCTGGCGTTATGCCGGGGGGCCATGCGGGGCCGTTCGCGTCGGCCCAGGCGAGGTCCAGAGCGCTCATGCTGCCCACGGGTGCCCGCCCTGCGGAGGGGCGAGGAGCGTCGCAGTCGGCGGCGCAACCTGGAGCAATTGGGCTTGCAGCACGGCGCGGGGCGGTGACTTCTGCGGGGGGTACAGCGGCAAGTACGTGCGGCGGACAGGCAGAGGGGGTGCCCGCCGCATCTGCCGGGTCCCAGCCGGCAACGGCCGCCTCGGGCGGGGGCCCACGGGGACAAGGACCACCTCGCCAGCCACCCGCACCGGACGCGGGTGGTCCACGTGGACCTGGTGGTGGCCCCCCTTCGTCCAGTGATCCAGATCCGGCGGGGGGCCCTGGTCCGCACGTGCAGCCGTGAAGGAGCCCCGCCTCCGACACCCGAGCGGCGGTGTCCTGGAACGTCCAGGGCTCGATGCGGGGGGACGGCGTACCAGTGGCCCCAAGTATGCTCGGCGGTGAGGCGGTGGCGGCGGGCATCATGAAGGCCGAGGGTGCCATCCTGGGCCTCTTCTAGGAGACCGGCCTGCAGGACCCACAAGGTGTGGTACACTCGTAGAATCAGTGGCGTCACCACGGGTATCATGCGTACCCGGGGGTGGATGCCCAGGCGGCGTCGGCGGCGGCGGTGCGCGGCGGGCTCTTGACTGCCCTTCGGGCAGACATATTCGCTGCGGAGGAAGTTCCAGACGTCGTGGACATCGTGCCGGGCAAGGCCATGGCCCTCGATGTGGTGACCGCAGGTGGCACCCTCACGGTCATCAACGTCCACGGCCCGGGCAGCGGCGGCGACTCCTGGGCGTCTAAGTTTTCTTTTGGGCTGACGTGGCCATTTACGCGGCGGCCAAAAGCGCGGGAGGCACCAGGGCCGTGCTCCTCAGGGGGGACTTCAACGTGTGGCTGGAGTCCCCGTGGCACCCCACCACGAGGAGGTTCCAAGCCCTGCGGGAACAGGGTGGTTTCCGCAGGGCAGGTCCGGAACGGGAGGAGGACAGGAGGCCCACGAGGGCAGGGCACCGACCGGACTCCTCCTTGCTGAACTCGCCTCTCGTCCCTTGGGCGGCGCGTGAACGCCCACACTTGGCGCCGGGGCGGTCTCCAGCGTCGCTGGGGTCGGATCATGGCCCTGTAGTCCTGGACATCCCGCTGGCGGTGGCCGGCAAAGAGAGGGTCACCAAGATGGCCCACTCGCACGCCCAAGGCAGGCTGCATGCCATACGCCCGGACTCCCCGGGGGTTCGTGAGGCGGTGGCGGCAGTACTGCAGAAGGCCTGCGGGGATCGGCAGCTGCAGGCGTGGCTATCGTCGGACCAGGACACTGCCACCATGGGCACGTCGGAGGTGCAGGCGGTCTTTACCCTGCTCTACGCCTTCCGGGATGACGTGTTCAGGGTCACGGGAGTGCGCATGCCGTCGGGCATGGACCAGCAGTACCCGTGAGGGCAGGCGGAGACGGAGGCATCTCTGGCCCAGGTCCTCTCAGATCAGCAGGCCCTGGCCTGGCGCGCCCATGAGCTGTGGCAACGGGACGCGGCAGCGGCCGGACTCCACTCCCAGGAAGCGACTGCCTTGCTACAGCACCTCCGGCGGGTGGACCCCGACCTGTCCCCCGCTTCGGTAGAGGACCTACGTGCCGCGTTGGACCAACAGCTCCACCAGCTAGAGACACGCGTGCAGGAGCTGCCGGGTGTCCTCAGAAGCAACAGGCGCCGGTCCATCAAGGACTATTGGCGGGGCGGGGCAGCGGATCTGCAACTCCGATGGACGGCGATACGGGGGGCCATCAACGTGCCGAACTATGGCCCGTCGGGCCTGTGGTCCGTACGCGTCCGCGAGTCGGAGAAGGTGCTCTTGGAGGCCTCGGACGTCATTGGCGAGGTCCAAAGGTACTGGGAGGCGCTGTACACCAAGCGGCCTGTGAACCTGCCGGCCTTCGAGCGGCTGGTCCGGGCCCACATCCCCCGAGGGGTGCCGGAGGAATGGAGGTCGGTGCAGGACTACACCCTGCAGGACCTTAAAGACGCCGTGAGGCAGGCCGTGGCGGACGACAAGGCTCCAGGGTCCAACCGGGTCACGGCTGCCCTCATAGCAGAGCTGCCTAAACCGGTGCAGGGACTCCTGGTGCACGCATAGAGGGCCATCCTGCGGGTTGCGGACGTCCCGGAATCCTGGCACGAGGCTTTTATCTGGCTGATGCCCAAAGGCACAGCCACGTGCAACCTGGATGAGTACAGGCCGATAGCGCTGGGGCAGCAAGACATGCGCATGCTCATGACTCCCCTCATGCGGAGGTTCACGGCCGTCCTGGCACGCAAGGGTTTTGGCTGCGGACTGGCAGTTCGGAGCCATGCCGGGCTCCACGGCAGCTGCCCCGGTGTTCCTAGCCCAGCGCAGGCTGCAACGTGGGCAGGAGGAAAACCACGTCCTGGCCTTCGATGTATCAAAAGCTTTTGACACAGCGCCGCATGGGGCGCTGGCGCCACATGGGGGTCCCGGAAGAGCTCATCAGACTCTTCCACACCCTCAGCTGCGGGTCTCTGGTGCGCATCGTCACTGCGCACGGCCCAACGCCGAGCATTCGGCTCCACAGGGGCCTGCGGCAGGGCAGTGCGGAGAGCGCTGTGCTCTACCTCCTCCTCTTAGAACCTCTCACGGACTTGGGCATGTCCCTCAACGTGGGCAAGTGCGCCTATGCCAACACTGCTCGCATCCATTCGATTATGGTGTGCCTGAGCCCAGAGAATGCGGCGGCCCCATGGGTATGCTTACGCGCCAAGGGCACGGTGCCATACTTGGGACTGCGCCTCGATCCCAGGGGGGTGGCAACCATGAAGGAGAAACATGTACTAAGGTGTGAAGCTCTGCTGGGCTGGTGCAAGAACATGTTGGGGCCGGCGTCGGTGCCTCATGAGGTGATGGCGGCTGTCGTTGGAGGCGTCGTGCGGTACGCGGCGCCCTACCTGTCCGACACGGCGGAGGCGGTGATCAAACTGAATACTGCCATCAAGGCTGCGGCCCTGCAATTCGAGAAGCTGCCCAAGGACCTGTCCAACGTAGCGGTGCGGTCGGGTCATGGGTTACGATTGGCGGATGTCCAGGTTATCTGCCGCGACTCCGTCGTAGCGACCATGGCTCAACTCACACACCACAGGTCGACGACACTCCGGGATGAGCTGCGGGCCATGCTCCGGGACGTACACATGCAGTACGGGGTGTGCGGGCAGTTCATGGTGCCCTCTGCGTCATTCGCCACGCACACTGGCAATACATGGGTGGACAGGGTTCTCCGGGCGATGGGGACGTTGCGCGTAGGACTTCTCATGCCATCGTCAGTGTACTCGTGTGTACACGCCCATCTGCCGCAGGTGGAGTGGGCAGGGCAGAAGTGGGTGTCCCAATCCTACACCTTCAAGGGTAGGGACATCTGCGTTCTCTCGGGGCCCCGCACAGGTGCGGCGGTACAGTCCCTGACTGATCCCGCAAATGACCTCCTGCATGCGCGGCTCCCCTGTCCTGCGCCTGGGCCTTGGGCTGTCCAGCTCCAGGAATGTCATGAGGACCACCTGCACCTTCCGCACACAGGAGTAGGGCCCCATCAGCTGGACCACGTGTGGTTCACGGGGCTCTGCGACGTCTTCCGGCTGCAGCTGCCTAGTCCGTTGACTCACCGTCTAATTCACCCGGTGCGCCGCAAGAAGGCCAGCAAACGCAATAGACAGTCCACTGCGGGTGACCTGTATGTGGTGGGCGGATACAGGGAGGAAGGATGGGACCCGGCGGACCCGGGACTGTCCATGCCGTTCGTCCCGCTAGCCGCCCTCCTGTTTCTGCTGGGGGACGTCTTTGAGGGTTACCAGCAGCAAGACGATCCGGCGTCCGTCCCCCTACTCACTCCACATGCCGGGGGCGGCATAAAACCGTCGCCATTGTGGGTTGTGCACGGGCGACCAGCGTTTTCCAGGGCATGCGCGGCGGTGCAAGGGTGCAACGAGTGGGCAATTGTCCTCCTGCTGCCGGCTGGCCCTGTCCCGGATCCTGATGAGTGCTCGGTCCCGGAAGTGGTTCGGATGTCCAACGTGCCGCACGATCCGCACGTCGCCGTCACGTCGTTGCGTGATGGCGGCGCGGTGGAACAGGGATCTGTGGTGGTGTACCAGCCCTCCTGCTCCGCAACGGTCCTGGGGGCGGAGTATACCACGGCCCTTGACGCCATCAAGTCAGTCTGCGAAGGTGACCTGGCATGGAGACCACATGCGGTATATCGGCCCAGGTGGTCCTGTCCCCGGAGCTCACAGCCTCCAGCGCGGCGTCCCTTGGAAGAGTCGTGCAGAGCCCCCACTCCGACGTGGCATGGCTGGAACCCAACCGGTACTGCTGGGTGCCGGTGGCGACTAAAGTCACGTCGTCTGACGCGTCGCCCCAGGGTGACAACGCCACCAACGTGGCGGTGGCCAGCCATGGGAGCCCCACGTGGACGGGTGCCATCTACGGCACGGTCCCGGAGGCGGAGATCATCGGCGCGGCGGCGTACCTGTTGCACACGCCCCCGTCAGCGTGCACGGTACACGTAGTGGACGCGTCCATCATAGGAGCGCATCTCTGCAGGGCACAGGAGGCCCTGTACCGTGGCATCAAGGGGCCGACATCACATCTGGTCAACCAGCACGCGCTGAACTGGATAGTAGAGGGGCTGCGGCGACTGCCACGCCGAGTTGGGGGGCCACACCGCTGGGTGGTGAGGCAGAGCTCGCACCTGGCGGCAGTCCCGCTTGAAGCGCCGGACTCTGCCGCAGCCCGTGCAATGGCCCCGCCTGTTCATCTCGTTCTGCCGAAGGAGCACGCCATCCTGTTGGTGCCGGGGGATGATGGAGAGCTCGAGCCGCGTGTGCCGTCCATGCAAGCCCTTCAGCACGTCCGGGAGATGGAGTGGCGCTCGCTTGCGGCGCGCACCAGGGCCCACACGACACTGGCTGGCGCCTGTGAGGCGGTACCCCTGGGAGCTGTCCACCACGGCCCCACGCACAGGAATATGCTGCGGGCACGTGACGGTCACTTGTCCACCATGCAGGTCATGCGACGATGGAGGCAGAAGCTCACGCGTGTGGCAATACCGGCCCACCCCTGTATCTTCTGTGGGGGACCGGAAGAGGACATTGGCCACATGCGCTTGCTGTGTGCGCAGGACGAGGAGGTGGCAGGGCTCCTGTGCAGGCGTGTGGAGGAGTTCACAGCGGAGCTACCCCTGACGGACAGGGCGGTGGAGTTCGTGGCGTGGAGGGAGCACGGCTGCAAGTGGACGGAATCCCCGATGGCGGGTGTCGTCCCCGGGGACCTGAAGCGGCTGTTCGCTGCGGTGCGAGCGGCGTCGTCCCGGGGCCCAGCGAAGGCCAAGCTCTTTATGGAGGACATGGTCCAGGTTGGGGAAGATGTGTATGCCCGCAGGAACCATCGGCTCGCCCAGATCATGCAGCTGCCGATGCAAGATCGGAGGCGGGCGGTGTACGCGTTCGTGCGAGGTGACACGCCCTTCTGCCCGCCGGCAGGGAGAATCCAACGGCGACCGCCTTGGAACCCGTTTGCCGGCCTCCCCGGCAACCTACAGGCGACCTTTCAGAGGGCACCGCTACACGCGCTGCTGGTGCCACGGTCGTACATCGCGCAAGACGAAGCCATGTCCTTGTTCCCTCACTGGATGGCGGCGGTGGCGCAGGCCTTCAGCCAGTGGATCGGTTCCTGGGTAGCTCGCTTCCCGGCATTTAGGGAGTGGTCCCGCGTGGTGTCCGTGCAATCGTGGGCCACAGTGCGTGGTACCATGGTGAGAGACCCTGACGGCCAGAATGATCCCTGGCTCCAGGTGTACTCCAACCATCCGGCTGTAGGGAACGTCATGGGGTGGCCTCGCGAGGTGCTGCCAGCCTTTCAGCAACCTCTGTGCGGTCTCCCAGTCCTGGCGGTAGCAGTCGTGCTTGACGTGGGGGCGTTGTGGCTGTATGACCGGCAGCTGCGGCGAGCCATAGCGGCGGTCACGGGGCGGCGGTTCATGGCAGTGTTGGTGGGCTCCAAGCAGCTGGCACGGGTACAGGGCGACGACGCGCAGGGCCCCGTCACGGAAGCCATGTTCTCTCTGCCAGAAGGAGACGACCACGTGGCTGCCGATGCCCGACACACCCTTGACACCCTAGGCCTCGAGGCGGTCGTTGAGGCACGGGCGGGAGGACAACGCTTAGTTCTCGCGTCCGCCGGGGGCCCGGGACGAGACGGGGTCGAAGTCATCGGGGAGGTCTTGCGGGACTATGGTTGGGAGCTCCTGACGCATGGCACACACAGCCCCAAAGTTGCGCGGTGGCCCCGGCTGCTTGAGAGCTTGCCGATGCTGCCCGACGGGCGACCGATACTCCGCCCGGTGTCTACGTGGGAGGATGCGAGGCGCAGCCTGCTCAGTTGTGCCACAACACGCGCGCTGGCAGGTGCTTTGCTCGGTCTCCAGGAAGCGTGCCGCGATGTATGGCAGGACCTGTGGTCGCAGTGTTGTGATGGTAGCTGCGTTCTGTCACGATCTGTGCTTCCGCAGCGATGCCACGGGTGCGGGGAGACAGCGTCAGTTTGGGTTCATTAGTGTGCCTCCGCCCCTCTATGCGGGACATGTGGAGAGCGTGCCGATAGGGGGTGGCCTAAGGCGAGGTGGGCACTGCGGCACTCAGGGCAGATGTCATGGAGTGCCTGGAGGACAATCCAGAGTGACCTGAAGAGCGTCCGAGTGGAGGGGGTAGCGTGCCCCGATACACCGTCGGCAGCCCTGCCCCTGCTGCTATGGTGGGCGGCTCGGGAGGGCGACTCGCGGGTACTCTGGTTGTGGCATCACGGAGGAAATGGTGATGGCGTGATGGGGGCCGGGGGTAACGCAGATTGACAGGGTATGGGAAATGTGGGTGCACCTGCCACCGTCCCCACGCTGGACGCAGCGGAGGGGGTTGCGCCTGAGAAGCAGTGCCCCCATGGCCTGATTGTGCGGTTCTGGCAAGCGGAGTATGACGGCCAACGCGATGTGACAGGTCGTGCCGGCCTGATGATGAGCCGTTCTGCCCCCGTGCATGAGGGTCGGACAGGGATGCTTCACCCGCCTGCCCCGGGTCGCCGCATACAACGGTGAGGTGTCATGGGTCGTTCCGACCAGGGTAATAAGGCCCAAACCCCTGTAGGGTATTCCCGTGGCACCGGTGTCTCTACTGGCGGCCTGGCTACGGCAGTGCTGGGGGTGGTTGCTCGGGATACACCGGGGGTGCACGGATTTGTGTGGGGGCGGGCGATGTTGTTGCCGGCGCTACGGTGCATGCGTTGCGGCGCCCCCAGGGAGTGTAACACGGGGTTGCGGGGACAGCCCGCAGACCCTGGGAGCGGCGACGCAGCGATGATGTGTGCGTAGAGGAATGTGACGGCGTTGTCGTCAGGTGGATCGTATGGCGGGCGTACTTGAGACGGCATGGCGGTCTGGGAGGAGCACTCACGAGGGGTACGCGGAGTTCAAGATGACGGTATACTGGCGTCGTGGGGGTATGCGCGGCGGCACTGGGGGCCGTATGGTGGGAGTACGCGGCGGTACTGGGGACCGTATGGTGGGAGTACGCGGCGGTACTGGGGAACCGTACTGTGGGGGCGCTACGGGGTTGCATGGCGGTACTGGGTTGTCCCCCTGACCCCTCTAACAACTCAGGGGGCGCGTGGGGGCATCCCCTGGCCCCGTTAACAAGCTAGAGGGACCGTGCCTGCGGGCATGTACATAGTCTAACCTCTGACCATGGCCTTGCGGTTGCGGTGGTGCGTGTGGTGGCGGCTCGCAGGTGGCATCGGCGTGGCAACAGCGGTACTGCGCGGCGTCGTAGTGATAAGTATGCGGTCGCCTCACCATTGTAGCGACTTACTCCTGGGGGGCACCAGTCCAGTCGGCTAGAGGCGGGGAGAGACGAGGAGGGGCATGCTGAGTGGTCCGGGGGGTGACGCGTGGGCCAATGCTATAAGTAGGCTTGCCACGTCGTCGGTGGAGGCCGAACCTGCGGCCTGGCCACTGCTGTGGCGGAAGTGGCGCAACCACGGGAGCTGGCCAATCAGTGCAGGTAAGGGTCAAGGGTAGGCGCCAGGGCAATGTATGTGGGCCAGATGAGGTGCACCTGGTTACCACGGCCCGGGGCGAGCCTCTGGTGGGTACCCCTGCAGGGGGTCGATAACCAAGCTACGGCACCCACCAGCCCGAGTCCCAGCCAGCGATATTCACGGGTTGCGTTACTCCCGTCGCGTAGCGGCCGGCGTCCCCCCTGTAGACCCTCAAGTTATATTATACATGGGCAAGTGGATGCCTCGGAGCTGATTGGGTACTGGCCCCTGACATGGAATGCCGGCATGGTATATATCTGGGGTGTGGGTGCAGCTCAGGGCCTCGGGGACGTGGAGTTGATGCCGTGTTTCTCTACTTTACCAGGGGACTGACGCGGAGGGTCGGCGGCGTACATTGTGGGGACATGGGGGCGATGAAAGCTGAGGGCCAGGCTAGGCTGGAGCCTCCCAGAAATCCTGGCTAAGCATATACGGGTTATTGCGTGCTGGCAGAGGGGTACGTGGAGTCAGGGGTGGTGGGCATTTACGTGTACGCTGCGGGCAAAGGACTACGTGGGGTCACGGGTAGTGGACATCACCACGGTGGCGGGGGTACGCGCAAAACGCAGAGTCCGCTCTTGCTTCGCCGCATGCGTGCTGCTTTTTTCCTTGGTTGCCGCTTTGCGCTGGACGGAGAAGCCCTTGCTTTCTGCTTGTTGCGTTGCTGCTGCGTTGCTGTGCCTTGCCCCCATACCCCCGGCGAACAAACGGGCCAGCGTCCGTCGCCGGTGCTAATGCTAAAGCTTTGCAGATGCCACTGCCCCCAAAGCCTGGTCGACCGGTATCCCCGGTCCTCTGGGTCCTCCGTCATGCTGTGGGCCACCTCAAGCAGCCCTGGCACCCACGGGATCGAGCGAGGCAGGAACCACCTGTCTGCGCGAGATGCCCGGTAACTCCAGTAGACGGCATGATAAGTGGTTATGACTATGACTATGACTATGTATGTATGTATGTATGTATGTATCCGCCGCGTCCCCCAGCTGGACACAGCGGACCTGGCCGTCGTCCGGGGACGCGGCCACCAGGGCCCTCTCCTGGACGACCTGCCCTGGGCGCTGGAGCTCGTAGCGCTCCAGGGCGCTCGCCAGCATCCCTGCCTCCCGCTGCCCCGTACCCATGAGGCGGTGCCTGTGGGCACCCTCGGCCGCATAGTACCCGCAGTGCCGCCGCTCACAGCTCCCCAGGGGAGGGGGCGGCACCGCAGTGGGCATGGGCCGCAGCGGCGCGTTGGCCGGGTCCGGGTCCATGCCGGCGTAGACGTCGGGCCCGGCGTCGTCCTCATACATGAGGGCCAGCGCCAACTCACCGGGCCCGTACGCCTCTGCGTCCCCCACTTCCTCCGCCTCCTGCTCTTCCTCCGCCTCTTCCCCAGCCGCAACCATCACCGGCGGCGTGTCCGGTCGCGGCGGGAAGGGCGCCAGAGGCCGCTCGTCAGCGCCTCCGCCCCTTGCCGCCTCCGCCGCGTCCAGCCGTGCCCGCAGGTTGTCGGGCAGCCGGGCCCAGCTCGTGCCCGCATCGAGGTCCATGCTGTACGCCAGCCCCGCCAGACACGGCTCACCGGGCGCCACCTGGCGCCACTCCCGCCACTCCCACATCCAGTCCTCCACTCCTTCCCCCTTGGCACGCCTCCCACTGGGCTCCACGACCCCGCCGCCCTTCGCCGGTGCCTGCGCCTCCGGCACACCTCGCCCCGCGTCCTGTCCCCCCGAAGCAACCACATCCGACGGCTTCTCCTTGGCCCCTTCCGCCCTCGGGGCGACAGCTGCGAGCGCCTGCGCGATCAGCTCGCCGGCGTCAGCCCCCCTCCCCGGCGCCTCCGGCGCGGTCCCATCGCCCCCCGCGGCTGTCCGCCGGTACGCGTCCAGGGCCTGCGCGAGGAGCTCGCTGATGTCTCGCGGGCCGGCCGCCGCCGCCTCCTGCGCCGCATCCCCCGCCTGTTCCCCCGCCGTACCCCTCCCCATGGGGGCCGCGCCCAGCACCCCATGCGTCGGGGGTGGACCACCACCCGGCACCACCGGCTCAGGCCCCGTCGGCACCACGGGCGGGGCCCCGCGCGGCACGGCTGGATCCGGCACCGGGACCGTCCGCGGTGGAGACCCCGCCGCGGTATGCCCCGGCTGGGGCACCGCCAGGGGTGGCGCAGCCGCCGGCGCCCCCGTTCACCCCGCCTCGCCTGGGGGCACGCCACGTGCCTCCCATTGCGACACCCCCAGCTGCTAGGCGCCCCGCCCCGCTGCAGGCACCGGTACCGGTACCGGCACCGGTACCGCTTGCTGAGGCGGCCGAGGGTGCTGCTGGGGCAGGGGATGCGGGTACACCACATGCTGGTGCGGACGGTGATGGTGATGGTGATGGTGAAGGTGGACGGGGTGCTGTTGCACAGCCGCCGGGTGATGGTGATGGTGAAGGTGGACGGGGAGCTGTGGCACAGCCGCCGGGTGTACGCGTTGGTGTGGGAAGTGATGCTGCATCATGGGGAACCCGACGGGGGGATGAAGTAGGTGATGGAGATGGAAATATTGGTGGTGGTGAGCCCCAATAGGCGGGAAGGGCAGGGGCCCGAGGCCCGGGGGCGGCGGCATCAGAAACGCACCTGGCGCCGCATACCCCGGCCACCCCGCCGGTCCCACTGGGGGCCGCCCGCGCTGCGCGTCCTCGAGCTACCCGAGATCTTGTAGACATCGGATTAGTCGGTTGAGCAGGTGCACCCCGAACGGCACCGTGCCCGCTGCGAACCGCGCCTGAACGTCAGGCATATTGTACGGGTGGGGATCGCGGGCCAACGTCTGCCGCAAGCAGACGTCGACGAAGTGGTCCCATCCGTTGTCCCTGGCCGGACGGTCCGCGTCCACGCGCGCCTGGAACGCCGCATACCTGTGCGGCCCGTGTCTGACGAGATCAGACACCGTGTCTACCAGGCGCCGGGCACGTCGCCGGAAGGCCGACAACTCCGCGGGATTGGTGGGGACAGATAGCGACATTTAGCTAACGAAGGCTGTGTGAGCTATGGACATGGCAGAACGGGTGGACTCTGTGGCCCGTCCCACTCGCTGCTGGACTTATGTTGCACGACACATCGCACGACACAGTTACCCTCCCCTCTTGCGCGTCCCCCCCCCCTACCCTTTCGTGCTCCTTTGCCCCCGGTTTCGCCCCCTAGGTGTGCTCCTTGGTTCTACCCGGTTGTTGGTGGGTGTGTTGCCAGGCAGGGTTGGGGGGGGGGGGGACCCGACGCTGGCTCGGGTCCCTCTCTCCGGGAGTTTCCCCACGGGGGGGCCGATGCATGCACTCCCCGTCAGGGTGTAACTCTGTTGTACGGGCCGTCCATTTGTACCCGTTCCGTACAAATGGACCTGCGCCGTAACCAAGTACGTCGGCCCTTCCCCACACCGGGGTCGGGTACACTGTGGGTCTCAGGGGAGTCCTTGCGGGATAGGCGCGTCTCTTGCCTACCCCGATGGACGGTGTGCCCTACCCGCAGCCCCTCACAGGACACGAACCGCAGTACGTGCCGTGGGGAGTGCTCCTGGTCAGGCCCATTGGCCACCCCCCCAGGCCGGTGCCACCTCGGGCCGCTGGCCAACGGTCCCGGGCGTAACCCACCTTATTGCCTGCGCTCAGGTGGGGCCGATACGGACACCGGGGGGGGGCCCAAACCCCTGAGGTCGGGGTACCTCACCAGCGTCTCTTGCGGGCTCTTGTCACCCCGGCCCCCCCCCGTACGCAGCGGCCCCTGCCTCCCCGCTTTCTTCCCCATTCGCGTTGGTTTGCTTTGTTTTTTTTTTGCTGCCTGGCGTCTCCACCACTCGCCGCCCGTCTCTCCCCCCGGCGTGTCGGTCTGTCCTCTGCCCCCCCCCCCCATGTCCCCTCGCCGTCTCCTCGCTGACCTCGCCCCTTTCCTGGATGGGTGGGGGAGAAGGGGGTGGGGGGGGGCGTCCCCGCTGCCTGTCCTTTGGCGTAAGCACGTCGCAAGCACGGCGCAGGCACGAGGCGCGGCACCTGTCCCTCTGCAGGGGGGGGGGGGGGGCTTGCCGTGTGGCTCCCGTCGTCGCCCTTCCTACCCTGCGTTCGCACCCCCGGTGCCCCCCCCGTTGGGGCTTGCACGGCGTGTGCTTCCTACGGGCACGGTCGTGTGGTCCGGCCCGCACCCTCTCCCCGCTGCCTCCCCACCCTGCCGCTTTGTCCTCGGGGGGGGCGGGGGGGGGCGCTTTCCGCCCCCCCTACCTTCATCCCCCACCCTTGGGGGGGCGGAGGTGTGTGGGGGGGGGCCCTTGCCGTCTTCCCTTCGTAGCACGCATGTCGCAGGCACGACGCAAGCACGGCGCAGGCACGAGGCCCGGCACTTGTCCCCCTGCAGGGGGGGGGGGGGGCTTGCCGTGTGGCTCCCGTCGTCGCCCTTCCTACCCTGCGTTCGCACCCCCGGTGGTCCCCCCGTTGGGGCTTGCACGGCACGTGCTCCCTACGGGCACGGTCGCGTGGTCCGTCCCGCACCCTCCCGCCGCTGCCTCCCCACCCTGCCGCTTTGTCCTCGGGGGGGGGGGGGGGGCTTTCCGCCCCCCCCCCCTACCTTCATCCCCCACCCTTGGGGGGGCGGAGGTGTGTGGGGGGGGGGGGGCGTTCTTGTCGTCTTCCCTTCGTAGCACGCATGTCGCAGGCATGACGCAAGCACGGCGCAGGCACGAGGCGCGGCACTTGTCCCTCTGCAGGGGGGGGGGAGGGGCTTGCCGTGTGGCTCCCGTCGTCGCCCTTCCTACCCTGCGTTCGCACCCCCGGTGTTCCCCCTGTGGGGGCTTGCATGGCGCGTGCTCCCTACGGGCACGGTCGTGTGGTCCGTCCCGCACCCTCTCTCCGCTGCCTCCTCACCCTGCCGCTGTGTCCTCGGGGGGGGGGGGGGCGCTTTCCGCCCCCCCCTTCCTTCATCCCCCACCCTTGGGGGGGCGGAGGTGTGTGGGGGGGGGGGCGCCCTTGTCGTCTTCCCTTCGTAGCACGCATGTCGCAGGCACGACGCGAGCACGACGCAAGCACGAGGTGAGGCACTTGGCTGCAGCGGGGGGGGGGGGGGGTTTCTCCTTTGGGCCTTCCCGCCCTTCTCCATGGTATAGGCTCCGCACCCCAGGATCTCCAGCCGCTGTTGCCCCTTGGCGGTAGTCGCCACGTCTCCGCAAGGTGCTCAGTGTCCCGTGCCTGCTCCCTCCTGTGCCCATACTTACTGGAGGAGGTACGTACCCGGGTGGAAACGGATGATGAGGAAGTGCGGGCAGCGGGGAGGACTTACCGTACGCCTCGAAGGCTTCTTGCGCCATCCGCCGCCCTGGTCGAGGGGAGGGGCCCTGTTTCGGCACCCAACAGCCCGGGGGGGGCCGACTGCCCATCCTCTCCCTGGTGCCTGTGTTTCCACTTCCGAGCGGCCTGATACCGGTGCCGTGGTATCAGTCCGCTGGAAGTGGCGGCTACAAAGCGGCCAGGCGCTCTCGTCCCCCGGGTCTCTGCCACCCCCGAGCGCGATGGAGGCCCCTGAGGTCCTATGGCAGGGACGCGGGGAGACGGGCGGGGGATTCATTTGTGGCATCCCCTGGCCAGCTAGTTAATCTGCATAATCGCTGCCGCAGGGGGCCCACCGGATGGCGCCGCTGGTGCCCGTCCCCTCTGCGCCACAATAACTGCAACAGGCGCAAGGGATCCAGTGGATGGCGCCACTGGCGCGTGTCCCCTCTGCGCCACAAGTTGGGTCACCGCACGGGAGGCCCTACGGATGGCGCCGCAGGTGCCCGCCCCTCCGTGCCACTTCCTGCCTCCGCTTGGTTGACGTGACATGACACATGCATGAATGAGGTCAGAGTCGGTTTCAGGACGCGCACGGCGCACAGCACGACGCATGGCAACTATCCCCTACTCTGCCCCCTCTGCTCCCTCCCTCGCCCTCTGTGCGCGCATGGTGCAGTGCAATGCGCAGTCCCTCCCCTGTCTCTCTCGTCTCTCCCTCCCTCTGCTCCGGCTGCCCGGCCTTCGCTCACCTCCTAAGTGTCCTACCTCTTTCGCCCTGCCCGTGCCCTCTTCCCTCGTCCTTGCCGGCCCTCGTTGCATGACACTACGCAGGCACACAGCACACTGCATCTTTGGGGGCGGGCTGCCTTGTGGCAGCACGCCGCGGCGCCCCGCCTTGTCCAGTGCCCCCGCGCGCTGCGGGCGGCTCGCTCGGTTGTGGGGCACCTTGTTGCCCCTGTCCCATGATCGCTCTTTCAAGCCGCCGTTGCATACAATGCGCGTACGCTGGCCCGCGAGCAGCACGCCCCCTTTTCTGCCTTGCCATCTCTGACCCTTTGCCCTCCGGCCAGCGCGAGCACGATGCGGAGCAATTCGCGAGGCAGCGCCCCCTCTCTGCCCCCCCTCTCTGCCCCGGCCCCCTGGCCCTGTCCTGCCCCCTGTCTGCTCGCCCTCTCTCACCTTGCCCTGCCCCTCGTCCCTGGTTGCAGGGTCTCTGGCCTCCTGCCTCTCTGTCCTCTCCCTCCCTCTATCCCCTCGGCGTGCACCGTGCAGAGCAATGCGCGAGGCACCCCCCCACTCCCTCTCTTCCTTGCTGCCCCCTGGTGTCCTGAGCTCCTGGTATGTTGCACGCAGTTTGTACCGCACGCGATACCTCCGGGGGCGGGCTCCTTGCGGCTGCGGCACGTCCAGGGCCCCCGCTCGCCACAGGCGGTCAACTCGGTCGCGGGGCACCCTCGTCGTTCTTGCCCCTGGTCCGCTCACTCTAGCTGTGCATATATATATATATATATATATATATATATATATATATATATATATATATATATATATATATATATATATATATATATATATATATATATATATATATATATATATATATATATATATATATATATATATATATATATATATATATATATATATATATATATATATATATATATATATATATCCTCCAATCTACACCCCTCTCCCAACTCTAGGTGGCTCCACCACACGGCTCTAAGGTACGTGCGAAGGGCACAAAGTGGTGCATACATGTGGCGGAAGGGGCTAAACTCGGTCAAAACGGGCTCAAAACGGGCTAAAAACACTTGTTTGAGCATCCCAAATGGTCCGGGATCACTTTTGGAAAAACGCGTTTTTGACCCATTTTTGACCCATTTTTGGTCCCAAAATGGCCCATTTTCAAGGCATTTCGGGATTTTCCATGAGCCAAAACCCGTCGCCACGGGCTCGAAACGTGCTAAAACCACATGTTTGAGCATCATAAATGGTCCAAGATCATTTTTGGAAAAACACGTTTTTGACCCATTTTGAACCCATTGTTGGTCCCAAAACGGCCCATTTTCAAGGCATTTTGGGATTTTCCATGGCCCAAAACGCGCCACCACGGGCTCAAAACGGCCTAAAAACACTTGTTTGAGCATCCCAAGTGGTCTAGGAACAACTTTGGAAAAAATGATTTTTTTCGCCCCGGGGACCCTGGTGGACCCACCGTTGGCCCCCACTGTGCGTGGGCTGGCCGGCCCTCCGGCTGCACCAAGTGACCACTAGTGCGGGGGTCTACGCGTCTCGTTGGGCCATTCCGAGGGGTGGAAAGCACAAAAAGTGGGGGGTTGCGGGTGGACTAGGTGCCCTCGGAATTGGATTTTGAGCCACGTAGCCCAAGATACGGTCCGTGCTTGGTTTCGGGGGGTTGGTGCATATTGCGCCGTTTTTGGGGCTTTTTGGCACCTTTTTGGGCCGTTTCTCGGACATATCGTGGAGTTGAAGGGCACTAGAGGGCTCTTTGAGACAGTGAAGTCAAGCCGCACGTGGAGTGTGGCCACCGTTTTCCTTCGGTTGGGCGTTCTGCCCGGGTTTGGGGGCTATTTTGGGCGAAAAAAGGCTGTTTTTGGGCCAAAACAACGCAGATTTGGGAGGGCACCTCTCGACTTAGCGCCACCGCCCCGGGCCGCCACCGGTGAGTTTTTGGCTCAAAACTTGGATTTGGCAAGGGCACCACCTAGGCTCCAAGATGGCTACATGGGGAAAAGATCCGAAGCGGTGGGACGGAGCAATGGCCAAAACGGCATGGAGACGTGTTGTTGTTGTTGTTGTTGCTTGCTTGTTAGCTAAATTTAAGGGGAGAGGGGTGTAGTAATATATATATATATATATATATATATATATATATATATATATGTATGTATATACATATATATATATATATATATATATATATATATATATATATATATATATATATATATATATATGTATATATATATATATATATATATATATATATATCCTCCAATCTACACCCCTCTCCCCAACTCTGGGTGGCTCCACCATACGGCTCTAAGGTACCTGCGAAGGGCACAAAATGGTGCATACCTGTGGTGGAAGGGGCTAAATTCGGTCAAAACGGGCTCAAAATGGGCTAAAAACACTTGTTTGAGCATGCGAAATGGTCCAGGGTCACTTTTGGAAAAACGCGTTTTTGACCCATTTTTGACCCATTTTTGGTCCCAAAAGGACCCATTTTCAAGGCACTTTGGGGTTTTCCAAGGGGCAAAACGTGTCACCACGGGCTCCAAATGGGCTGAAAACACTTGTTTGAGCACCGCAAATGGTCCGGAATCACTCTTGGAAAAACGCATTTTTGACCCATTTTCGACCCATTTTTGGTCTTGAAACGGCCCATTTTCAAGGCATTTTGGGACTTTACATGGCCCAAAACGCGGCCCCACAGGCTCAAAACGGCCAAAAAACACTTGTTTGGGCATCCCAAGTGGTCTAGGAAAAACTTTGAAAAAAATCATTTTTTTTGCCCCGGGGACCCTGGTGGGCCCACCGTTGGCCCCCGCCGTGCGCGGGCTGTGCTGCCCTCCGGCTACACGAAGTGACCACTGGTACGGGGGTCTAGACGTCCGTTTGGGCGATTCCGAGGCTTGGAAACCACAAAAAGTGGGGGTATGGTAAAGGTGAAGTGCTCGGGCGCGCTCCGAACTCCAGCGTATCGGTGATCCCTACCTGCCCCTCGCAGCATCCCTTCCGGCTCGCGGGGTCACAGACACCCTAGCGCCTAGGACACTGCGTTCCGCCCCCACCGGGAATCGAACCGAGCACCTCTATTTCAGGCGTCATGTGCATGACCGCTGAACTACGCGACCTTCACGAAAAGTGGGGGGTTGCGGGTGGACTAGGTGCCCTCGGAATCGGATTTTGAGCCACGTAGCCCAAGATACGGCCCGTGCTTGGTTTCGGGGTGTTGGTGCACATTGCGCAGATTTTGGGGCTTTTTGGCGCCTTTTTGGGCCGTTTCTCGGACATATCGTGGAGTTGAAGGGCACTAGAGGGCTCTTTGACACGGTGAAGTCAAGCCGCACGCGCAGTGTAGGAACCGTTTCCCTTCGTTTGGCCGTTTTGACTGGGTTTTGGGGCCGCTTTGGGCCAAAAAAGGCTGTTTTGGGGCACAAAATGCGCAGTTTTGGGAGGGCACCTCCCGACCTGGCGCCCCCGCCCCGGGCCGCCACCGGTGAGTTTTTGGCTGAAAACTTGGATTTGGCAAGGCCACCACCTAGGCTCCAAGATGGCTACATGGGCAAATGATCCGAAGCGTTGGGACGGAGCAATGGCCAAAACGGCAAGGAGACGTGTTGTTGTTGTTGTTGCTTGTTGTTGCCTGTTGTTGCTTGTTGTTAGCTAAATTTAAGGGGAGAGGGGTGTAGTAATATATATATATATATATATATATATATATATATATATGGCATAACTACTGCAGTGTATCTACCAGGGTATAGGGGCAAGAGGTGGGCTTGGGGTGGGGTGTAGGGACCCCCCCCCCCTATTTTGAGGTCGGGAAACACAAAAAAACATGTTTTAGAAGTGAATTGGATGGTTATTAGTGGGTATTAGCCCCCTATAAAGGTCTAAAATGGCTAAAATTAGGGTATGACATCACTGTTGGTAGGATCCTAACCAGAGTACTAAACATAGGTACAATTGTGGTCCAAACCCCTAATACTAGCACCAAATACCCCCAATAATAGTTTGAAGGACATGAAAATGGACAAGGGTATGTTACAAATGCCGAATTACTATGTCATTGGGTGTATATAGGGGTGGTGTGGGTTATTTTTAGTATTTAGTGGTTATTTTTAGTACTCTGGTTAGGATCCTACCAACAGTGATGTCATACCCTAATTTTAGCCATTTTAGACCTTTATAGGGGGCCAATACCCACTAATAACCATCCAATTCACTTCTAAAACATGTTTTTTTGTGTTTCCCGACCTCAAAATAGGGGGGGGGGGGTCCCTACACCCACCCCAAGCCCACCTCTTGCCCCTATACCCTGGTAGATACACTGCAGTAGTTATGCCATATATATATATATATATATGTATATATATCCTCTAATCTACACACCTCTCCCATACTCTACCTGGCTCCATTCTAAGGTACGTGCGAAGGGTACAACTTGGTGCATACACGTAGCGGAAGGAACTAAACTCGATGAAAACGGGCTCAAAATGGGCTCAAAACACTTGTTTGTGCACCCCGAATGGTCCAAGATCACTTTTGGAAAAATGTGTTTTTGACCAATTTTTCACCCATTTTTGCTCCCAAAACGGCCTTTTCAAGGAATATTGGGATTTCCATGGGCCAAAACCCGTCCCAATGGGCTCAAAATAGGGTAAAAACACTTGTCTAAGCATCCCAAATGGTCTATGATCACTTTTGGAAAAACGCGTTTTTGACCCATTTTGGACCCATTTCTGGTCCCAAAACGGCCCATTTTCAAGGCATTTTGGCATTTTCCATGGCCCATAACGCGTCACCACGGGCTCAAAATGGGCTAAAGACACTTGTTTGAGCATCCCGAATGGTCCACGATCACTTTTGGAAAAATGCGTTTTTGACCCATTTTTGACCCATTTTTGGTCTTGAAACGGCCCATTTTCAAGGCATTTTGGGATTTTCCATGGCCCATAACGCGCCACCACGGGCTCAAAACGGGCTAAAAACACTTGTTTGAGCATCCCAAGTGGTCTAGGAACAACTTTGAAAAAAATGATTTTTTTCGCCCCGGGGACCCCTCTTGGACCCACCGTTGGCCCCCACTGTGCGCGGGCCGGGCTGCCGTCCGGCTCCACCAAGTGACCACTGGTACGGGGGTCTAGGCGTCTCGTTATGCGATTCTGAGGGGTGGAGACCACAAAAAGTGGGGGGTTGCGGGTGGACTAGGTGCCCTCGGAATTGGATTTTGAGCCACGTAGCCCAAGATACGGCGTATTCTTGGTTTCGGGCTGTTGGTGCACATGGCGCAGATTTTGGGCCATTTTTGGCGCCTTTTTGGGCCGTTTCTCGGACATATCGTGGAGTTGAAGGGCACTAGAGGGCTCTTTGACACGATGTAGTTAAGTCGCACGTGGAGTGTAGCCACGAACCCCCAATCAATTTCTGAGAGAGACCTTGGCCGTGCCCGTTGCTTGCTTTGGTTTGGAGGTCAGCTTTGGCGTCAACCACAATCAACGAGAGTGGAAAACGTTTTCTTGGGCTTTTTATTTCTATCACCCCCGTACCAGTGGTCACTACGTGCAACTGGAGGGCCGGCCAGCCCACGCATAGTGGGGGCCAACGGTGGGTCCACCAGGGTGTCCAGGGCGAAAAAAATCATTTTTTTCCAAAGTTGTTCCTAGACCACTTGGGATGCTCAAACAAGTGTTTCTAGGCCGTTTTGAGCCCGTGGTGGCGTGTTTTGGGCCATGGAAAATCCCAGAATGCCTTGAAAATGGGCCGTTTTGGGACCAACAATGCGTCAAAGATGGGTCAAAAACGCACTTTTCCAAAAATGATCCTGGACCATTTGGGATGCTCAAACAAGTGGTTTGAGCACATTTTGAGCCCGTGGTGACGGGTTTTGGCTCATGGAAACCCCAAAATGCCTTGAAACTGGGCCAGTTTGGGACCAAAAATGGGTCCAAAATGGGTCAACAACGCGTTTTTCCTAAAGTGATACCAGATCATTTGGGATGCTCAAACAAGTGTTTTTAGCCCGTTTTGAGCCCGTTTTGACCGAGTTTAGCCCCTTCCACTGCATGTATGCACCACATTGTGCCCTTCGCACGTACCTTAGAGCTGTGTAGTGGAGCCACCTAGAGTTGGGAGAGGGGTGTAGATTGGAGGATATATATATATATATATATATATATATATATATATATATATATATATATATATATATATATATATATATATATATATATATATATATATATATATATATATATATATATATATATATATATATATATATATATATATGTATATATATGTATATATATATGTATATATATTACTACACCCCTCTCCCCTTAAATTTAGCTAACAACAAGCAACAACAACCCAACGCTTCCGATCTTCTCTCCATGTGGCCATCTCGGAGCCAAGGTGGTGTCCTTGCCAAATCCAAGTTTTGAGCCAAAAACTCAGCGGTGGCGGCCCGGGGCGGTTGCACCAAGTCGGGAGGTGCCCTCCCAAACCTGCGCAATTTTGGGTCAAAAACAGCCATTTTTCGCCCAAAGCAGCCTCGGTAAGGGTTCAAAACAGCCAAACGAAGGCAAACGGCTGCTACACTGCACGTGCGGCTTGACTTTCCCGTGACCAAGGGACCTTTGGTGCCCTCTAAGTCCACGATATGTCCGAGAAACGGCCCAAAAAGGCGCCAAAAAGCCCCAAAAACTGCGCAATGTGCACCATCACCCCGAAACCAAGCACGGGCCGTATCTTGGGCTACGTGGCTCAAAAAGGAATTCCGAGGGCACCTAGTCCACCCGCAACCCCCCACTTTTTATATATATATATATATATATATATATATATATATATATATTATATATATATATATATATATATATATATATATATATATATATTTATATTATATATATATATATATATATATATATATATATATATATATATATATATATATATATATATATATATATGTATATATATGTATATATATATGTATATATATTACTACACCCCGAGTTTAGCCCCTTCCACCACATGTATGCACCATTTTGTGCCCTTCGCACGTACGTTAGAGCCGTATGGTGGAGCCACGTAGAGTTGGGGAGAGGGGTGTAGATTGCAGGATATATATATATATATATATATATATATTATATATATATATATATATATATATATATATATATATATATATATATATATATATATATATATATATATATATATATATATATATATATATATATATATATATTATATATATATATATATATATATATATATATATATATAGCGGAGTCCCCCCCGGCGAATCCGAGGTTCCTCCTCGAAGGTGCCCACGAGCCCAGGGGACGCCACCGGGTTTTCACGGCCATGCCGGACGGAGCTCCCACCGGCGACCCCCCCCCCCCCCGCATGGGAGGGTGCACACAATAACCGTCAGCCCCCCCCCCCCTCAGCCCCCCCAAAAAAGGGACTCCGGCGCGGAGGGTTGGGGATATAGTCCCATGCCGCGCGGCCAGGAATCGACATGGCCCTACACCGGGCGATACACGCCCCCCCCCCCCCCTCGCTCAAGAGGGGCCCCCGTCGTCCCCCGGGCAGGGAGCACCCCCCCCCCCTTCAAGGAACGGCCGCCCTCGGGAGCCCTCGCCCAGCCCCCGGGGGCCTCTCGGGATTCGCCCCCGAGCCCGCCCGGCCCTTCCACGCCCCCCCTCACCAGCCGCAGCCCGGAGGCCCGCCCAGTCTCCCCCGCGCCGGCCCACAACCACCAGGGCCCCGGAGCCCCGGTGCCCAGCCCCGCCCGCCCCCCCGGTTTCCATCCGGCTGGGCCCGTCCCGGTCCGGTTCGGCCGCGAGGGGACGGCGTGGCGCTCCCCCCGCCTCCACCGGGATTCGCCCCCGTGGATGATGCTCGGCGGGATTAGTCCCCGCCGAGCGGGGTGCGGGCCCCATCGCTGACCGCGGCCCCCCGACTCCACGAGCGCCCTGGGCTCCCCGGCCGACTTTGGCCAGCCCCGGCCGCTCCTCTGCCCCGGTCTGCCGCCCGGTGACGCTCTGCGGCTGAGCTCACCTCACCCCCTCCCCCTCACACGCGCGCCCACCCACCAACCCTCAGCCCCCCCCCCCCCCCCCGCGTGCTCGACGTCCCCCCACCACCCCTGCCCGCCACTCCGCCTCTCAGGTTGACGAAGCCACCGTGGTGAGCTGCCGCAGCCGCCGACGGGCGGCCGCCGGGCTGACAAGAGGACCCCCCATACGCGGTGGGGGTCCAGGCCTTGCCCCCCCTTCCCCCTGCTGCATGCATCATGGCGTAGCGTGAGTCATACCTCCCTCCCTATGCCCCATGTGTCATGGCCGCGAGTGGCCTTTGCCTCTCCCTCCTCACACTAACCGAACGGGGGGGGCCAACGGCCCCTGGGTGGGGCCCCCAGAACACCATACGCAGCGACGCCCGACTGGAGGGTGGTGGGGCCCGCCGGTGCGCGATTCGAGCCCCCGCCACCCTCCTTCCACCTGCCGCGACCCCCTGACCCCCCCCAGTCCCCCCCCTGTCCCCCACCCCGGCTGGGGCGGCGCGGCCCGCGCGTGCGGTTCGAGCCCGCGCCGGCCCATGTTGCATTATACGGACAGTGCGGGACGCCAGGAGAGCGGAGGGGCCCCGCACTGCCCCGGGCGCCCCCCCCCACGACAGCTGGCGCTAGAGGCCTAGCAGCGCCTGGCGGGCTGTTGTGCAGGGGGGGCGAGGCGACCGGGCGCTTCATACCCGCCCCCAACGGGGGTGTGTGCCCACGGCACCGGGCACAGACGCCGGTTGGGGGGTACCACACCACCACCCACCACCGCACCACGGGCACAAGGGAGAGGTAATAGCCCCGGGCATCGGCCTCCCCCAGACCGAAGGAAGGTGCCGACCGCCAGGCTCATCCTGGCCCCCCACTTCCCCTTCATGATCATCTTCCTTGGCCGTCCAGGCCCACAGTCCCCGCGGTGGGTAAGTTCCTAGGGTCGAAACCTAGAAACTTCGGTGACGGAAAAATAGGCCGTGGTTTCGCACCCAGCCGACGTGGGGAGCCTCCGCCCCCACGGGGCCCCAGGGCACCCCGGCCATCCCAGCCGGGGATAACCCGCCGCAAGCGCCCCATTCCCCCGCCCCAGGCTCTCCGGCCTCCGTCCCCGAGCAGTCTTCACCCTCATCACTTCCTCGTAGTAGGACACCGGTAGCAAGACACACCCACCACCACCACACGCCACCGACCCCCAGAGCCCAGCTCTGGACCGCCCCCCCCGACCAACCCCCCCCACCCTCATCACGCACCACGACTGTCACCCACAGCCGTCAACCGACCTCCCACCCCCCGGCACGCCGTGTGTCGGGCCCTCCCTTGCTCCGCTCCCCACAGGCACCATGGCACACCCATTCTCAGCTCTGTCCCCCGACCTCCAGCGCGAACAGTTGATGGCGGCCGACGCCTGGCCCCTCCTGTCCATCGCCCTGGACTCCCAACAACCCCCACGCCTGCTGGCCTCTGCGCGCCACATGCCGGCGAATGTGGACGTCCTCTCCATCTCCCTCGCCGGCTCCCCCATCGAAGCCAGCCCCCTCCTCTGGTGGTTCGCCTTCACCGAGCAGCTCACCGAGAACGAGATCTCCCTCCTCACCACACACCACGACGCCTCGTGGCTCCCCTACGCCTCCTGCATGAGCGCCCTCATCGACTGGGGCGCTCGTGCCTCCACCCTCGACCAGGCCACTCTCGCCTCGGCCGCCCTCGCCCACATTTCCCCCTTATCCCCCGACCTCCCCCCCTCCATCCCCTTCCGCCGCCTCCTGGACCTCCTCGCCTTCGAGGAGGCCATCAAGCCCAAGGTCGCCCGGGTCGCCCTGCTCCACTGGCTAGCGACTTAGGCGGCCCAGCAGACCGGCTCCCGGCTGGCCTGCCCCCCCCTCAGCTGCGTCTTCGACCCCGCCAGCCCCCACGTCCGTGTCCCCGCCCCTTGCCCCCTGTCCGCCCAGCGGTGGTACACCGAGTTGAACCATCGGATTGATGATGGTTCAATTCGCACCCCCAACATCTCCACCGCCATCACCGCAGCCGCCCGCCGCGCTAACCCGCAGGCAGAAGACCCCCCTGCGGGGCCCGGAGCCCCCGCCCCCGCCCCCGCCCCCGCGCCCCCCAACGCTTCGCAACCCTTGTCCCAGCTTCCCCCCCGTCCCAAGCCCCCGCAGCCGGCCGCACCACCCCCGTCAGACTGGGAGACACTCTTCCAGGCTGGCCCCACCTCGAGCTCCCAGGACACGCTGACCTTACTCGACGGCCTCTCCTCCGTCCCCGAGGCCGACGCCCACCACACGGCCATGTGCATTGTGGCTATGGGCAAGAACTGCCACCTGCCCCCGAGGACCGTGCATCACCTCTTGGTCTCCACGTCCACCGCCAGCCTGGTGCTCGCCGCCAAAGGTGCCTGGCACTCCTGCCCCGACCTCCACAAGCCCATCCTCCGCCTCCACCTCAACAAGCTCCTCATCCTGGTCTCCCAACGGTACGGAGCCGCCGCCTCCTCCGCGGCCTCCCTGCCTGCCCTCCAGGCCATCCAGCCCCTCATCACAGCCGCTCAGGCCCATGCCGACACTCCCTGGCTGACAGCGGCCTTCACCATCGCCAGCGCCCCCTCCTTCCCCATAGAGGCCTACCAGGACCTCCAACACGTCTCCTCCGCCGACACCCTCCGCGCAGCCATCGCACGGCTGTGTGGCCGTGCGACGTGCGTGTGTATCCACCCCGGCCCAGTTCCAGGAACTCATCTCCTACACCAAAACTGCCCTTCTCCCCCGCTCCACGGCGGACCTAGACTGGTTCCGCCTTGGCTCCTCCGCACCGCCAGCGCACTCCCTGCAAGCCCCTGGCGCCGCCGCCCCGCCCGCGCCACTCTCCGCCCCACCCCTCCTCGGCCAGCCCCCCCTCCCGGGCGCCCCCGCGCCCTCCGCCACCGGCGCCACCCCCGCCTCCTCGGTCCCCACCTTCGCCCCCGTCGGCTCCTCGCCAGCCACCACCGGCATCGTCCGCGTCTCAGGCCTCCGCCTAGGCCCACACCCCTCCATGGCAGTCACCCTCACCCACAACCTGCAGACCGTCGTGTACGTCACTGACGCCGACGCCCGCCGCGGACACGCGTTCGCCTCCATCGCCCCCGCCCTGCACACCTCCCTCTTCGCCTCGCTGCCCACGCGCGTCATCCAGCACAACGAGGGCTGGTCCCTTACGGTCCAGGGCAGACGGGACAATGGGCAACCTTGGCACGCCCCCGCCGCCACACTCAACACCCCCCCCTCCCACCGCCCGCCCGTCCCGGGCGACCCTCAGCCCCGCCCCGCCAAACGCAGCCGCCAGCAATCGCCCCCCCGTTCCTCCCCACGACGCTCCCCGCGGCACCATGGCCGCACAGCGCCCTCGGCCCCCACGTCAGGCAGGGCAGTCCGCGGCGCCATGTTCCCCAGTGCCCGCAGACACAATTGACTCGCCCTGCCGGACACTCTTCCCGCCTCCAGCGCTCCCGACCTCCCGACCCTGGCCTGGGCGACCTTCCTCGCCTCCCACTTCCCCCGCCCACTCGACGCCCACCGCGCCGGGGCTGACCTCCTCTCCGACCCGGAGCCCCGTCCCCAATCCCACGCCCGTGGGACCCCCCCCCGCGCACCCGCTACACCACCGGCCTCCGCCCCCCGTATATGCCTTCACTGCGGCACGCTGCGGCGCCCGGCCCTCACGCACTGCCCCGTGTGCACACCCTCTGCTGACCTTCTCCCCCTTGGCCTCCCCCCGGCCGCCAACCTCCCCCCGGGCCCCCTCCGAGACCTCCTGCACGCCGCCCAGGTCTCCACGTCGCTACCCCCCTCGCTCCTCGCCTCCGCCCTCCCCACAGTGTGCGGTTGGCTCGCCTCCTTCCTCCGCCAGCGCCGTGACCCCTCCTTCTGGATCACCCCTCCCCTGCACGTGGACGCCAAGTGGACCGCCTTCTGGGACACCGCCCACTTGCCTTCAACCCCCCTCCCCCCGTCCCCAGCGTACACTCGCTCGTCAGGCCCGACCTCAGCGTGGGCGCTACACCCCGCCCTCCCCGACGCCCCACTCGTCACCTCCTCCGCTTGCCCCGACTGTGGACGCCCCACGCCTCACACCGCCTTCGTCGACCTCCCCGCATCGCCGACCGACCACTGGCCTAACTTCTTCTGCACCTCCCCCCACAAAGCCCCGCCCGTGTGCACTCGTGACACCGCCGCCCGCTGTGTGGTCGGCTTCCAGGGCATGCTACTGCCCGGGGCTGTCCCCGTCTCCGCCATCCCCTGGGCCACCCCCTGCGCCCCCCCTCCCGACCGCCTCCTCCAACCGACCCCCGCCTTCGTCCTCTCCCTCCCCGACCACCGTGACCAGGCGTCCACCCCCCTCCGCGACACAGCCCTCACCTTTCTCACGCACAACTGGGACGGCATCGCCGGCCAAGTCTCCCTCGCCCGCACCTGGCTCGAGGCCCTGTCCCCCGACGTGGTCGCCGAGCAGGAACTCTGGGACTTGGCGCGGCCCGCCCCGCCCTCCCACCGCGGTACGAGGCCCACTACATCACCGCATCCGGCCAGAGCTCAGGCCTCCGCACGGCCTGGCTCCGGTCCCTCCGCGCCCCCTCCCAACCCTCCCGACCTCGTGTACGACAGCCCCGCACTGGATTGCCTCCACGGTCCCCCTCTCGCTAGGGGGCCGTGCCCTCCTGTTCAACGCCCACCTACCCCCACGCCTCTCGTACTCTGAGTGGGTTTCCGAGGTCAAGCTCATGAACCACCTCCGCTCCTGCATACGTCCCGACCTGTGCGTCCTCCTGGGCGACCTCAACAGCACGGGAGCCCCAGGCACCCCCCTGGCCTCCGCGCTCGGGGCCCTAGGCCCGCTCTCGGCCTCGCACCGCCTGGTCCCCCCAGCCACTCCCACCAACTTCACCACCCGCCACGGCTCCCCCCGGTCCACCGCCATCGACCACATCTTCGCCACCGGTCCCATCGCCTCCCACACTCACCACGTCCTCCCCTGCCACACCTCACACGCCATGGTGCTGGCGCAGGTCACCCTGCACCACCGCTCCTGCGACGCCCACTCGTGGCGTCTCTTCCGATGGCGCCTGGCAACTATCGAGGACATGGACTCCCTCTCAGCCGCCCTTGACCTGGCGTGGGGCTGGCTCTACCTTACCCCCTCCCTCCCCGACCACTACATCGTCGCCCACCACTCCCTCGCGCACCAGCTGCTCCCGCACCCTCCTGACACCCCCACACTACTACAGTCCCTGGCGCGGTTCACCTTTCCCCTCTCCACACATGACCTCGCCGCCCAGTCCTCTGCCCTCCGGGAGGCATCGGCCGCCCGCGGCTACGTCTCTCGCGCTGCCGTCCTCTCCTCCCCCTCCATCACCTCCGCCACTCGCACAGTCCTCCGGCTGCCCTCCCCTCCCCTGGAACCGTTCCACGGCATCCTCCCCCACCCAGGGGCCACCCTCACGACCCGCGAGGAACGGCTCGCCGAGGTCACGGCACAGTCCAGGTCCCAGACGGCCAACCGGCACGTCTCCGTGGACCACGCCTTCTTCGCCGCCCGCTGCACCCCGGACCCCTGGCTCCCCCTCCTACACCCGCCCACCGACCTCACTCTCCCCCTACTCCGCGACGCCCTCCGCGTGAACGCCCGACCAGAATCCCCCGCCTCCCTCCGGGCGTACGCCCTCACCCGCCAGTCCCCCCCCCTCATCACCACCGCCTCCCTCGCCCACCGCCGCATGGGCAAGCGCTCCCTCGCCGTGTCCACTGACAACGTGGCACGCGCAGCGCTCTTCCGCAGCGGCGGAGGCGTCCACCTCGGATTGCTGCACCTCCTCCTCCAACTCGAATCTGGCACCCCGGGCGTCTCCAACGAGACCGTCCGCTACGGCCTCTACAAGGGGAAACCCACCAAGCCACTCCCCCGGCACCTCACACGCTCCTTCCGCCCCGTCGACGTGGAGTCGGGCGTCTCCGGCGCAGCGTCCGGCATCGCCACGACCCGCCTAGCCGCCGATCTCGAGCTCACCTCCACCTACACTCCCGCCTCCTTCGCCTACCGCCCAAGCCACTCCGCCCTCGGCCTCGCCCTCGTGGCCCGCGCCGCCGCCTACACAGCCCTCTCCACCCAGGGCACCTGCGCCATCTGCGACTGGGACGACTCTGACGCGTACCTCAGAGTCCTGCGCCAGGACAATCCCCGCCTCTGCTCCCGCCTCCGCGCCAAGTGGGACTTTGGCCCCTGGGCGGACGGCTTCTACAGCCGCCTAGTCATCCGCGTGGCCACCCGCGAAGGGTTCGCCCACCCCTTCAGTACCGAGGAGGGGGGCAACCAAGGCGACGGGTTCGCCCAACTCCACTACCAGGCCCCCAGCCTGGTCATCACCAGGGCCATGCGCCCCAACACTTCCATCACCCTCCCCCTCACCATCCCCGGCCACTCGGCGTCCCTCCCCGCCACCCACCTCTCGTACAGCGACGACCGCCGCTTCATCACCCCCTCCCTCACGGACGTGACAGCCATGGCCACTGACTGCCGCGAGTGCTCTCGCCGCGCCTGCCGCATCATACACCCCGACAAGCAGGAGTTCTCCCTCATCGACTCCCGCCCAGGCCGGCCCACCCTCGTCACAGCCGACGTCCCGCAGCACACCGGCACCACCACCACCGCCCCCCCGGAAGTCGTCGGCATCCCCATCCTCCCCGAGCTCCCCCTCCTCCGCGTCATCAACAAGTCCCGCGCGTCCCTCGACCGGGCGCGCAAGGCCAGCCGCAACCGCGAGGCCAGCCCCATACTCCAGCTCCGCTCCCTGCACGCCTTCGGCCTCTCCCCCCTCGACTACGTCACCTCGGGCGTCCTCGCCCCCCCCCCCTCCCTCCGCCCCCATCAGACCGCCATCAACAATGCATACCGCCACGCCTTCCGTCTGCCCCCCTGGGCTCACTCGGCCTTCCTCCACCTCCCCCTCCAGCAGGGCGGTCCCGGCGCCCCCCTCCTAGCGTACCGGGCCCCCCTCAACCTCCTCCGCACTTACCTCCGCGCCTCTTGGGGCCCCAACACCCTCACAGTAGTCGCCACGGCGTCCCTCATCTCCCCACGCCGCCCCACCCCCTGGCTCACCGAAGGTCCCGCCCTGGCGCAGGCGCTCGCCCCCCTCGACATCACCGTCCACCTCCTCCCCTCCCCCGGCACCCGGTGGTTATCGCCGGCGACACCAACATCTACATGGATGTCCCCGCCAACCCGGCCACGGAGCATTTCCGAGCGGGCTGGGAGGCCTGCGGCTTCCGAAGGGCCGCGGCAGGCGGCGAGGAGGACATGACCCCCACACTCCACCCGTCCCAGCACAAGGTGGACACCTTCCTGGTCAACGAGCCCCTCCTGCCGTGGTCCCTGCGGGAAAGCGTCTGGGCTCGCGGCATGGCACACCCCCAGGTGGTCGGCTCGGACCACCTCCCGGTCCGCCTGGCCCTGCCGGGTCTCCTCAGCGCAGCGGGGCGCGCGGCGATGCCCACCCCCTACAACCACACGGAGGGCCGCCTCCTCCCGTACGACGCCGAGGCCGCGCCCGTCCAACACTGCCTGTGGGCGGCGGTCACCGCCGCGCAGGATGAACCCTCCCTGGCGCCCTGGCTGGGTCCCGCAGAGCAGCACGACTACGGGTCCATGCCCACGGCCGCGGTGGACAAGGTGTTCGAACACCTCCACGCGACGCATGACGCCCTGGCGCGCGTGGTGGGGCGCCGGCAGCCGTCTCCGGCGGGAACGGACCCGGCGGAGGGGGACCTCCCGGAGAGCGGAAAGCAGCTCCAGGCAGCGGTCCTCCGCTATGACACCCTGGCAGCGCGCGCCCCGGCAGCGTACCAGGCGGACGCGGCCAGGCATGGCATCCGGTCCGAGGCGGCGCTCCGGCTCACGGAGGAGCTGCAGGGTGTGTCGCCCGGGTTCCGCCCGACCACGCAGGGCCAGCTACAGGAGGAGCTGGAGAGGCAAGCAGCCGCCCTCGAGGAGGACATTCGCCAGCTCCGCGCCCTCCTGGCGGCAGACCGCAAGCGCGCCATCAAGGACTTCTGGCGCCGCCACGCCCCCGACATCGCCCAGCGATGGAAAGCCGTGCGGGGAGCCATAGAGGTAGAGGCCCTAGGCCCGTCAGGCCTCTGGAACGTGCGGGTTCCCAACACCCAAACGCTCCTCACGGAGGCCCACGACGTGATGTTCGCAGTTCGCGCCTTCTGGCGAGAACTGTATGACAAACGCCCGGTGGACCTCCCGGGTTTCCAGGCGGTCCTCGGCCGCCACGTCCCCCGGGTCCCTGAGGGGGCCTGGACACAGGTCCAGCAGTACTCCATGCAGGACCTGAAGTCCGCCCTGGACAAGGCCGATGGCAAGGCCCCAGGTCCCAACCACGTGGAGGCCCGTTTCATCAAGGCCCTCCCGGCACCCGTCCAGTGGCTCCTGGTCCATTCCTACCGGGCCATCCTCCGCGGCGCCCCGCCGCCGATGCACTGGAGGGACGCGCACATCTGGCTCAGCCCCAAGGTACCGGGCTCTACCAGACTGGACGACTACAGGCCCATAGCCCTGGGCCAGCTGGACATGAAGCTGCTCACGGGCCCCCTCACCCAGCGCATCACGGAGGTGCTCACACGGCACGGAGTGGTTAGCGACTGGCCGCAGGGGGCCCTCCCTGGCTCCAACACAGCCCCCCCGCTGTTCATGGCGCAGCGGCAGCTCCAGCGTGGAAGGCCCAACTACGTCTTCTCATTTGACGCCCGCAAGGCCTTCGACACCGCCCCACACGGCGCCCTCCACCTCATCCTGCGCCACCTCTCCGTGCCGCCGGACGTCATTGACCTCCTGCTCTTCCTCCACACGTGCGCCAGGCTGCGCATCGTCACAGCACACGGGCTAACGCAGCCCGTCTACATGCTACGCGGCGTCCGGCAGGGCAACCCCGAGAGCCCCCTGCTGTACGCGCTCCTCCTGGAGCCCCTGCTCAGGGCACAGGGGCACCGCCTGCGCCCGCCGGGAGGGGCCGAGCACGGCCTCATCCAGGCCTACATCGACGACCTGCTGGTGGTGGCCCACACGCTGCAGCACTTCGTCGAGGGCGTGGAGGCGGTGGCCGCGTACCTGGGGATGATGGGCATGGAGCTCAACCCCCGCAAGTGCGCCATGGCCACCACGGAGGGGGTCCCGGGCCTGTAGCGGCGCCTCTGCCCCCACATGGAAAACCCGTGGTACTGGGTACCAGCGGCGGACTCCGTCCCCTACCTGGGACTCCAGCTGCAGCCGGACGGGGAGTTCTCCCTGCAGCGCAAGCACCGGCTACGCCTGGCGGCAGTGCACCACTGGTGCCTTAACACCCTCGCGCCACCGAAAGTGGTGCAGGACGTCATCCTGGCGATCCTCGGGGGGGTGACGCAGTACGTCGCCCCTTTCATCGCCGACGACTCCGACACTGCACGCCACCTGGACCACATCACGGTCCAGGTCGCGAAGGACAGGGCGCGGTACGCCTTCGACTCCTCGCGGGACAGCCTGCAGGATGACCGGACCCTGGGGCTCACACGGGTGCCCACGCGGTGCCAGCAGGCAGCGGTGGCCCTCGTGGGTACACTCGTCCACCACCGCGCAAACTCCGTGCGCGCCGAGGTCACCAAGATGTTCTGGGAGATAGCCGGCGCGCACGGAATATGTCCCGAGGTGCACTACCCCGTCCCGGAGTTCGCAACTCTGGCGGGAGGCGACTGGGTCCACCGCATACCCCGGGCCCTGGCCGCCCTGGGAGTGGGGATGTACAAGCCCATTGCGTGCCCCAGGGCGGCCCATGTCCAACTACAGTCCCCGCCGGGCAAAATCGTCACGCTGCGCACCGCCAAGCTGCGACACCGCGACACGTGCCGCCTGACGGTGCCACACACAACGCCGTGGCATGGGCACCACGGGCCACGCCACCCCTTCCCCGACAACGACGATCCGTGGCCGACGGCGGTGCGGGAGTGCCTCAACCAATGCGCCGATGAACACCTCCATTATTGCCGCCGTGAGCAGGAGCCCACCAACCACCCCGGGTGGTGCGACGCCCTGGCCCACCTCTTCCACACCACCGGCACACGGGACCCCCGCCTGAGACTCGTCCACCCCACGAGGGCTAAGCAGGACGCCCACACCGGCCCACGGGTGACCCCGGACGGCCTGCACCTCCACGTCGGGGGCTACCGCCGCCGGGACGGCCTATCCCCCCCCACGCGGGGGGCGGCGTACCACCCGCCAGCAGCCCTCATGTACATCCTCCGCGACGTACTCGCGGAGAGCGAGCACCAAGAGCCTAACGCAGACGTGGCGTGGCCAGAGCCCTTACGCCCCCGGCCCCACGCGCCGACGCCGTTGTGGTTGGTGACCACGGACCACCAATGCACCCAAGCGACGGGACAAGCGCAGCTCCGGGCCGAGTGGGTAATAGTGCAAGTGGGGGCAGGCCAGCCCGAACCCCGTGGGCTCCCCCGTGGCACCGCCCTACTGGTGGCTACGGGGGTGCCGCACGACCCACACATGGCGGTGCACGCGCTGGAGGACCATCCGGAGGACACGGGACACCTGGTGGTGCACCAGCGCGGGGGCCCGGCGTGGCTCAAGGAACATGTGACGGCGCTACGGTCCTGGGCAAGCACGGTCGCCGGAGCGGAGATCCGGCTGCACGACCACCCGGCGATCAGCCCAGGCGACACCAGGGCGCTGAGCGTGGACCAACTGACCCCCAGCCACCCCGACGTCCGGTGGCACTCCGCCGACCTCAACGCGGGGTGGCTCAGCCCCACCGGATACTACTGGATCCCGGAGGCCTGGGGACACACCTCCTCTGACGCGTCCGGGGGCGGACCCTGCAAACACGCCACCAGCGTCGCTCTCGCCGCCGACCTCACCCGCACGTGGGCGGTGGCCATCTCGGGCACGGTGCCCGACGGGGAGGGGCTGGCCGCCTCCCTCCCCCTACATTACGGTGCACACAGACCATGGGTCCACACGGTGGACGCCGAAGTCATCCTCCACTCCCTGCGGCACGCAGATCGCGAGCGAACCACGGGGGTCCCCGCAGGCGCAGCGAGGGTGGTCAACCAGATGCCCCTGAGGTGGCTCCGGGACGGCCTGTGCGCGCGGGGGCAACACGCCGGGCACCCGTTCTGGTACGTCCGAGCCACCTCGCACCACAGTGACGCCCTACTGCACAAGGCGGACTGGGCGGCGTCCCAGGACACCGTCTTGCAGAACACGCCCCCGGACCCTAGCCACGCCCAACTCATTGTCGCCGGCCGTGACGGCCATCTCGATCTACGGCCCCCCACGATGCGGGTGCTCGGCGAGGTCGCGCAACGGGCGCAGACGGACCATGCACTGACGCACCGGGGACACACACCTTTGGGCGCGGCCCACGCCACGGCCTACGTCCACGCCCGGGACCTCACCGCGGCGGCCACCAACTGCCGGGCGCTGCGGGCCCGAGACGGCCACACGCCGGTGCAGCGCAGGCTCCGCGTCCGGAAGGAGCGGCTCTCCGGTGTCGCCATCGTCCCACAACCGTGCCTTTTCTGCGGCGGCCCGGAGGAGACCCCGGTGCACATGCACGTGGGTTGCACCCACTCACGGCTCCTCTGGCCCCACTACCGCCAGGCGGTACACGAGGCGGCCCGCCACCTCCCACCTGGGGAAAAGGCCCTGTGGGTGGCCTCGTGGCGCTCCGCAGGCGCCACGTGGACGGAGGTGTTCTGCTCCGGACTGGTGCCCGAGGACGCGGAGGCGCAGCTCCGCGCCATAACCCGATACGACCCGCCGGGAGGGACCTCGGTGGACGATTTCCTCCACCACATGCTCCGGCTGGGGGACTTCGCGTGGGAGCTTCGCAACCACCGGCTGGAGCAACTCCTCCGCGAGCCCCAGAGCGCGGCGGCCCGGGCGCACCGGTGGCTCACTGCGGCGGAGGGCGGCCACCCTCCCCCTCCCCCGCGCCCTGACAAGGACTTCGTAGCCTCCCTCCGTGTTGTGAATGGCACTCTGGAGTGCCCGCCCCAAGAGAGCCCCCACCCGTACCAGGACCTGCCGGGGGGGTTCTCGAGGCACCTACAAGACGCCCTCTTCCCACCGTGGATCATCGGGCGCGGCTCCATGACCGCATGGGAGGCGCGCATCGTGGGGGAGGAGTGGGCGCGGGAGTGGAGCCGGTGGTGCGCCGCCACGCGCGCCCCGGAGACCCCTGCGCAACGATACGCCGCCATCCCGCTCCGGTGGTGGGGGCCGGACACCCGGCCAAGACCCACCATGATCCGCGGGGCGGGGCCTGACCACCCGTGGGATGCGGCGACGGGGGAATGGCTGCAGGCGGCCCCGGGGCCGCAAACGGGATGGACGGGGGACTTGTCCTCACTCGTCAGGACACCCGTCCCGCCCCGCATCGTCCTTCACGCCGCCAACGTGCTCCGGGCTACGGAGATACGCACGTGGGGACACGCTGCGGCCACCGTCCGGTGGCACCCCCCAGAGGACGGGGCCACCCAACTCACCGTGGCGCACTTCAAAGCTCTGGGGCCGGTATACGACGACGCCCTGTCCCGGCTGGGCGACACCCAGGGGCCCTTGCTCCTCATGCTCCCCACCGGCATTGCAGCCGCGCTGCGCCAGGAGCTAGACGGCTACGAAGGGCTGCGAGTGGGGTGGGAGGCAGTCGCGGACGGCACCCTGCTGGCCCTCCTCCACAGAGACACCGCGAACGGGTGCCAATGGGATGCGCTGACGCCCCACCTCACCGGGCGCCACGTGTACAAGGCGAGCCCCCCCCAGGGGCACCCCCGCCCGACGTGGGACGACCTCATCGCCGCCTTCCACGACCACGGGATCCTCCCCGGCGACACGTGGCAGGAGGTCCAGCGGAAGACGCTTGGCAAGGACTACCGGCGCCGCGTCCACGCCCGCCTGCTGGAGATCCGGGAGCCCCTCCGACAGAGGTGGGACGACCTCTGGCTCCGCCATCTCGACCCTTGGTCGCCGCCCTCCCACCTCCCACACACCTGCCGACTCTGCGGAGAATGTGACACGGTGTCCTCCACAGCGTCGACAGGCGCCAACAGGTGCGCGCGGTGCACCCAGGTAGCCGCGTGCCCCTGGCCCGAACCTCCCGCAGGCCCGCGCAGGCGCACAGAGGAGGAGGCCTTGCGCCGGCGCATCGAGGGGGCACACACCCCCTCGCACGAACAAGCGGGCCCCGCGGGCGCTGCCCTTCTGTGGATCCACGTGCACCTGCGGGACCCCACATCCGTTGCGCACCTGTCGCACGTGTTCGCCCCCTAACCCCCACCCGCCGCCGCCCTTTGCAGAGCCCGCAGCACCATGCCACGCCGACGGGGGGATGGGCCGGGCACGCCAGGGCCCGCCGCAGAGCGCAGGAGGCGGCCGTCCGGGGCCTTGTGGCGGACGCGTTGGCGGAGGCACAAGAAGCGCACGCTGCCGCACGGTGTGACCTGGAGGGCAGTGCGAGGGCTTTCCTCAACGAGACCGCCCTCCCGGCCGTCCGCGCCCTGAACGGAGCAGGGGCCCCTACGCTGCTCCCGGCAATGCACCGGATCGTGAACGCCATCCGGCCAGGGCTCATCAGCCCGGAGGCGGCCCTCTACGGGCACTGGATGGAGTGGCGCGAGTCCAATCGGTCGGGCCGGCCCCTGTCCATGGGGGATACTCTCCGGCTGACGGGAGCGGGGTCTGCCATGTCCCTCCGCAGTAGCGCCCCAGCCCTGCTGCACGCCCTCAGGACGCGCTACCCCGGGGACGCGGCCCCGTACCTGAACCAGGCGCGGGCCACGTACCCGGGAGGAGTTTCCGAGCTGGATGCGGCGCTCCACCTTCTACACCCGCCGGACGAGGACCTGGAGGTGGGCGAGGTCACGGTGTTCGTGGAAGGCGCGGACGAGGCGTCCGCCCGCCCCCGGCCGACCAACCCGGTGTACGACGGCACCGGGCCTACCCCCCGGTACGCCGTCGTCTGCGAGGCGTTCCCCAGGGAGCCCACTTGGTGCCCCGCCCTCCCACCGGCGACGCACGCGCCCCGCGGTTGGGCTAACCCAGACCTGTCCCCCCCCCTCTCGGGGACCAGGGGTGCCCACCACAGGGGGCAGGTCCTCTGGCAGGAGTGCCCTGGCACCCCCCTCCTCCTGCTCGTCGTCGCGACCCGCGGGGACCCGAGGCGGATCCTGGGGATCACTCCCACCCACCTCTATGGGGCAACACCCGTACCCCGCCCCCCCCTCCCGGCGCCCGCGGCGCGGGACGGGGTACACACCTTCCTGCGCACACAGGAGGTCACCGCCGTTACGGGGGTCCACCTGGTGCGGCTGCCCCCGACACCGCTCGACGACCCCCGGGGGCCCAGGGCCCTGGGCCCCGCCCCAGACTGGGAGCTGTGGCGCGACGCGTGCACCGCGTGGCTCCCCCGCCTCCCCTCCCAATGCCGGTGGATGGCCGCGGGCCCCCGGCCGTGCGGGGCTGACGCCACAGCCGACCCCCCACCCCCTCCCCCCCTCCCCCCCGCAGAACACCACACGGCACTGCCCACGGCACGGCACTGATGCACCAGGAGGTAGTGGGAAGGGTGCGCCTGCCACCACGCATGCCTACCAGAGTAACAGTGATGGCAGACTCTGATGGGTCCCTCCAGCGGGACGACCGCCACCACCGCCGGTCCCGCTCCCGCTCCCCCGTCTCCTCCCCGGAGTGGACGGGGGAGACCCTCGCGGAGCGCGAGGAGCGGAGGCTGGCGGAGGCGGCGGTGCTGGTCGGGCCGCCGCCGCCGTCCCGGGAACCTGGGCCAGCCGAGACGGCCGCCCCCGCCGCCCAAGCGGCCAGCCCCGCCGCTCTGCCCCGCCCAGACGCGCAGGAGGCGGAGACCGCGGCGAGCCACGCCGCGGCCCCGGCCGCGGCCCCCGGCACGCCGCCGACAAGGGGTGCAGCCCCGGCGCAGGAGCCGGACGCATCGCCAAGGGCTGCCGCAGCCGCAGAGGAGAGCAAGAAGGGCGCGCGAGGGGTTGCGACGGACCCCGCACGACCCCGCGGGCGCCTCGCCGGCGGCCGCCGCGGCAGCAGAGGAGAACGAGGAGGGCGTGCGAGGGGTTGCGACCGCGGCCACAGGCGCCCCGTCGGCGGCCGCCACAGCAGCGAAGGAGAGCGAGGGGGGCGCGCGAGGGGCTGCGGCCGCGACCCCGGCGGGCCGCGACGCCGCCTCGGCCGGCCACGCCGCGGCCCCCAGCACGCGGCGCAAGCGGGGGAAGAACCCCGCACGGGCCGCGGACGCCTCGCCGGCGGCCGCCGCAGCAGCAGCAGTGGGCAGGGAGAGCGCGAAGTACCGCGCCCACGCCAACCCCACCCACACCCACACCAGCCCCCCCAAGCCGTTCCCCTCCAAGCCCTTCCCCCCGGGGCGGGAGCGGCACGTCCGCCCCCCGACGCGCGAGCGCTCGCCGCCGGGCGTCACGCTGCCGCAGCTGCAAAGGCAGCGGGACGCCCGGCGAGTGGTCCAGGAAGGGCGCAGCGGCGGGGGGGAGGGGGGCAGCGCACGGCGCGACAGGCAGCGGGCAGGGGAGGGGCCAGGGCACGGGAAGGGCGCGCAGGGGCGCGGGCAGGGAGCCCAGGTGCGGGGGGCAGGGCGAGGGGAGGTGGGAGAGCGAGTGGGCCAGGGCGTGGTGGACGGGAGGCGGGACCCGCGACACGGGCAGGGGGCCGGGGAGGGGCCAGGGCACGGGAAGGGCGCTCAGGGGCGCGGGAAGGGAACCCAGGTGCAGGGGGCAGGACGAGGGGGGGTGGGAGAGCGAGCGGGCGAGGGCGTGGGGGACGGGAGGCGGGACCCGCGACACGGGCAGGGGGCTGGAAAGGGGCCCAAGGGCAAGGGCAAGGGCGTTGCGGGCCCCAAGGGACAGGCGGGACGGGTAATGGGAGCCCAGGGAGGAGGACGGGGCGAAGGGAGGGGGGCAGAGGGCGGAGCGCCCCCGCAGCTGGACGTGCAGCCGGTGAGGTGCATCCCCCCCGGCATCCAACAGTTGCCGGCACACCACACACACCACCACCACCACCACCACCACCACCACCTCTACAACATCGACCCTGACGCCGGCGAGCTCGTCCCCCCCCAACCCCCACGACACCAGCACCAGCAAGCCCCCCCCGCGCCGAGGGCGGAGCCGGCGCGGATGGCCTCGGCGGAGGGGGGACGGGGCGCGGCATCGGCGCCGCAGGCGCAGGGGCAGCGAGGGGGGCCGGCACGGGGGGCGGAGGAGGGCCGGCCATGGGACCGGGACTGGGGCGCGGTCCCGGACCCGCTGGGGGAGGAGACCCCCCCCCTGGTGGGGGAAGTGTACGGGTGGTTGTGCTGGGCCAACCAGGGGACCTCCAGGAGGTCGAGGAACCGGCCCTTCGATGCCGTGCTCCTCCGGAGGGACGGAGGAAACCGAGAGGTACCCCCGGGGGGATGGGCGGCCCCAGAGGACCACGAGAGGGTCCTCAGGTCAGTGATCCTGGCGGCGTGGCCCGACAGGGAGCCGACGTGGCTGGCCTTCCTGGAAGGGGGAGCGGTGCTCCGCATCACGGATGCGGACGCCAAAAACTGGCTCCCCCGGGCCTTGCGTAGCGCCCTCGCCCACTGACGCTACCGCCGGCACAACCCGCCGCCGCCGCAGCCCCAGCCCCCACAAAAGCGGCGTCGCAGGTGAAGGCCCAGACGGCGGGTACGGGAGATTTGGGGGGGGGGGCTGGCCCCCCCGACCCAAGCCCCCCCCACGGTATGGCACGACGTACGAGGGCGCGCCACCTCCCGCGGGAGGGAGGGCGGAGGCAACGAGCGCGGGGGGGAACCTGCTGCCCCGCAACCCGCTAACCACTGACCGCTAACCCTCACGGCCACCCCCGGCCGGCCAGCGCCGCGCGACAACGGCCGGGGGATGAGGGGCCCCGGGGAGGGCCTGCGCGAGAATCCAGCTCTCGATAGAGGGGGGCGGGAGAAGGGCGCAACCCCCTGGCCGATGGCTGGCCCCCGGGGCCAGGACTGCAATGCCGCCCCCGCCCCTCCCCCCCGGCCGACGAGAGGCATCGCCAGGGGACCAAAGGGCCCCCCCCAACCCACCCCACCCCCCCCCACACGGACCCGAGGGCGGGCGGGGGGGCGCCCCCCCCCCCCCCCGCACCCACCACAGCAGGGGAGCCACAGGCGCGGCCCTCCGCCCCCCTAGGGCCGGGGGGGCGCCCCCCCCTCAGGAGGAACGGCGACGCGGTAAGGGCAACGGCGGCTGGACCTGCTCCCGCAAACCCACACCGGCGTGCCGGAGCAACGCGCACAACGGAACAGGCAGGAGGCTGCACCCCACGTGACCCTCCCGAAACCACAGCCCACTCCGAGGTGACAGAGGGGGGGTTTCAGGTCAGATGGGGCCCCCAGGGGAGCGGTCCACGGGCCGCCCCTCACCCCCCCCCACCCCGGGGCGGCACTTCAGCCCCGACCGCACGCGCGCGCCGGAAGGAAGCGCGCCGGCGACACGGAGAGAGCCAGACAGGAGTACCGCAGGCCGCCGCCCGGAACGAGAGCAGGGAGGCCGCGGCGCGACACCCCCCCCCCCCGCCCCCCCACCAGCCCACCAGCCGCGGTGGCCCCGGCCCCCAGCCCCCCGAGGCAGGGGGGATGGACCCCCCCCGCCCGAGAGGGGAGCCGGAGTGTGACCCGCCCCCCCGCCCCAGCCGCCGGCTCAAATGGGGGCCGCGAAGAACAAGTGGGCCCACGCCTGCGCACCGGGACGCCGCGCAGATCGTGCCCAGAGAAGCCGGGTGGGCGCGAACCGGAGTGGTGTGGGAGGCCACGTCCCCCATGGACAGCACGACGCCAGTGGCGCCCGCTTTGTTGCCTGCCCAGGGAAAGCGGCGAGAGGGTGCGGAGACAACAAGCGCGGGGGGAAACCTGCTGCCCCGCAGCCCGCTAACCACTGACCGCTAACCCTCACGGCCATCCCCGGCCGGCCAGCGCCGCGCGACAACGGCCGGGGGATGAGGGGCCCCAGAGAGGGCCTGCGCGAGAATATGTTTCTCGGTAGGAGGGGCGGGGGAAGGGCGCGACCCCCTGGCCGATGGCTGGCCCCCGGGGCCAGGACTGCCAAGCCGCCCCCCCCCCCCTTTGGCCGACAGGAGGCATCGCCAGGGGACCAAGGGCCCCCCCCCACTCCCCCCCCCCCCTCCCACACAGGCCCGAGAGCGGGCGGGCCCCCCCCCCCCCCCCCCCCCCCCCCCCCGCACCCACCCCAGCTGGGGAGCCACACGCGCGGCCCTCCGCCCCCCCAGGGCCGGGGGGGCGCCCCCACCCTCAGGAGGAACGGCGACGCGGTAAGGGCAACGGCGGCTGGACCTGCCCCCGCGAACCCACACCGGCGTGCCGGGGCAACGCGCACAACGGAACACGAAGGGGGCCGCGCCCCACATGACCCTCCCGTAACCACAGCCCACTCCGAGGTGACAGAGGGGGGGTTCGCAGGTCAGCTGGGGCCCCCAGGGGAGCGGTCCACGGGCCGCCCCTCACGCCCCCCCACCCCGGGGCGGCACCCGGGGCGCCGGAAGGGAGCGCGCCAGCGACACGGAGAGGGCCAGAAAGGAGTACCGCAGGCCGCCGCCCGGAACGAGAGCAGGGGGGCCGCGGTGCGACACCCCCCCCCCCCCCGCCCCCCCACCAACCCGCCAGCCGCGGGGGCCCCGGCCCCCACCCCCCGAGGCAGGAGGGATGGGCCCCCCCCACCCGAGAGGGGAGCCGGAGTGTGACCCGCCCCCCCGCTCCAGCCGCGGGCTCACATGGGGGCCGCGAAGAACAAGCGGGCCCACGCCTGCGCACCGGGACGCCGCACAGATCGTACCCAGAGAAGCCGGGTGAACACGAACCGGAGAGGTATGGGGGGCCACGCCCCCCATGGACAGCACAACGCCAGTGACGCCCGCTTTGTTGCCTGCCCAGGGAAGGCAGAGGGACGGAAAGAGGCAGAGCGACCCCCCGCCCTACGGGCCCCGCCCCGGCCGCACAGCCGGAGGAAACGGCGCACCCCCCCCCCCCCCCCCCCCAGCCCGCCCCTGTCAGCTGGAGCTTACACCGCTAGGCAGTGCCCTGTCGCCTCAGAGATGGTGTGTCAACCTTGGGGCATCCGACGGGGAAGGGGTGTACAAACGCAAGCACAGGCCGTGGTGGCCTGTCTTCCCCTGTTCTCCCTCCCAACGGGCAGATCGGCAACCCGGCGGGACATCCCCAGCTCTAGGGCGCGGCGGCCGGCGATCCGACGGTGCGGCGGTCCCTCCTCTTCCACCCTGCACGTCAGTCGGCGATCCGGCGGTGCCTCTGTCCGCCCCCTGCCCCCGTGCACGTCAGTCGGCGATCCAGCGGTGCCCACTGTCCGCCTCTTACCCCTGTGCACGTCAGTCGGCGATCCGACGGTGCCGCACCCCACCCAGCCCCCTCCCCCCCTGTCCCGGCCCCGTACACGCAGACTGGGGCCTCCCGGCACGCGCAACGCGCTTCACAACGCACAGCCCCACCCTCGGGACTGGATACATGGCCGACGGCACCCCTAAGTCGCGTAAGAGACTCCCGCGGCCCAGTAGTGAGAGCGTCGGTCTTCAATCGTCCAGTGCGGGGGTTCGATCCCAGGCGTTGGTGCTCCTGGGATCCCTGCACGTAGGGCTCTCTAGTTGGCGACGTGGGACCCACCCCCCCCTCCAGCAGCTCGCGCCACAACCGATACCGGTGGATCAGCTGGAGGTCTCGTTCGTTTTACCCCCCACCCTGGAAAAACAAAACACATGGGTGCCACCCACCCCTGCAGCAGTGCGCACCGTCACCTGTACTCGAACAGGTCGACGGGAGGCCTCGTCCGGTATTCGAAGGGATCGGTGGGAGACCACCGATCACGGGGCTCGAACCAGCTCCTTCGCGGCGCGCGCAAGGTGCGCTACCTCCAGGGCGGCTGCCTTCTGAGATACACTGGCACCCGGGTCACAGAACAAACGCGCCCGCAACCCCCTCCCCCTGTGCTAAGTGTAAGCCTGCAGTAGGGGTGCTCTGCTGGGCCACGAACCGGAACATTGGTGCACCACTCCAGCCACGGTCACACCAACCCCCCCTCGCAACCCGCAGGGCGAAGCTCCGTGCGCAACGGGCTCGTCATGGGAATCCGGCGGACCGGCGCCTGGACACCAAGTCGACACCTCTCTCCCCCCCCACGGGAACAGAGCGGGGCCCCCACAACCGCACGCCCGCGCCCACAGCGCGGACCCCGACAGCCCACCCAGTGGACGGGCAGTCGGGGGAGGAGGAGCGCAAGACCCCAAACGCCCCACGCAACGGTCGAAGGCACCCCCCCGGGGACGCCCTGCCGCCGCCCCCACAACCCCAAGCCAAGTAGGGGGGAACCGGGACCGGACCGCCCCCCCCCAAAGAACACCAGACGGAGCACGGGACCGGGGCAGGACACGCGGAGGGGCACGGACCACGTGGAACGGCCCTACCTGCGCCCAGTGCCGGGACCACGCGAGATGCGCGCGCCACACCACCCAGCGGGGAGCGGACACCGCGAGAGCGCGAGCGCACACACACCAAAAGGAAACGCGGGGACTACCGGAAGGGCAACTGGACCGACCGCGCGGAACGCACAGACCGCATGGAATGGCGTACCAGCGAGCGAGGGTAAGGGACACCCGGAGGGGACGGCCCGCCACACGCAGCGCGGAACACGCGGGGCGGGAAGGGGGAAGAAGGGGAGACACAACACCAGGCACCGGCCCGAACCCCGCCGAACCGGCTGCGAGCGCCGCGCACACACAGACGGGACACTGCACCCGCCAAGGCAGTAGTGGCGCACAGCGCCAGGCCCCAACCCCTAGGCTAGGCAGCCTCCGCGCCAGCCCAAGGGGGTCCCACTGGCGACAAGCCAGTAGCACGGGCCCGGCGGCGCCGGCGCCCCGGGCGACCACGCATTAGGGGGGCGACGCAGTGGGTAAGCGCCCGCAGCCACGGCTGCGAATTGATGCACTGACCGGGGAGTGGCGAAACGGGGACGCCGGGGAAGGACGCCACCAGGCAGGAGGTGCGTCTTGGAGGGCCCCCCACTAGGACCCGGTGGGGAGGATATCACCTGGCCCGACCAGGTGGCCCCCCGGGGCCGAAAAGCGTCTAGTACCCGCAAAATAAAACCTCAAACCTCAAACCTGATGAGGGGGGATCGTAGCGGGTATGGGGCGTACCCCGGGTATACCCGTGCTAGCTCGAATGTCAGTGGCAGGGTGACGAGGATGTAGAGGAAGGGGCCTTCGGCGCCTCCCTGGGGGACCCCGCTGTCTGTGCCGGTCCAGGGGGTGAGGCCTGCGGCTGTGATGACGGCATAGAGTCGGGTCTGGATGTACCCGGTCATGAAGGATAGGAATGGGAGGCCCATGGCATCCCATACCTCCGTGAGGAGCCGGTGTGGGGCGTGGGGGAACGCGCCTTGGACATCGAGGGAGGCGATAATCATCTCGTAGGGGTTCATGTCCAGTGCGGTGTCCTGGAGGAAGATGGCCTCGTGGGGGGACCTGCCGGCCATGGCTCCCCACATGCTGGCGGGCACGTGGGCGAAGACCGCCGGCGCGATGCGGCCTAGGATGAGCGTCCACACCAGCTTGACCTCGGTGGTGGCGCAGACTATGGGCCGCCAGTTCCCCGGCTGCGCCCAGTCCCCCTTTTTGTAGAGGGGGTGGACCAGGTTGGCCCACTCAGAGGGGATGGGCGTGGCGCCCGTGACGATGTCCCACAGGCGGGCTGCGGGGCAGCGTTTGACGGGCAGGGTGAGGCGTTGGTACGCTTCGGCTGGCAAACCGTCGACGCCGGGCACGACCCCCTTCTTCAGGCGGTCTAGGGCGCGTTGCAGTTCTGAGATGCTGGGGGGGTCGTGTTCGATGGCGCGCCGCTGTTCCAGGTTGAAGACCCTGGGCACATGCTCGCGGATGGTGTTTCTGGTGTGGGGGTCGAGCTCGGGGAGGGCGTCCCCGTGTTGTGCCTGGAAGCTGTCCAGGACTGCCTGGAGGACGGCGTCGGGGTCATTGGTGAGGCCTCCTTCGGGGGTGCGCACCGCGTGGATGGTACGGCGCCCCGTGTCCTCCAGGATGCGGCTGACGTACCGTAGGGACTTGTACGGCGTGTCGTTTCTGCCGTATCTTTCGCGTTCCTGGGCTGCGGCCGCTATGCGGTGGGCGTGCCATTCCTGGAGTTGGTGGCGGCGGGTGGTGACGAGCGCACGGAGGTGGGCGTCCCGGTCTCGTGCCTCCGGTGTGCTGGGGCGTAGCAGGGTGGCGAGTTCCTCTTTCGTGGTCCAGATGTCATGGACGAGTTGTTGGAGGGTGAGGTCTGGTGGTGCTCCCGTGTGGCTGGTGTCACGCTCCATGCCGCATGCTTGTGCCGCCTGGCGCATGGCGGTGGTGAGTGTCGGTGGATCCGGGCGGCGCAGGATGGCGTTTAGGGCCCTGTTATACCTGTGCCAGGCGCCGTGGTCGTCCTCGGCCGGGAACTGCAGTGTTGGTGGGAGGGTGTCGTCTGGCAGGGTGGTCGCGGGTGGGGGTAGGTTGGGGATGATGAGGTCGATGTAGAGGGGTCGGTGGCCCGTGCCTGTGGGCGGGAGGTCCCCGTAGGCTGCTTCGCTGACGCGCACCGTGGTTGGGTCCCCGTAGCACGTGTCGATGCGGGATGGGTGGGTGCCGGCTTGGTGGGGGTAATGGGAGGGTGTGCCGGTGAGTCCTGCCGTGAGGTCGGTGAGGCCCAGTTGGTGCATGGCGTCCCGGACAGCTGTGTCGGTGGCTGTGGGTGGGCCGGTGCGGTCGTCGTTGGTGCGGGCGGCGTTTAGGTCGCCTATGATGATGGTGGGTGCCAGGAGGGGGAGTCGGCGGTACGCCAGGCTCAGGGTGTCCAGGAAGTCCTTGGTCTCCTCCCCGAATGGGATGTGCGTGAGTAGCACGTTTAGCTGCCATCCGGGCCCCACGCACTCGTACGCCCCGAGGCGACCATCCACTCCGAGGTCGGGGTGGGCATGAACCGTGACCTGCGTCTTGTGGTAAAGGGGCGACCCCCGTTCCCAGTGGGCGTGATATTTGTTCCCCTCCGGGTCCAGGATTGGTGCTGGTTCGGGTTGGTCCGCTCTGCGGAGGGCTTGCTCCAGGAACCCCAGGAGGTCTGCGCCTTGGGGGTGCGGCCCGGGCATGGCTTGCAGTGTGGCGGCCTTGGTGGGTCGTAGGTGACCGCGGGCTCGTTGAGGATGTTGATGCGGGCGTGGGCTTCCGCAGGTGCCGGTTTCTGGGGACCGGTAGTTGGGGGGGCGGGCCGTGTCCGGCCCTGGCCCCGTCAGGCGTCGAGGAGGTCGATGACGCCCTGAGCTGCGGGTGCCTTGCGGTTCCGCTTCTGGGGCTGGGGTAGGGCCCATGCATTGTGGACTTCGCCCGTGTACTCGGTGCCGGTGAGGTGCTCCGTGTCGGGGGTGCACAGCTGCATGGGGACCATCTCACGACCGGTTCGGTCTCGCCAGAGTTCGATGGTGCGCCCCACCTTCTTGTCGTTGGAGGTGGCCGGGTCCCATTTGACGTGGATCTTGAACCCCTGGTGGTCCTTGGTGACGAGGTACCGGTGCTTGACCTCCCCTGCGGCCCATATCCACTTGGAGGGGGCCCGCGGCCGTGACGTACTCGAAGGGCAGCTGCACCCGGGTACCGATGGCGTATTCGGGATACAGGGCAGCGGCTTCCTCTTTGGTCCAGCTCTTCGACTTGGCTCTTGGCTTGGGCGCGGGTTTGGCCTGTGCGGGGGCCTTGCGCTTCCTCGCACCTTGGCGGCGCCGGGCAGTAGGTTGTTCCTGTTGGAGAGGTGCGCCCTGGGGCTGCTGTACGGGTGCGTGGCCCGGTGCAAACACGGGGTGTTCGCGGGCGGCTGGGACGTCGGGCTTGGACGTGGGGACGGGATCCTTCAGCTGGAACACTTGCTTGGTCATGAGGCCAAGCACTTCCTCGGCCTCCTGCAGGGCGTCGGGCGGGTCCGTGGGCCAGGTGAGGAGCCGGTGCCCGGTGGCTGCCCCGTGGCGGCGCATGTCGGCCGTGTAGCGGGTGGCGTGGCGTGTCCACGCTGGGGTGCGTTCCGGGGGGGGGGGGCCTTCTGGCGCCCCCTGCGACCAGTAGAGGGCGTAGTGCAGCGCTTCCCAGGCTGCCTCTGGGGCGTGGGGGATGCGTGCGGCGAGTCGCAAGCGGTCCCCTCCGCGTGGTGGGGGCGGGACTTCGTCGTCGGGGGCGTGTGCCGTTGCCCGTCTGACCTTGCCGTGGTCGTCCCATTCCACCGTCCACCAGGTGTCCCGGTGTTTGAGGATGTGGACGTCCGTGGTGGTCGGGGGGGCGTCCATGGCGTCCCAGCTGACGAGCTGGATGGGGCACACTGCGGGGTGGGTCTTCGGGGGTGCTCGCATGTTGAGGATTTGGTGGATGTCCTCGGCGGTAGGGCCTGTGTCGGGGGCGTCCTGCGCTGCCTGGGCTAGAGATGGGGAGGGGCGGTCCTCCCAGAGGCGGGAGGCGGACGCCGTGGCGTACATTGCTGCGATCAGGACGTGTTCTGTCAGCCCTTCCACCATGAGGTGGCTTTCCCCCTCCAGGTCTCGGGGGATGGTGGCTTCCGCCTTTAGGGTGAGGAGTGCGATGGCGCGTTTGGGTCCAGGTGTGGCGTGCGTCGGCTCATCTGGCGGGCGTCCGTCAGATGGGGTGTGGGGGGGACGCTTCTGGAAGGGGGATGGTCCCACCGCCAGCTGCTCGACAAGGTGTAGCGGTATGGCGTGGTGGCGGTCCGCTGCGGGCAGGAGGTAGGGGTGTGGGTCCCCGGGTATCGTGCCGAGGTATATGCCCCCCCTGTAGGTAGGGGTGGGCAGGGGTTGCTGCAGAGCGCCTGCGCATGGTAGCGCGCACCGAGGGTTGCAGTGGGTGCATTGGGCTGTTATGGGGTGCGGTACCGCGTACACGGTGAAGGGCCCTACCGCGCGCTGGATGTGGCGGGGGATGATGGTGCGGAGGTCCGCCACCCGTGCCGTGCGGCTTTCGCCATAGTATATCCAGAGTGTGTTCTCCGGTGCCATTTTGGGGCGTAGCTTGCGGGCCAGTAGGTTCAAGGTGCTTTTGTGGGTGGCCTCGGTGACGGTGCCGGGTCCAGCGTTAATGCGTGGGAGCAGGTGGTTTTGGTGGTGTGCCGCGGCCCGTCTGCGGGCTGTGTGGAGGGCGGTGCTGTTGGCGGGAGGGGGCGCGTACTGGGTGGGCCTTTTTCGCGGCGTCGGGGCGACGTGTAGTGGATGCTTCCATGCCGGGCGCGGGTGGTGTTGCGGTGGGTGGAGGCCAGGGTAGGTCCTGAAGGTGTATATGGTGACGGGGGAGCGCTCATGCGTGGCCTGGAGGTAGTAGTGGTCGCGACCCGTGTTGTGGGTGACGATGACGTTTGGCGTTGGTATGTCGTAGTGGAGTGCGGTATTGGGGAGTTGTTTGGTGATGCGTGCCGTCGCGTCCCCCGTTTTGGGCGCGGTGTCGTGGGGCACGAGGATGTGGACGGCCCACGCATCGTGGGCAGGGAGGTCGAGGTCCGGTAGGGTGGGATGAATGGGGCGTCCCCGGAAGTGTGCGAAAGCTGGGTTGTGGCGTGCCGCCGTTTCTTTGATGATGGACGGTGCCCATTGGGGTGGCGCCCCAACTTGCTGGGCCATGGCGGCGACGGCGTGGTGGATCGCTGTGAGATCTGGGCCGATGCCAGGCTCGTCTGCCGGTGGCTGCAGGCCCCCTTCTGGTGCGGGGTGGTGCCACCATAGGGTGTAGCCCTTTTGCGTGTTATGGTGGGGGGTGTGCACGAGGCCCTGGTGGTTGGAGATGGCGGTCTTGAGGGCTTCCGCTGCCTCGCGGTAGAGAATGCGCGTGTAGGCCCAGACTCCGGTGGGGGGGGCTGCCCCGGTGTGGGATTCGGCCGTTGTGGGGGCCGGCTCGAGGGTGTGACTGGTGAGGGAGGGTCTGTGCAGCCCTTCGTGCAGGGAGGCGCACACGTGTGCCCACCTGTCCGCCGATCCCTGTTGGGCGCTTCCTGTGTCTGCCCCTGTGGGCAGTCGCACGATGACCAGGTGCCAGGGGTGTGACCCCGGAACTACGGTCGGGGTGGTGGTGTGCTCGTGAGCGTGCAGCCATACTGCGGTGTCTGCGTTTGCCGTCACGTAGTCCTCTCCCTCCGCTGTGTGGACGTTTTCGACGGCGGCCTCTCCCTCTAGGGTGAGGAGGAGGTGTGTGCCGGGGGGCTGCGTGTGCGTCTCCGCGTCCCCGAGCCACAGGTACGTGAGCGCCACGGTGCCGGGGAGGACCTGAGTCTCTTGGAGGCAGGAGTAGAGGATCAGGGAGATCCTCCAACAGGTCCCTGACGCGGTCGGAGATCAACGAGGTCCTCCGAGGAGCCACTTCGAAAATCGTGGGCGACCTCACTCATGAGATCCGAGAGAAACTGGAGCCCCTGATGATACCGCCCCAAGCGTCACCTACCACGGTGGGAATGTCACCCCAGCGAGTACAGGCCAACCACCTGGCGGCAGGGCTGACAAACACCCTGGGAAGCCTGAGGAGCCGACCGATGCCGACCCCTGCAGCGATACCGAGAAGTCTATTCGTACCGAGAACGGCCAAGCCGCCCTACAGCCACGTGACGAACTCTACGAGGGCCGAGCTGGACCGGCTGGGGCTGACAGCCTTGAGGGCAATGGTGGACGTGGAGCCTTATGGCTCTAGTGATCTAGGCGAAGACCCCTCCGATGATGAGCTGCCGTCTATGACTTCTGCTTCGCCCTCGGAGGACGATGACCCGGAGGACCCCGAGAACCCAAGGGGGAAGAAGAAGAAGAAGAAGAAGAAGACCCGACGCCCTGAGGGACGCAGGTCTCAGGAGGCGAAGGCTATTGCCACCTTCAAGATCGTGGTGAACCTGCCTGAGTTCACAGGCAAGGACCTCAGCGAGTTCGCTGAGAATTGTGGCCGGTTTCTCCGATTGACCGGCCAAACCCACGCTAGTGGACGAGTCAAGTGCGATCTGCTCCTGCAGTGCTGCAAGACCAAGTACCTGGAGAAGCAGGTCAGGCAGATCGTGACTAATTCCGCCACTTTTGCCGATGTGTTGGTTGCCTTGGAGAGGCAGTACCCGACCTACGAAACTGACCTCTCCATCAGGGCCGAGATCCAGAACCTGCCCGTGCTGGCCAACAACCCCAAAACCTGGCAGGGTCTCTGAGCTGTTGGCTGACCTGGATCACTGGGCTGGACGACTGACGCCCGGTTCCTACAGCAGCGACGACCTGCTGTTCTGGTTGGTGGCCAAGCTCCCTCGAGAGCTGTGGGACGAGTGCCGTTCGACGGCGGAGCGCAAGGCTAGATTCCTCCGCTACGAGGATCTATGCGTGCTACTCCTGGAGCTGGCGCCGGAGAAGGAGAGCGACCAGCACTTGAGGTTGAGGTTCTGGAGGCCATGGCAAAGGGTACCAAGGGTCCCGACCTGGGCAGGGGACTAGCCCCAAACACACCCACGCCCGTATCATGGAGAACGTTAAGGAGCTATTCTGGTGTGATGCCAGAGACGAGCAGGGCCACCTGCAGCACGCCCCTGACTGCGAGCAGCGAGACTGCTTCGTAGTCCAGGGGAAGCAGCAGGAGAAGAACACCGGCGCCAAAGCAAAGCTGCCTAATCATTACAGGTGCACAATCACGTGTGCATTCTGCGGGAAGCGGAAGCACTACGAGGATGAGTGCTACCATAAGCAACGCCTATCGGCGAAGCTTAAGGGTGAAGATCCTGGCAAAGCCTCAGGCAAAGGTGGAGGCAAAGGCAAAGGCAACGACACCGGCAAGGGCAAGTCGAAAGGACGTGGTCAAGGGCAAGACAAGGGTCAAGGTGCACGAGGAGGAGGCGCTAACCGCCAGCCAGACAAGGACAACAAGATCAAGGACAAGAACGGAGGCAACCCCAACCCTAATCCAGGGGGGAACTTCGAGCCCTCTGGAGGGCAGTCTGGTCCTACCACACGCTCACAAACGCAGGCCCAGCAAGATCAAGGAGCCAAGTGTGAGCATGAAGGTGGTGATGACGGCAACGCTAAGAAGAGGAGCCGTTTCATGAGGATGGCCCGCGAATTGCGGAACAAGGGGTTCGAGGTGACCTGTCCCGCGGAGTTCTGACGGGGACGCTCCGGTGGCACCCAAGACCTGGTGTTTTGGGTACGTATCCGACTAGGGGGACGCGAATACCTGGGGGTATTGGATACTGGCGCCACAATATCTATAGTGGCCAAGAAAATTTTACCTTGTGGGAGCCTGAAGAACACCATGACCAGCGCGGCTATACGCATGGGGGATGGACATGTGGTGCACAGCTGCGGGGACTGTGAAGTGGAGGTACCTTTGGGCTCCCGGACTATCGCCCATCGGTTCTATGTGACGGACACTGAGGCCTTCGACTTTGTACTGGGGACTGACTTCTTCGTATAGCACTCCCAGATACAATCCCTGACGCTGCAAGCGCCCTACCTCCTCTACGTGGACCACGGCAGTGGCAGAGAGTCTGTGCCACTGGAGCAGTCAGAACATACCTCGAGTTACCTGAGGCTATCGAAGGAGGAGCCCTCGAACATGATGGCGGCCTCCAAAACTGAGGACTATCAACTATTGGGGGAAGTCCTAGACCAAGGTCTGAAGGAGTTGGGTTACTCTAGAGAAGACCTGAGTGTGGAGTTGTTCGCCAGCGACAAGCAGCATGTACTGGACCTTTACTGCAGCAAGTGCAAGAACTGCAGCTACAAATTTTACTGGCCCTCTTTCGGGATGGCCTACGGGAACCCAAGGTTCAGTGAACCCGGGAAGGTGCCGACCAAGGTGGCCTTGGAACGTTCCCGTATGGTCCTGTGTTCCCCCGATTGGGGAGCCCATGGGGGCAACGAGTACTGGCGAAACCTCCTGGACAGGCTGACTATCAGCTCTGTTCGGTTACCTGATGAGGACATCTACGTGCCTCTGGGGCGTAAGACGCCTATTGGGAAACCCGGATGGGGGAGTATGCTGAGCGTGGTGGACGGAGGTCTTACCTCGATCCCCTGGGAGGATCTGGACCCGACTCTGGTCCAGGCTATACAACGAGAAAGCGATGGACTCGCCTTGGGTGACTTGAAGGATCGCCTACGACCTCAAGATGCTATTCAGACTACACCCGGAGGAGATGAGTACGTCGTGACTGACACCAACGCCCCCAACTGTCCCTGCCATGTACCTGTTCCTGATGGAGTCTCTGAGTGTGGACTATCTGAGCTACCTAGCTCTATCCACTCAGATGACGAAACTGAGCACGACGCCATCTTCGTGCAGACCTGTGTGGAGAAAGTGGAGAACGCCGAGTACGTCGCCCCACTGAAACCCCTACTCTCCATGAGGGTCGAAGACCCCGTGGACGAAGAGCTGGACCCTCGATCCAGGCTAAGGGAGTATGTGGATTCCAAGAGGAAGTTGGTGGCGAAAAAGCTATGCTACGCGAAGCCTACCCGCAGCTCATGGCCACTGAAGCAAGGACGTATGGGAGATCTATCCCAAATGAAGGAGGACCTCGAACAGAAGATCACCACCTGGCAAAGGGAGGTAGATCTTAAGCTCATGAAGAGCGTGTGGGGCGCCCATGTGAGGACCCCAGAGGAGGACTACCTCTCGGAGGAATGTGTATGTGAACGACCTCGAGCGTGCCTATGTTGCCATCGTCCACCGGAGATGGTTGAACAAGACCTTCTATATGCCTACAAAGGGCTGAAGGACACTACCACGGGCGAAGAGTCGGTGGAGGACCACCTCCCGACGTCTATTACTCAGGGGGCAAGCAACTTACACTCTGACGAGGACATGGAGGACAAGATCAAGGTATTGGACCCGCGGGTACAGAAGCTTATAAGGACCTATCTGCAGGGGTTCGGAGAACTACCCCCTCCAGCCTCATGTGACAAGCTGGTACAGATGGACCTCAAGCTGAAACCCGAGTTCGTGAGTCACAAGATCCGCAGGAGACCCTATCCAGCTCCTAAAGAGCACGCCGACGAGATTGAGCGTCAGATACAGGAATGTATCGACGCTGGCCTAGTCCTGGAGTACAGGGACGGGGACTACCCCCTACACTGCAGCCCCTGTTTCCTGGTGGCTAAACCTGGGTCTACAGCCAAACGGCTGGTAGTGGACTACGGAGAGCTGAACAAGAAAACGCTGAACCACTCAGGGTCCATTCCCAATATGGAGTCTACCCTGGAGAAGATAGCCTCCTGTCGCTACAAGACCAAAATGGACAAGAGGAGCGGATTCTGACAAGTGGACCTGACGCCCAACGCACAGGAACTACTGGCCTTCATCACCCCTCAGGGGAGGGTGTTCAAGTGGAAGGTCATGCCGTTCGGTGTGGCCAACGCACCCGCTCTATTCCAAGAGCTGATGAACAAGATCTTGTCCATCCTGCGAAGGAGACCTAAGGTGCAGGAGCTTATATCCCGTGGGGCCCAGATGGAGGCTCACATCGACGATGTATGCCTCGGGACCAATACCCAGGAGGATCACCTAATCCTCTTGGGTGAGTTCTTTGCGGTCTGCCAGGAGAACCACACACGACTCAAGCTGGAGAAGTGTGAGTTCATGCAGGAGACCATGCAGTACCTGGGGTTCGACGTTGGCTATGGGTGGTGGACCCCAGCGGCCTCTAAGGCCAAACCCCTGATGGATGCTAAGGTACGACACGAAGACCCCAAGAAAGGACTTCATGATGTACGCAGTTTCATTGGGGCGTGCAACTTCTATTGCCGCCATATCAAAAACTTCACCTACACCAGCGCCATTCTGACGGACTTGATCAAGAAGAGTACTACTTGCCGTTGGGGCCCACAAGAGCAACAACCGTTTGACGAACTCAAAGACAAGGTGGCCAACGCTAAGTGCTTGGGCGTGCCTAAGGCACAAGGGGAGATTATCCTGGTGACCGACGCCAGCAATGTGGGCGGTGGTGGAACGTTGTTCCAATGGCAAGCACTAGAGAAGGAGGAGTTCGACTCGGCCATTTCTCAATGGGGACGGAAGGTCTCAACCGAGATTGAACCCTCAAGCACAGCTACCCTGACGACAAGTGGGTCCTAGTACCTCTGGGCCACTCGAACTGGAAGTGGAACCAGGCCAGGGGGAATTACTCCACCTATGAGCAGGAATTGCTTGCGGGTATGCTGGTGCTATCCTCACAAGCACGACTGTTGGGAAGTAACCCTGTGGTCTGGCTGTGCGACCAAGAACCGGTCCGCAGTTTCCAGAAGGGCCCCCCACCTGAGAAGGCCAAGCTACGGCGCTGGTGGACCTACCTCAGTCAAATACGGCTGACGGTACACCATATCCATGGAGTGGAGAACGAGTGTGCCGACTACATCAGCCGCAGCAACTTCGACGCCCTGATTGGTGCCCGGTCTGAAGCGCTGGCTAAGGAGGCGTTCAGCGGTATGGACGTCGACTTGGACCTCAACATGACGATGTTACGCCCCCTGGATGGACTCCAACAATCGGAGTACCTGAAGGAGTTGGGGGATATCTACAAGCGCCTCGAGAAACGCCTTGAACCCCTCCTGGTCAACCAAGACCAGTGGAAGAGGAACAAGAGCTACCTCTGGCACGAGGACTGCATCGTGGTGCCTAGTGACAGAGTCCCAGCGCTGCTGAAGTGGAGCCATGAGTGGTCACGCTGCGCCCCCAGCAGAGGGAAGCCCCCCCAAACCGCAGGGGACCCACCCCCCCACGCCCCACCACCCTACAACTATGCCCGTACATGGTGGCAGCCCGCCTCATGACGCTGCTGTGGCCGGGCCCCCACACCCCCACCCAAAACTACCCCCACCTCACAGAGGAGGACATGCCCTGCATCCAGCGATGCTTCTTCCAGACCCTCGACTACCTGCAGCAAACACACCCGCACGTCCTGGAGCAGATATGGCCACCCCCCGGGTAACCCACGTGCCCGCGCAGCCGAGACAACGCCGCCACGCCAGCACCAGCACGCACGGATAACCAGGGAAAACGCGCGCACACGCCCGGTGCCCGAACCTGCACCCTCGTTCTCGCTACTTACAGGACCCAGCATCATACGCCCGCCCCCGAGGCCCAGGACCCTCCGCCGTCTCCCACAGCCCTCTCCTCCGCCTCTGACTCCACAACCTCCACCACCACAACCACCTCATCCACCACCACCACCACGTCCTCATCCAGCACTCCACCCCCCAGGCCGCGGGGGACACCTCCCAAACGGGCCTCCAAACCGGCCCCCACCGCGAGCAGCCCCGCCGCCGCCAAGGCCCACGCCCCGACGAAGCCCACACCCACGACCCAGCCGAAGCCCAAGACCGCCGCCAAACGGCAACCCGCAGCCAAGCCCAAACCCAAGCCCAAACCCGGCGCCACGACCACAGCGCGAGCCCGGCCCCCCGAGGATGTCCTCTACGACATCCGGCCCCAGCCGTCCCAGGCCCGAAGGCAGCAGCGCTCAGCGCGGCGCCCCCCCACCGTCACCGACGCCACCGCCACCACCTTCATGGCGGAGCGCGCCGCGGCCGAAGCGCGACGCACCTTGTCCCGCCACCTCTCAAAGCCCGCACCCCAGGCCCACGGACCGCTCCCGACCAAGCCGGAACGACGCCAGGGTCCACCAGCAGCGTCCCCGCCCCCCTACCGGCCCTCGATGACAGCCCACATGCAACGCATGCCCCACTACCGCCGCCGCCGCGAATCCCCGCCCAACCCCGAGGCGGAGACCGTACGCGCACACCTGCGGGTCCACATCCGCGTGCACCCCCACTCCCCACGCACCCCCACGGAACAGGACTACGAGGAATCCCCCAGGCCCGCCACCGCCGCCGGTCCCCACGACCCCGTCACACCCACCCACGCCCACTCCTCCGCCCAAGACCGCAGGCCCGCCCAGGAACAGTGGTGGCAGCGCTGGACCCACACGCAGCTCTGGGAGCTGCGGAAGTGGGCCCGGGGAGAGCCCTCCCTCGAGGGCCTGGTCCATCGGCCCCGCAAGGGGTCGGTGGAGAACTGCCGCCTCCGGCCGGCGGGGGGGTGGATGCTGCAGGCCGCATGGGAAGCCATGCTGGCCGATGCGCTCCACCCCCTGGGAGTCCACCCCCGCAACCTCCCCGCGCCCCAGGACCACCCGTATGTCCTCAGGCGCCTGCGGGAGACCCTCCAGGAAACGCAGCGAGACGGCATCCGCCTGTGGAACATCACCCAAAGCCCAGCCCCCCACGCACACACCCCCTCACCACCCCACAAGCGTCGGCGCACCGACACCGGCGACACCCACAGCACCCCAGGAGCCCTGCGCGCCACACAAAACGACGCGCCTGACCCCCCGGCTAGCGGCGCCGCCATCTAACCCCGTTACCCAGCAAACCACCACCACGGGCCCCCCCCCCCAGGCCCCGCCCAGAAGTCACCAAACGAACCGGACGCCCAAGGAAGCCAACACACACGACAACGAGCACCACTACGCCCAAAGGCGCCGAACCCAGGCCCGCTACCGTGGGCTCCTCTCCACCCTCAGCACGACACACACGTCGCTGGCGTCACTCCTCCGCCGTGCCCCCTCCCACGCCACCGCCCCGCCCCCCCCCCCCCCTCCCGCCGCACATCCCCACGCCGCCCAGCACCCAGCCCCACACACTGCGCCACAGCATCGCCCTAGTCTGGCTCCTCCACCATCGCGCCACTTGGCACCTCACAGTAGACCGCCGTCCTGTGGTCCCGCTCCCCCCGGCACCGCTCCCGGGGCCGCACCCGGCCCACGTCGTGTTCGCCCCCACGTCGCGGGCCGCGGACATCCTCCCGCTCCTCGCCGCCACCCCTCCCGGGCATCGCATACTGCTTGCCGCCAATTCCTCGGTCCTCAGTGAGGTCCTCATCGGGCACGCCGACGCCCCGCAAGTGCGCCCGCTGCTGCCCAACCTGCACGCTGCGTACGCCCCCAGCACGCCCGTCGACCCCTCCGTGTGGGACTCCCAGTGAGGCCACCGGCCACCGGCCGGCCCGCACGCACCACCCCGCACCCGCCTCGGGCGCAAGACCCCGTGGACGCCGCTACCCACACGCCCGGCCCCGCGCAACCGCCTAACCGAGCCAGAACCCAAGCACAAATCAAACCCGAGACACACCCTGAAACCGCTGACCCTTGACTCCTAACCAAGCCCGCCGAGGGAACAATGTAACCACAGCCCACACCCACAGCCCACACAGCCGCCTAACCAGCCAGCTCCAGAAGCAAAGAGACACCTCACCAAACCCACCCTGACCCAAGCCCGTGTACATCAGGACGCGCGAGCCGCGTCCCTGGGGCGCGACCGCCGCCACAGCACCGACGACACACGCCAGAGGACACAACGCTATTGCACCGCCGCACCAGCTGCCCGTGCCTGTGCCTGCAGTGTACGCGCGCCCCTGTTTTTCTCTTTTTTTTTTTTTTTTTTTTCCCCGAGAAAAAAAAAACAAGTAAAAAAAAAAACGAAAATTAGGGGGGGAGGAAGAGGGACACAACCACCCATGGCACCCGCGCACCGCACACAGCACGCACACCGGTGAACAGGAGCCCAGTGGCCCAGGACACCGCACATGCAACACAACACACCGAGCGAGCACACCGGTGAACAGGAGCCAGCTGGTCCAGGACACCGCAGACGCACCACAGCAAACCGCGCGGGCACACCGGTGAACAGGAGCCAAGCGGCCCAGGACACTGCACACACTTAGGGCGGCCGAGGGACAGGAAAGAACCAATACCCCATGGGTCGGACGCACTGGGGCGACCCAGCCGACCCACCGGGCCAGTGGCAGGAGCGGTACTCCAAGGCCACTGGTCCGAGCCCGGCCAGGCTGCATCGGGGGCCATGGCAAACGTCACCCGGAGCCATGGAAGCAACCGGTGACAGGCGAGCCGGTACACAGTCCAGGAGGGGGTCACCTGCCAAGCAGAGTGGCCCCGCAACTCAAGCCACAAGGGTGAGGCGGTCGTACCGTAGACAAGCGGGAGCAATACCCCTTGTGGTGAGAGATACTCCACACGGCTGGGCAGCCCCCCAGAGCTGCCGCCCAAAGGAGGGGGCATGTGGCCCTACCCATGGACACATGTGGGGACACCCTCCCACCTGGGACACATGGACCGGGTGGCCGCGACAATGCCTTCCCAAGCACATGCGGGAGCGGCTCAAGAGGCACCTGACATAGGGCAGTGGGAGGGACAGGACGTCCCCTTGGTAAGACCTTCTTCCTGCAATGTCAAAGGAGGCATCCCGAGCTCCCGAAGATACCTACCTACCTACCTGGACCCATGAGTCCAGCGGTCATGTGGGTGCTGACCGTACCCTGAGGCTGTTCAAGCAGTGGTTCCACACTACGTGGACTGACGACCAACTGCGGAAAACCCTCCAGCCTATCGTGGAGAAGTGCCCGTGCAGGTCCTGGAAACCAGGGGATATCAGGGACAGAGGTCTCTACTCGACCCTGTCCATCCCTCACTGTGCTAACAGTGTTCTATACGTGGACTACACGGAGATGCCGAAGTTCGGGGGCTATGAGTTCGCCCTCGTGGTAACCTGTGGGTTGACCAGCTTTACCAGGATGTTCCCATGTACGGAGCACATTGCCGGGGAGGAGACTATCAAGATACTCCTGGAGGAGTGGTTTTGTGTCTATGGGGCGCCCAAGGAGATCAACTCCGATGAGGACGTACGAGTACGCTCAGATACTGGCTGGTACAAGAGGGTCCTGAGATCCCTCAATGTCCAGGTGTCTACGGGGATTCCCTACTCTCACACGAGCAACCCCCTCTGTGAGCGACAAATCCGTGTCCTCAAGGAGAATGTAAGGATATGGTGCAAAACTGAACGCACCAGAGACTGGGTGAGACTACTCCCCGACATATCCTTGATGATGAACTCCCAAGAGAGTTCTGCTACTGGCTACTCGCCCCATGAGCTATTTCTAGGGCGCCTGGCATGGTTCCTACATGCCCCCTATCCAGAGGACACCAATTCTTCTGTGGGTGAATGGGTCCAAGAGCAACAAGCGAAGGTGGGCAAGGCCAAGGCTATGCTCCAGAGAGTGAGGGAGCGTCAGTGGAACAAGAAGAATAAGCATCGGATACCGGTCACCTACCAAGAGGGGGACTGGGTGCTGGTGCACCACAGTCGACTATCCGCCTGGCCACGCTCTACCAGCGATGACCCATACTTCGGGCCGTACAAGATTCTATCAGTGGATGGACACCGTATCACCGTGCGGTGTTCTCCCCGTCTAGGGGGGACCCTGGTGTGCGCTGCTCAACACCTGAAGCGTTACTATGATCCTGAAGACCTCTGTGGGGAGGAGTGGGAGCTGAACGACGAGGAAATCGCCGCTCTGGACCTACAAGGGGCTGCCAGCACTATGGAAGTTGAAGGTGAACTCCCAGACATGAACGCCGAGGGGATGGCTAAGGAGGGCTTCCACCTGGTGAAGTATGTCCTACGCCACCGCTATCGCCAGGGTTGGCGCTTCCTCACCCTCTGGGAAGGGTTTGGAGTCGAAGAGGCCACCTGGGAGCCCTTCTCTGCGTTTGTTCTACCTGAGGGACGCCTAAACTCAGTTCTGGTTGACTACTTGTCCCAGAACAACCTTGATGAGTTGCTGAGGCTCGCTGAGGCGCTTGCCTCCAAGACTAAAGCTAGGGACTGAACCTTACCCTTACCTGCCAAAGCGTATGTGTGAGTGTGCTATTCCTAAGGTCCTGAGAGCAAGCCGCAGAAGTGGTGTCCTAATTATACCCAAGTCTGCACGCTTGCTAAACCTGGAGGGTTGGCTTATTGATGCCACGGGGTACGCCCTGGGTCTCCCCTCCCCTAAGCGCCCAATTTCTGTGCTGGCGCCAAACCTTTGGGGAATACCCACACCCTACAGTGGCACCATCCTGGTGGGCGAGCACTTCTGCAACTGGCTCAAGCCCCCACTCAGGACTACCACTCCTACACGCACACTCTACTGGGTGTTGTTGAAGAACATGTCGTGGGTCCTAACGACCCTCCTGTGAAGAAGACAAGAGAACACAGCGCTGCTAAGCAACTGTGGCCTAACAGGGGACGCCACAACGCGTTTCCCCTGCTAGGGCTTGGAGGGAAGAGGTGCTCTTTTTGCGTGCACGGCGCAGAAGTCGATGGAGTCGAACTCCCTGCTCTGCCACAGGCAGAGGCGGAGTTATTTGTTTGTGTGATCTGCGCCCTTGTTTAGCAGGGCAGGAAAAAAATGGTATGCTGCTGCACCAATCACCCTACCTACCCACCTGTAAAGCAAAGGCAAATGAAGGGGTGTTTGCGGCGGAGGAACCAAGCCATATACGCTTCTCAGTGTGACCTATAATACACCGTCCGCAAACACGCCCTGTCAAGCAAGCAAGCGTTAAGAGACTCCTCAGGTTCTCTTAAAGAACGTACCGAGGAGCCCCTGGGTAACCTAAACAAGGTTTACCGTGCGCACTTCGCGTGGCCTACCCTTTAATGCGTGTGTGAATGCACGAGCATGCACGACTGTCTTGGGCAAACCTGCCCATCTGAACCGCAATCACGAACTCCACCAGGGGGGGGGCCCTCCTGGGCTTACTGACCTTACCTACCGCTGGAGAGAGAGAGCAAGTGCGAACGTGAACGGGGCGCAAGCGAAAAACGTCGCTATGCACTTATGTGTATGTCTAATCACCCTCATCTCACCTCTAATCATCTGCAATCTCTCTAATCAATCCCTCTATCGCGTCCCATCTTTGTTAGTGCTGCTACAAGAGTCGTTCACGGAGACACGAGACGAGCAATGTGTATGCTGCATACGAGACGAGCACACCTGTAGTTTATACCTGATTCATTGAAGTCTTTTCGTTGATTTTCGAATTCTTGGATTTTTGATTCTTCTATTAGTGTGGGTGGAATCTGTATGTTTATTTATTAATGTGTGTCTCGTCATTTTCCGCGTTACGTGAGACATACATTTATAATTCCATTATTTCTGCATTTTCCGGCGCTTCGCTAGGAGCCGCTCCTGCGCGCCGCCTTTTTATGCGTAGGAATTTCTTGATTTAAAAATTCTAGAGATGACTATAATTTTTATAAAAATGTGCTTCTGATGCACAATTGGATTCTGCTCAGGTGTGTTGCATTAGAAAAATTCTAGGCCGTCGTTGGACGGATTTAGGTGTTGTCGCTTCGCGTTTGCGTGGATTCGTCCATAATTCTCCCATTCCTGTCTCCTGCAGATAGCCTCGCGAAAGCGTCGCTGAGTAGGCCGTGTTCGGGCCGAAAAGCAGCCGCTAGGTGACTGAGCAGAACCCAAGACCCCACCAAGGGGCAAATAAATTTTTTTTAACAACTCCCTTCGCCCTAAGACAGGTCACAGGTCGCCAGCAGGTTTACGAGAACCCATGCGAGTGTGTATATTGTGTCTTGCGTTGGGTTAATGTCGCGCTGCGTCTTGGAGGGAGGGATGCACATGCACATGTTTTGGCATGCTCCCAAACTAACCCAACCAAGCCACGGGAGCCCCCGCAGCGCCATGAGCGCTGAGTCTTCTGTAGGAAACGTTACAAACAGAGCAGCAAAAGAGCGCCAGCCATGGTGAGCGCCGATTTTTCTGTTTGAGGGAAACTATAGGTATTTTAAAGTAGATGTGGAAACCAAGGAAAGGCCAAGAAAAAATCCCTTTTTCCTAAAATGCGACAGTGGTGGCCACCACAGCACAAGGGGGGAGTAAGAAAAAGTGCTTTTCCAATGCTTTGAGGCATACTCTAGTTGTATTAGGGATGCACTGAGCATCCAGGCATTTCTATCTTAGTATTGGCCCCACCAAAAGTGGTGATAACAGATTTTGACCTTTGGAACCAAACACCCACTCAGGATATGGAGTGGACCCCTTAATCCCCTATCAATGTGAGGCAAATCATCTTTTCCTGAGTTGACTGAGAACTGACATATCCAGGGCAGAGCCTATGAATTTATCTATGTTTTTCCATGAATTCTTAGCTCTCCTAGTGGTATGCACCCTAGGGGGCTGGGCACCTCTTTTTGAGAGGTCCTGGGTTCAATTCCCGGTCAGCCTAGCTAAGTAGGAAGATCCCATGTGACATGGCAGTGACCTCATCGCCACATGCCCTGCCACCTCAGCACATATGGGACCCAAAACAAGGGGTGCACATCTCCCGAGATGGCACTATGGAGATACAGTGACCATAGGGCAGTGTTCCAACTCTTTTCCAAAACATTTCAGCTATCTTTGTGAATATGCAATCCGATTTGACCTGAGTTGCAGTTTCTGTGAATATCCTTTCATCTTTCACTGTTTACACTGCAGCCCTTCATGCCTTGATCCTGATTCTCTTCTACTTGCATATCTCTGGCTTGGGCTGTCCTGGATTAATTGTATTTCAGCATACAAAAGCTTTTCATCTTGAAAAACAAGCAGCAGGAAACCCTACACCAGCAGCAAGCAGCAGGAGAGGCAAAAACACAGTGTTGAAATCACTATAAACTATAAACTATAAACTAAAGAAAAGCCGTCGGAGGGGGCTCACTCGGGGGGACAGAGTACAGAGCGGGGAGTACAGGAGACGCAAGCAAAGGCGGTAGACAGTGGGGTCTTGGACCCAAGCGGGGAGCGTGCCAAGGTTGAAGGAGTGGAGGACTGGATGCGGGAGTGGCGGGAATGGCGCCCGCTGGCGCCCGGTGAGCCGTGGCCGGCGGGGCTGGTGTACAGCATGGACCTCCATGCGGGCACTAGCTGTGCCCAGATGCCCGACAACCTGCGGGCACGGCTGGACGCGGTGGAGGCGGCGAGGGGCAGAGGCGCCGACGAGCGGCCTCTGGCGCCCTTTCACCCGCGACCGGATACGCCACCAGTGGTGATTGCGGCCTGAAACGAAGTGGAGGAAGAGCAAGAGGCTGAGAACAAGGCGGACGAAGAGGAGTACGGGCCCGGCGAGTCGGCGCTTGCCCTCGTGTACGAGGATGACGCCGGGCCTGACGTCTACGCCGGCATGGACGGGGACCCGGCGAATGCGCCGCTGTTGCCCATGCCCACTGCGGTGCCGCCCCCTCCCCTGGGGAGCTGTGAGGAGCGGCACTGCAGGTTCCATGCGTCTGAAGGTGCCCATAGGCACCGCCTCACGGGTACGGGGAGGCGGGAGGCCGGGATGCTGGCAGGCGCTCTGGAGCGCTACAAGTTTCATCGCCCAGGGCAGGTCGCCCGGGAGAAGGGCCTGGTGGCCGAGGCCCCGGACGACGGCCAAGTCCGCTGCATCCAATTGGGGGATGCGGCGGTCGTGGATCACCACCCCGCTGATGTCTGGGCGGCAGAGCTGCAGGAAGGCCTCCCCTTGTCGGTGCACCTGTCGGTGGGGCGCCTGCTCGACGAGGCGGCGCTGGAGGACGTGCTTCGGGATGGCGGACTGTACGTGGCCCTGTGGCGGGGTGGGGCTGACGCTTGGCGTCGCGAGCAGGCCGTGAGGCTCCTCACACCCCAGGCGCTGGGGTCCCATGCGCTCCTAGTGGCGATGCACCCCGAGGGCGCGGAGGTCGTGTTCGGCACGGACCGCCTGCACCTCGCCGGTAATGGCGTGGTCCTCGTCCCCACCTCCAGCAGCTACCGCCTTGAGAGAGCGACCCCAGGCTGCTGGTGGTGGTGGGCACGCGCCTCGACTCGGGCGCAGACCCCCAAGGGCCCGCGTCGCACGCGGTCTCGGTGGGGGGTGATGAGGCGGCAGGCCGTGAAGGTGACCAGGCAGGGGAGGAGCAGTCCGCGGAGGAGGAGCAGGAACAGGACCAGCCAGAGCCGGCTGAGGAGGAGGTGGACATGCAGGCCCATGTGGCGGCAGCCCTGACGAGGATCATGGCTGCGGCAGGCCCGCCACCGCCGACGGAGGCGCTGGAAGAAGAGGACCAACGCGGGTTGAGTCACAGAGCACAGGACACCATGGAGAAGGACGAGGAGCTGGAGATCGTGGGGGTGAAGGAGGCGCATGAGATGGGGCCACAGGAGGTGGGAGTGGCGGATAAGGCTGGGCCGAAGACGGGGGAGGTCGAAACCTGCAGGCACTGGGCCAGGGGGTGGTGCATGCGGGCAGATGCCTGCCGATACACCCACCCCCAACCGCCGGTGCCGCAGGGAGTACACGGGGATTTGCTCCTGATCCTCCAGGCCATGGCCCGTGTGGGGGCCCTCAGCCTGAGCCTGAGCAAGAGCCTCAGCCGGAGCCAGGGAACGCTGATGCGTGAAGTGGTGGAAAAGGCACAAGGGGAAGGCTCCCGGCGGTGAGGTACGCGGTGGCGTGCGAGGGCCGAACCGAGTGGGCGGTGGCGTTGCCATGTGGCATGGCGGCCCTGCTCACCCCGTTCCCTGTGGTCCCGTGAAGGGACATGGTCGCCGTCCAGGAGGCCAACCTGGGATGGGTGTGCACGTGCCACACACATCCTGCCGGCATGGACGCGCGCGAGTGGCAGGCTAAGGCGGTCGTGACGTACTTGTTCTGGTCGTTGCCAACAGCGCCTGGTACGTGGGCGCCATGGTGGGACAGGGCGCTCCACTGGGCGAGGGACGGCAGTGCTGTTGCGGCCTGCCCTGACCTCCCGCGCGAGCCCGTCTCCGTCTAGCCGTGGACTGTTTCCCTGCACCTTCCCACGGTGGCGGCCCGGCTTGCAGCCGCGGACCCGGGGGTCCTGCTGCTGGGGGATCGAGAGGGGCCAGGGCTGCGCCCGGGGGGGGGGCCGGAGGTTCGCACTGCCCGCCTCCAAAGTCCTGTGGAAAGGTACATCCTGGAGGGGCTCCAGTTCACGCGGGCTGACAGAGCTGATGTGTGGACCGCCGTGCATCGCCAACTCCCAGACGCATGGCACCAGGTGTTCCGGCCCCCTGGCCACGAGCGTTTTTTGGGTTGGGATGGCGCGTATCGGCCGCCAACAGCCCATGCCCGCCGGTGGTGGTCCTGCCAAGGAGGACAAGCCACCCTAGCTCGGAGACCGTGGCGGTCTTGTGGGGATTGGTGGCAGTCCGTGTGACCGGGGGCCACGTCTTTACTGCCCCACAGGGCACGGTGATCGAGACGGACGGAGGGATGGCGTTGCAGCTCACGGCAAAGCCCCTAAACACGCATGTGGTAGTGGCTGTCCTCCAATGGGGAGCCGACAAGCCTCAGCCGTGGCGCGATCCGATCGCTCGGTCCGTCTGGCGCGACTTGCCGATCCTTAGGGCCAACGTCTGGTCAGGAGCAGCAGGACGGCATCTCCTGGGCGCACTCCCCTGGCTGCGGGACCGCGGAGACGCCTCTCCTCCGCCAGCTGAGAGGTGTGGAGCCCCCGAAGGCTTGTACGCCGCCGGGAGCGAGCCCGGCCCAGGCACCACTTCCTGGTGGCCGCGGACCATGAGGTGGAGCTCAGCGACGACGTGGTCGCGCTGGCAGCAGACGTGGCACGGTGCCTGGCCCCCCACGCCGTGATGCTCCAGAGGGAGGGTCGGGAGGGCCAGCAGCATGACCAAACCCCGGCTGCCCTGCTCATTGCGAGGTACGTCGAGCTTGGCGGCTCGGGGGCGGTGTACCTCGACCGGTCGGAAACGCCAAGCATGCGGCACTGGACGGCCCACCACCTCCTGGCCCCTTGCATGCGGTTGACCGCGGACCCGCTGGACCGGCCCGTGGTGTCGGGGGCCCCGCCCCAATGGCCGCACACATGGGGCATGGCGGTCAGGACGATGCGCATTGCACCCAGGAGCCAGAGGGCGGAGTGGCCGGGCGCAGAGCACCTGCTGGCGACGGCTCAGGCGGCACAGGTGCAGCAGCCGGCCAGCAGCAACAAGGACTGTGGTGTGTGCGCCCTCATGTCCGCCCTCGGTACCCTTCTCTGGGTGCCGAGGCCGGGCAACCTCCTGTCCACGCTGGACAGGTGGTTGGTGGCAGCGGTGGTCCTCAACAAGGACATGGGGCCCATCGCGCGTCTGCCATCCCTGGGAGAGCTGCCCGCTGCGGTGCCGGATGCCCTGCCGGCGCCCCGCACGCCCTTGGACGTGGCGAACGTCCTGCACAACGTGGGGTTGCCCGGGGCGCGCATGCAGCATGCCCTGCTGTGTATGGCAGCGGCGGCGGACGGGGGGATGTCCATGCTGATGACAGTGTCTCTGCAGCATGTGCAGGACGCGATGCAGCAGCAGCGGATGCATGCCCCTCAGCCGTGGGAGGAGAGCGCCAAGCGGTGGCTGCAGGTGGAGAGCGTGCCTCCCGCCCATACGCCGGGCATGGCGGATATGGGGAGGCTGGTGTTGTTGGAAGGGGCGGAGTATTCGGCCTGTGTTCGGGTGGACACAGGGGGACTGGAGTGGGTCGTCGTCACCGCGTGCCGGCTCAGGAGGCAGCCGTCCAGGGGCCCGGCCTGCTACAGGGTGTTCAGGGAGTGCCTCAGGGAGCTGGGCCCGGTGCGCAGGGCGCACAGGCGCACGACAGGGGACATCCCGCAGGCGCCGGCGGTCTTCGTGCAGGTAACGCGACCGCCGAAGGTCCGGGGACAGAACGTCTGGCCTGTGGCCCCGAGCAACATGTGGCAAGCTGAGCATGCAGCTGTCATGTGCAAGGCGCTGCACGGTCATGCGGCGGCCCTCCCCAGGGCACCGGCGGCGCAGTCCTCCAGCAACATGCCAGCAGCCTCTCTGGCACGGCTGCACAGTGGGTCGCGGGCGTGGTGCTGGGTCGTAGTGGCGCTGGATCCCCACTCCTCGGCACTGCGCCTGTACGATCGCAGGGAGCGCACGGTACTCACGGTCCGCCCCGCTGACCTGGAGGCCCTGCACCTTGGTGCTCTGAGTGGCAACGGAGGCACGGCACTGTACCTCCAAGGGACGGTGGTTTGCTCGGCCGCGATGCCCTTCCGCCGGCAGAGCGGAGGAGATGCCCTCCGCCTGGTCATGGCGGAGAACATGGGGCCGTGGCTCCAGGCGTTCTCCATGTCCAGGTGGAACGTCGAGGGTGACCTGGAGAAGTTCGCCAACGCTTGGCGCTGCTGGGAGGAGGAGCAGCTTCCCGTGGGAGGGATGCTGCACCTGCCGCAACCACCAGGCGTGCCACCGGTTCAGCCTACAGCACCCCCGGCCGCCACGGCGAAGCCGGTTCCGAGGACAGCGCCCAAGCCGCCACCCAAGAAGAACCCCCCACCTCAGTATGGCAGCTATGCCAACATTCGGTACGTACTGCAGCACTACGGCGGCGAACTGACCACGGAGCAACGTGGATCGAAGGTGATCAACGTCTGCCATTTGTCTCGACTGGATGAAGCTGGTCACTGCTGGTGGAGATCCAGCAAGCACTGCAGCCCCGCCCACCTCCAACCCAGGGACCTGCTGAAGCACCTTAAGCGGGACCATGGGGCTGATCCAGCTCAACGGGACCAGGCGGGATGGCATGGCGGTCTCGGAGGTGCTGTCAAGAGGGGTACGCGGAGTTGAAGATGACGATGTAAGATCACGGGGGTATGCGCGGCAGTACTTGCAGGTGCAGTCTTGAAGGGTACGCTGAGTTGAAGGTGACGGTTTACTGGGGTCACGGAGGTGCGTGGCAGTACTGGGGTCCGTATAGTGGGAGTACCGGGGACACGCGGCGGTAATGGGGAGCCGTACTGTGGGGGTAACGTGGAGACGCATGGCGGTACCGGGGTGTCCCCCTGACCCCTCTAACAACTCAGGTGGATTGCGGGGGCATCCCCTGGCCCCGTTAACAAACTAGAGGGACCGTGCCTGAGGGCATGTACATAGTCTAACCGTCTGACCACGGCCTTGCGGTTGCGGTGGTGCGTGCCGTGGGTGCTCGCAGGTGGCATCGGCGTTGCAACGGCGGTGCTACACGGCAGTAGCACCGAGTATGCGGTCGCCTCTATATACGTGTAATCTACATAGTCTTCACGACAGCAGCTTACTCCTGGGGGGCGTCTGTCCGGTCGGCTAAAGGTGACGTGCAGAGTGTTCCAGGGGGCGATGCGCGGGCCAATGCTATAGGTAGGCTCGCCACGTCGTCGTTGGGGGCCGAACCTGCGGCCTGGCCGCTGCTGTGGCGGAAGAGGCGCAACCAGGGGAGCTGGCCAATCAGTGCAGGTAAGGGTCAAGGGTAGGCGCCAGGGCAACGTATGTGGGCCAGATGAGGTGGACCCGGTTACCACGGCCTGGGGCGAGCCTCTGGTGGGTACCACTACAGGGGGTCGATAATCAAGCTACGGCACCGACCAGCCCGAATCCCAGCCAGCGATATTCACGGGTTGCGCCACTCCCGTCGCAGGGCGGCCGGCGTCCCCCCCTGTAGATCCTCTTGTTATATTATACGTGGGCAAGCGGGAGCCTCGAAGCTGATTGGGTACTGGCCCCTGACATGGAGTGCCGTCGCGGTATATATCTGGGGTGCAGCCCAGGGCCACCGAGAAGGTAGAGTTGCTACCATGTTTGTGTACTATGCTGTGGGACTGGTGTGGTGGGTCGACGGCGTACATTATGGGGACATGGAGGCGATGAAGGCTGAGGGCCAGGTTAGCCTGGAGCCTCCCAGAAATCCTGGCTATGCATCTACGGGTTATTGCATGCCGGCACTGGGTCTCGTGGAGTCAGGGGTGGTGGGCAATTACGAGTACGCAGCTAGCACTGGATTACGTGGGGTGTCGGTGGTGGTTGTCTCCACGGTGGCGGGGTTACGCGAACAAAGAGGGGTCCGCCCTTGCTTCGCCGCATGCGTGCTGCTTTGTACGCTGCTTGCTGCTTTGCGCCCATAGGAGACGCCCTTGCTTTCTGCTTGTTGCTATGCTACTGTGTTGCTGAGCCTTGCCCCTTAACCCCCGGCGAACAAACGGGCCAGCGTCCGTCGCCGTTGCTAATGCTAACGCCTTGCAGTTGCCACTGCCCCCAAAGCCTGGTTGGCCGGTATCCCCGGTCCTCTGGGTCCTCCGTCATCCTGTGGGCCACCTCAGGCATCCCTGGGACCCACAGGATCGAGAGATGCAGGAACCACCTGTCGGTGCGAGATGCCCGGTAACTCCAGTAGACGGCATAATGAATGGTTATGACTATGACTATGACTATGTATGTATGGCAAGGCAAGCGGGGCGGCCCAGAAGGGTGAAGTGGGCGGAAAGGGAGCAGCCCCCCCCCCCTCCCCCCGCGGACAAGTGCCGCCCACGTGCTCGCATCGTGCCTGCACGCACAGGAGGGAAGGGCAACAAACCCGGCACCAGCAGTTAGCAAACATGGTGGTTACAGGGTGATGATGGAATGTGCTCGCAATGTGCGTGCAACATGCTTGTCCCCAGAGGCGGGGACACAGGGCACGAAGGGCACCGAAGGGAGCCACACAGCTAACCCCCCCCCCCACAGAGCGAGAAAGGACCGAAGCGAGCGGGGCGGCCAAGAAGGGAAGAGCGAACAGAAAGGGACCAGCCCCCCCCCCCCCTTCCCGCGGACAAGTGCCGCGCCACGTGCTTGCATCGTGCCCGCAAAGTGCATGCTCCGGAGGAAAGGACAATAAGAGCGCCCCCCCCCCCCACCCCCACACGAAGGGGACGAGGGCGGCGAGGGGACGGAAAAGAGAGGCAGGAGAAGTGGGGGGGGGGGCACAGGGGTGAACACGGGGCCGGAGGGAGAGACGGGCGGCAAGCAATGAGGGCAATAGGTAGCCTGAACCCGGCCCAGAAAATGACCAACAAAGTGCCGGAGCGGGGAAGGGCGGAGGGAGAAAGCAGGGGGCAAGCAGGACACGGCGGGAGCCTGGAAGAGCAGAAAGGGGCGCGGGAAGGGGAAACCCCGAGAGTAGATAGCGGGGGGGCAGTGGCCAACACAGCGGAAGGGGGGGGTCGGGGCGAAAGGGGTCCGAAGGGGACGCTGGCAAGGGGCCCAGCCTCAGGAGTTTGGGCCCCCCCCTCAACTAGGATTATTTGGGGTCCAAGAATCCCAAAACCAGCTACAGTCCGAAATACTACTTTTTTTGTCAAATAATACCATAAAGAGCATATTTTGCGGAGTTAGCCCCCCTCCCACCCTCCAAATTGGAAATTTTCCAGCCCCTAGATCGACAATGCAGGCTTGATTCCATCTAAAATTGGCCCTATCCGAGAAATATGGCATTCACCACCTAGTTGCGAATAGCTGCTTTTGTATAGCTCAAACCATACATGTTTGTTTTTGGCAATAAGAACAGTTTTTCGGTGATGTCGGCCCCAAACACTCGATAAAATGCTCCAAAACCTTGCAAAACACGTTATTCTGAGTCCACCACACTCAAAATGGGGTATGGGGCCCTACAACTGACCATTCATGCCCCAAAAATGCTGTTTTAGGCCAAAAAATTGGCATTTTTTGGGCAAAAAAAGCGGTTTTTTGGTGATCGTGGCTCCGGAACCCTTGATTATTTGCTCCAAAACACTGCAAAACTCGCTTTTTTGAGTACAGAACCCTCAAAATAGGGTATGGGGCCCTAGCTGTGAGCACTCAGGCCCCACAAACACTGTTTTAGGCGAAAAGAAGGCTTTTTTCCGCCATTTTTGGCCAACAAATGCGTTTTTTTTGGTGATGGCGGCCCTGAAACCCTTGATTATCTGCTCCAAAACCGTATCGGCCCCAGGTGGGATACACCCGAACCGTTGATCAGCGGCCCGAGGTGGCACCGACCCGGGGGGGTGACCAATGGACCTGACCAGGAGCACTCCCCACGGCACGTACTGCGGTTTGTGTCCAGTGAGGGGCTGCGGGTAGGGCACACCGTCCATCGGGGCAGGCAAGAGACGCGCCAGTCCCGCAAGGACTCCCCTGCGACCCACAGTGTACCCGACCCCGGTGTGGGGAACGGCCGGGGTACCTGGCTACGACGCAGGTCCATTTGTACGGAGTGGGTACAAATGGATGGCCCGTACAACAGATTTACACCCTGACGGGGAGTACAAGCATAGGCCCCCCCAAGGGGAAACTCCGGGGGAGGGGAACCGAGCCAGCGTCAGGCAACCCCCCCCCCCAACCCCACCACACCACACACCCACCAAAACCCAGGTAGTCCCGAGGCGGGCACCAAGGGGGCAACACCAAAGGCAACGGAGCAAGAGAGGGGAGGGGGGGGGGGGGCACGAAAGGGGACAGGACAGAGCAACAGTGTCGTGGAATGTGTCGTGCAACATGCAGCCAACGGAACGCGGGACAGGCCACCCCGAGTCCACCCGTTCACATGTGTCTATAGCTCGCACAGTCTTCGATAGCTAAATGTTGCTTCCAGTCCCCACCAATCCCGTGGAGTTGTCGGCCTTCCGGCGACGTGCCCGGCGCCTGATAGACACAGTGTCTGATCTCTTCAGACACGGGCCGCACACATATGCGGCGTTTCCAGGCGCGCGTGGAGGCCGATCGTCCGGCCAGGGACACCGGATGGGACGATTTCGTCGACGTCTGCTTGCTGCAGTTGTTGGCTCGCGATCCCCCCCCCGTACAACGCGCCTGACATTCAGGCGCAGTTCGCAACATGCATGGTGCCATTTGGGGTACACTTGCTCAACCGACTACTCCGACGTCTACAAGATGATCTCGGACAGCTCGAGGACGCACAGCGCGGGCGGCCCCCGATGGGGCCGGTGGCGGGTTGGCCGGGGATGCAGCGCCGGGCGCGTTTCCGATGCCTCTGCCCCCAGGCCTCGTGCCCCTGCCATTCCCGCCTTTTGGGGCCCACCACCACCAATTCCAACACCATCATCTGTTCCACCACCCCATCGGGTTCCCCATGATGCAGCAACACTTCCCACACCCACCCGACTGCTTTGCCACAGCTCCCCGTCCACCATCACCATCACCATCACCGAGACCATCACCATCCACACCAGCATGTGGCATACCCACATCCCTTGCAGCAACCGCAGCATGCGTTCGCTCAGCCGCCACGACATGCGGTGCCGGTTCCCCCCGCGGCGCAAGTGGGGGCTGAGACGGTGGCTGCTCTCGGTGCGCAAGCAACATCTGCGCCCCTGTCAGTACCCGCACCAGGACCGGGGGTGGTCCAGCAAGCCGGCGGGGTCGCACGGGGAGGCGCACCGCGTGCCGCAAGGCGCGGCGGGGGAGGCGGCTCCCGTTAAGGCGCCAGGGGCGAAGACGACTGCGCCACCCCTGGCGGTGCCCCTGGTGGGACCTACTGCAACGGGACCTCCACCGCAGGCAACCCCGGCACCGGAGCCGGCCATGCCGCGAGGGGCTCCGCTCGTGGTGCCGGGAGGACCCATGCAGGTATAGGGTGGTCCACCCCCGACGCATGGGGTGCAGGACACACCCCCCACGGGGGGACCTACAGCGGAGGTGCAAGCGGCGCATGCGACGCAGGAAGCAGCCGCGCCCGGCCCGCGGGACATCAGCGAGCTACTTGCGCAGGTATTGGACGCGTACCCGCGGGAAGCCGCCGGAGGCGAGGGAGCCGCACCAGCGGCACCGGGGAGTGGGGCTGACGTTGGCGAGTTGATGGCGCAGGCACTCGCAGCTGTCGCCCCGAGGACGGAGGAGGCCAAAGAGGAGGGCTGACTCGGGGGGACAGGGTACAGAGCGGGGAGTACAGGAGACGCAAGCAAAGGCGATGGACAGTGGGGTCGTGGAGCCAAGCAGGGAGCGTGCCAAGGTTGAGGAAGTGGAGGACTGGATGTGGGAGTGGCGGAAATGGCGCCAGGTGGCACTCGGTGAGCCGTGTCCGGCGGGGCTTGTGTACAGCATGGACCTCCATGCGGGCACTAGCTGTGCCCGGTTGCCCGACGACTTGCGGGCACGGCTGGACGCGGTGGAGGCAGCGAGGGGCGGAGTCGCCGACGAGCGGCCTCTGGCGCCCTTTCCCCCGCGACCGGATACGCCGCCAGCGGTGATGGCGGCCGGGGAAGAAGCGGAGAAGGAGCAAGAGGCGGGGAACAAGGGGGACGAAGAGGCGTACGGGCCCAGCGAGTCGGGGCTTGCCCTCATGTACGAGGACGACGCCGGGCCCGACGTCTACGCCGGCATGGACGTGGACCCGGCGATTGCGCCGCTGCTGCCCATGCCCACTGCGGTGCCGCCCCCTCCCCTGGGGACCTGTGAGGAGCGGCACTGCAGGTTTAATGCGGCGGAAGGTGCCCACAGGCACCGCCTCACGCGTACGGGGAGGCGGGAGGCAGGGATGCTGGCAAGCGCTCTGGAGCGCGACGAGTTCCAGCGCCCAGGGCAGGTCGCCCAGGAGAAGGGCCTGGTGGCCGAGTCCCCGGGCGGTCAGGTCCGCTGCATCCATTTGCGGGATGCGGCGGTCCTTGACCACCACCCCGGTGATGTCCGGGCGGCCGAGCCGCAGGAAGGCCTTCCCCTGTCGGTGCGCCTGTCGCTGGGGCTCCTGCTCGACGAGGCGGGGCTGGAGGACGTGCGTCGGGATGGCGGCCTGTCCGTGGCCCTGTGGCTGGGTGGGGCTGACGCTTGGCGTCGCGAGCAGGCCATGAGGCCCCTCGAGCCCGAGGCTCTGGGGTCCCACGCGCTCCTGGTGGCGATGCATCCCGGGGGCGCGGAGGTCGTTTTCGGCACGGACTGCGTGGTGCTCGCTGGTGATGACGTGGTCCTCGTCCCCACCTCGGGCAGCTACCGCCTTGAAAGTCGCGGCAGCGACCCCAGGCTGCTAGTGGTGGTGGGCACCCGCCTCGACTCGGGTGCAGACCCCCAAGGCTCCGAGCCGCACGCGGTCACAGTGGGGGGTGATGAGGCGGCAGGCCGTGACAGTGACGAGGCAGGGGAGGAGCAGCCCACGGAGGAGGAGCAGGAGCAGGACCAGCCGGAGGCGACTGAGGAGGGGGTGGACGTGCAGGCCCATGTGGCGGCAGCCCTGACGAGGATCATGGCTGATGCACGCCCGCCGCCGACGACAGAGGCGCTGGAAGAGGAGGACCAACGCAGGGTGGGTGACGGGGCACAAGACGCCATGGAGCAGGACGAGGAGCTGGAGATCGTGGGGGTGAAAGAGGCGCATGAGATGGAGCGGACAAGGCTGGGCCAAAGACGGGGGAGGTGGAAACCTGCAGTCACTGGGCCAAGGGGTGGTGCTCCCCAGTCCTGTGGAAAGGGACATCTCCATTTTACGCGGGCTGACGGAGCTGATGTGCGGACCGCCGTCCATCGCCAACTCCCGGACACATGGCCCCAGGCGTTCTGGCCCCCTGGCCACGAGGGTCTGGTAGGGGTGGAATGGCGCGCATGGACCGCCAACAGCCCATGCCCGCCGGTGGTGGTCCTGCCCAGAAGGACAAGCCACCCCAGCTGGGAGACCGTGGCGGTCTTGTGGGGATGGGTAGCAGTCCGTGTGACCGGGGGCCACATCTTCACTGCCTCGCGGGGCACGGTGATCGAGAGAGACAGGGGGATGGCGATGCAGCTCACGGTGGAGCCCCTGACCACGCATGTGGTGGTGGCTGTCCTCCAATGGGGAGCCGACAAGCCTCAGCACTGGCGCGATCCGATCGCTCGGGCCGTCTGGCGCGACCTGCCGATCCTTAGGGCCGCCGTCTGGTCAGGAGGAGCACGACGGCATTTCCCGGGCGCACTCCGCTGGCTGCGGGACTGCGGAAACGCCTCTCCCCCACCAGCCGAGATGTGTGGAGCCACAGAAGGCTTGTATGCCGCCGGAAGCGAGCCGGGGCCCAGGCACCACTTCTTGGTGGCCGCGGACCATGCGGTGGAGCTCAGCGACGACGTGGTCGCGCTGGCTGCCGACGTGGCGCAGTGCCTGGCCCCCAACAGCATGATGCTCCCGAGGGAGGGATGGGAGGGCCAGCAGCACGACCAAACCCCCGCTGCCCTCCTCATAGCGAGGTACATCGAGCTGGGCGGCTCGGAGGCGGTGTACCTCGACCGGTTGGAGACGCCGAGCATGCGGCACTGGACGGCCCACCACCTCCTGGCCCCGGACATGCGGTTGACTGTGGACCCGCTGGACCGGCGTGTGGTGTCCGGGGCCCGGCCCCAATGGCCGCACACATGGGACATGGCGGTCAATAGGATTCGCATGGCACCCAGGAGCCAGAGGGCGGAGTGGCCGGGCGCAGAGCACCTGCTGGCGACAGCCCAGGCGGCACAGGTGCAGCAGCCAGCCGGCAACGACAAGGATTGTGGTGTGTGCGCCCTCATGTCCGCCCTCGGTACCCTTCTCAGGGTGCCAAGGCCGGGCAACCTTCTGTCCACGCTGGACAGGCGGTGGGTGGCAGCGGTGGTCCTAAACAGGGACATGGGGCCCATCGCGCGTCTGCCATCCCTGGGAGAGCTGCCCGCTGCGGTGCTGGATGCCCTGCCAGCGCCCCGCACGCCCTTGGACGTGGCGGACGTCCCGCACACCGGGGGGTTTCCCGGGGCGTGCATGCGGCGTGCTCTGCTGTGTATGGCAGCGGCGGCGGACGGGGGGATGTCCCTGCCGATGAGAGTGTCCCTGAAGCATGTACAGGACGCGATGCAGCAGCAGCAGCTGCATACCCCCTAGCCGTGGGAGGAGAGCGCCAAGTTGTGGCTGCACGCTCACCACCCATACGGTGGGCATGGCGGATATGGGTAGGTTGGTGGTGGTGGAAGGGCCTGAGTATTGGGCCTGTGTTCAGGTGGACACAGGGGGACTGGAGTGGGTCGTCGTCACCGCGTGCCGGCTCAGGAGGCAGCAGTCCAGGGGCCCGGCCTGCTACAGGGTGTTCAGGGAATACCTCAGGGAGCTGGGCCCAGTGCGCAGGGCGCACAGGTGCACGGCCGGGGACATCCCACAGGCGCCGGCGGTCTTCGTGGAGGTAACGCGACCGCCGAAGGTCCAGGGACAGGACGTCTGGCCTGGAGCCCCGAGCAACATGTGGTAAGCTGAGCATGCAGCTGTCATGTGCAGGGCGCCGCAGGGTCATGCGGCGGCCCTCCTCAGGGTACCGGCGGCGCAGTCCTCCAGCAACATGCCAGCAGCCTCGCTGGCACTGCTGCACAGTGGGTCGCGGGCGTGGTGCTGGGTCGTAGTGGCGCTGGAACCCCACTCCTCGGCACTGCGCCTGTACGATCGCGGGGAGAGCACGGTACTCACGGTCCGCCTCGCCGACCTGCAGGCCCTGCCTCTTGATGCTCTGAGTAGCGACGGAGGCACGGCGCTGTACCCCCAAGGTACGGTGGTAGGCTCGGCCGCGATGCGCTTCTGCCGGCAGAGCGGAGGAGATGCTCTCCGCCTGGTCATGGCGGAGAACAGGGGGCCGTGGCTCCGGGCGTTCTCCGTGTCCAGGTGGAACGTCGAGGGCGACAGGGAGAAGTCCGCCGACACTTGGCGCCGCTGGTTGGAGGAGCAGTTTCTCGTGGGAGGGATGCTGCACCTGCCGCAACCACCAGGCGTGCCACAGGTTCGGCCTACGGCTCCCCCGGCCGCCGCGGCGACGCCGGTTCCGAAGACAGCGCCCAAGCTGCCACCCAAGAAGAGCCCCCCACCTCAGTATGGCAGCTATGCCAACATTCGGTACGTACTGCTGCACTACGGCGGCGAACTGGCCACGGAGCAGCGTGGATCGAAGGTGATCAACGTTTGCCGCTAGTCTCGACTGGATGGAGCTGGTCACTGCTCGTGGAGAGCCGGCAAACACTGCCGGCTCGCCCACCTCCACCCCAGGGACCTGTTGGACCACCTTCAGCGGGACCATGGGGCTGATCCAGCTCAACGGGACCAGGCGATGGCCATGCTGGCCGGCATTATGCCAAGGAGCCAAGCGGGGCCTTTCGCATCGGCCCAGGCGAGGTGTAGAGCGCTTGCGATGCCCATGAGTGCCCGTTCTGCGGGAGGGCAAGGAGCGTCGCAGTTGGCGGCACAGCATGGGGCGGTTGGGTCTGCGGCACAGCGTGGGGCGACGGCGTCTACGGGGAGCGTGGGAGCAAGTACGTCGAGCGGCGGAGCGGCCTGATCGACCACTACATCTGTCGGGTCCATGACGACGGCGGCCACATCAACCGGTGACCCACGGGGGCAGGGGCCGTCTCGCCAGCCACCCGCGCCGGGCACGGGTGGTCCCCCTCCGTCCAATGATCCGGATCCGGCGGGGGGCTCTGATCCGACGGCGCAGCCGTGAAGGGGCCCCGTCTCCGACACCCGGGCGGCGGTGTCCTGGAACGTCCAGGGCTCGATGCGGGGGGACGGCGTACCAGTGGCCCCGGGTATGCTCGACGGTGAGGCGGTGGCGGCGGGCATTATGAAGGCCGAGGGTGCCATCCTGTGCCTCTTCCAGGAGACGGGCCTGCAGGACCCCCAAGGCGTGGTGCACTCGAAGAATCAGTGGCATCACCATGGATATGATGCGTTCCCGGGGGTGGATGCCCAGACAGCGTCGGCAGCGGCGGTGCGCGGCGGGCTCTTGATTGCCCTTCGGGCGGACGTGTTCGCCGCGGAGGAAGTTCGAGACGTCGTGGACATCGTGCCAGGCAAGACCATGGCCCTTGATGTGGTGACCGCGGCCGGCACCCTCATGGTCATCAACGTCCACAGCCCAGGCAGTGGTGGCGACTCCTGGGCTTCTAAGGCGTCCTTCTGGGCTGACGTGGCCATGTACGCGGCGGCCAAGAGCGCGGAAGGCACGAGGGCCTTGCTCCTCGGGGGGGACTTCAACGTGTGGCTGGAGTCCTCGGGGCACCCTACCACGAGGAGGTTCCAGGCCCTGTGGGAGCAGTGCGGGTTCCACAGGGCGGGCGCGGCAGCGGAGGAGGACAGCAGGCCCACAAGGGCGGGGCATCCACTGGACTCCGTCATGCTGAACTCGCCACTGGTCCCGTGGGCGGTGCGTGAGCACCTGCACCTGGAGCCGGGACGGTCACCTGCGTCGCTGAGTTCTGATCGTGGCCCCGTGTTCCTCGACATCCCGCCGGCGGTAGCTGGCAAAGAGAGGGTCACCAGGGTGGCCTACTCGCACCCGCAAGGCAGGCTGCATGCCATACGCCCGAACTCCCCGGGGGTACGTGAGGCGGCGGCGCTGGTCCTACAGAAGGCCTGCGGGAATCGGACACTGCGGGCATAGCTCTCGTCGGACCAGGACACTGCCACCATGGGCACGTCTGAGGTGCAGGCGGTCTTCGACCTACTCCACGCATTCCGCGATGACGTGTACAGAGTCACGGGGGTGCGCATGCCGTCAGGTATCGACCCGCAGTACCCGTACGGGCAGGCCGAGACAGAGGCGTCTATGCCCCAGGTCCTTTCAGATGAGGAAGCCCTGGCCTGGCGCGCCCATGAGCTGTGGCAACGGGATGCGGCAACGGCCGGGCTCCACTCCCAAGAGGCGGCTGCCTTGCTGCCGCACCTCCGACAGGTGGACCCCAACTTGTCCCCCACCACGGTGGACGACCTGCGCGCTGCATTGGACGGGCAGCTCGACGAGCTAGTGAAGCGGTACCCAGAACCCCATGGCCAGGTTACGGCATACAACCGGTCTCCGGTCCACTAACCCCATGCACGGCGTGTTCCGTGCCGTGAAGCCCCGCATCGGCAACCGATGCACCGCCAGCGGAGATTTGTGTATCAGAATATCAGGAATCAACAGGGTTTTATTTTCATATTGTTTCCGTCAATTTTTATGCTTCCGTTCCGATACTCACTGTTTTGACTGCTGGCGGTTGGTTCGCGACTTTACCGTAACCGCCAGTTTAACTGTTTATAATGGAAATTTTAACGCTATCCGCGACGAAGGCTCCAAAGTCGCCAGGAACTGCATGGATGCTTCCGCAATTTTCATAATTAATACTCGCAACCTTAATCCGAATTTTTCAGGATGTCGAAATCGGATTTTCGACTTCGACATCCCCGCACTTGATTTGACCTCTTTCGAGTGGACCTACGTGCTTCCGTATGCACGAATCAACTTCCCTTTTATCCTGCCCTCCATTTGTCTTAAAGATATGGGCAAAACAAAGTTGATTCGTGAGGCCACTTGTGAAGGTCATATCTCGTGCCGCTTGCGAGTATTGACGATAAGGAAACGTGGGATGTATTCACAATACTCCCGACGTAATTTAGGAAGCTTCATATGCCTTGCGTTTCTACACATGCGCGCTAGTGTAATGGATCATGGTCAAGAGGGTAGAGTTTGCGTTATAACTCTATGACCATGATATTGCGTGCGTTAAGATAACCTTCGAGTGTAGCGCGCAAGTGTTGGTGTTGCATAGGAACTCTCCTTGAGTTCCTATGAGCGATTGACACAAAGTTATGCCCTTGGAGGGGCATGACATATCGTGGTGGGAGCTACATTTTTGGGCAATATTTGGTATGTGCCATGTGTTGTGTTGCGTGCCCATTTGGCGGGCCCATTGCTCCAAGACAAGCCCGCCAATGGACCTCATATTGTGCAAGCCTCTTCTCCGTACTCCCTACTGTCAATTGCAAGCCTAACCTTCGTGAAGGGAAGCTTGTGTGGTGATCCCGAAGCGATGCGTTGGGAGCAAGGTGTGTATTTTACATTTTTCCATATTTTCATGTGCCCACTTGGGAAGCAGCGCTCGTAACCTTTCTTGGCGCCCCAAGTGGAGCACATATGTGGGATCGAAGGTCATTGGTGTCAAGTCATTGTGTTTAGAAGGATTAAGTGATTGCACGATCCAAGCCAAAGATATTATAATATAATTATGCGCCTTTCAAGGCACTTTGGTTTGTCTTTGTGCCAATTTTGCCATTTTTGGCCCGTCATGATGTCAAGTGGCGACCGTGTATTTCAACGTTGCGCTCAATTGACATCATGACCCAAGTATGATATGAGGGTACATACTTCGGTGCCCAACATATCTTGGACCCGGCGAATAGCTCCTCTTAGGCTTGGCATACCGTGGCCGCCATGTTGGCGATTTGGGACTATCCCAAATCATGGGCTCACTTGGCGACCCTGCCATTCCCAATACCGGAGGAGTTGGGCGACGCCCCAAAGATATGTTGGACACATATGACTTGACATCAATCCTATGGCACACTCCGGTCCAAGTCGGGCACGTGCCTCATTTGCCCCAACCATGAGCGTGCGCAATTTTGGCCATTTTGAGCATTTTTCCACTTTTGCTGCCCGCCGTGCCCCATGTTCTAACCTTCGTGCACGCCGGACGCATGGACCAATGGACCATATATGACATGGGTGTTATGGGTAATGGTCCCCATGGTCCACACACCACGTGGGCGAAGCGGAGCCGCCTTCGTCAAGGCGCTAGGCCAAATTGAGTATGGGCAATTTTGCCATTTTTGCATTTGTGGACCCAATTGGGATCGTCACCACGCCGAGTGGCATGGAGATCTTTGAGAGCCAAGGGCATGGGAGTCTCCGTTGGACTCCCGGTGGATCACGTATGGAACTATGCAACTGAGTGTCTATTGTCCCTTGATGCCCTTACCCCAGTCCAGTCTTAGCCCCATGTGTACATATCCTGATGTGTTGCTGTACATACTTTCGTTCCCTCTTTGCAGAGTGGCAAGGATTCTGAAACGCTTTGTCACATGACAACGCATTGATGCCCTTGTGAGCGTAGTGCTTTGCCTGCCTGCTCACTTGCGTGTGTCCACCGCAGCGTCCCGTGGCCGGCCCCCCACGGGAACGCGTCAAAAGCGTTTCACCGCCGCGGGGTTACCCAACCCTCGCGTGCCACTCGGGGCCACCAACCCCGAGCAGCGCGTCGCAGCAGCGCGGCGCAGCTCGCAGCTCGCAGCGCAGCGCAGCGTCTCGCAGCGCAGCGCAGCAGCTCGCAGCGCCACTCAGCGACGGCGCCGAGTTCGTCACGGAGCCCGCAGCGCCGTCAAGAGCATCGCCCTGATCGCGCAGCGCCCGTGGAAGAGGTGCACAGACCAGGACTCCTGCATCAGCCCCATCGGCCGACCCGGAGTCCCAACGGCTGACCAGCAAGGCCGCGTCAACCACCTCCATAACCACCGGCTGACCAGCACCAGCCGCACTTCCAATCCAGTGCTGCAGCACCCTCCCCAACAACCACAACCAGTTCGTTGAGGTGAACGAGTGCACATCAAGGACTTCAAGACCATCTACGCCCCCGCTGCCATGGTGAATTGGCAGGAAGCGGGCAGGACGTGGCCGCGGCCCCACCCCCATGCAGCACGCCTGCTGCGTGGGTTGGTTTGGGACCAGCATTACCGCCACAGCAACCCCCAGTGCGAAGGGGGCATGCCCAGGAGCTTCGAGCTCCGCACGGACATCGCCCCCGACCGCCTGCAGGCCGTGGAGGACTGGCTGCGGGCGGAGGGGTACGAGTACCGCCACCAGCAGAGGCGCTGGAGGGCGTGGACCCGGCCGGACAGGCCCGGGGAAGGGCTGCGTCCCGACGGGATTGAGGAGGACGAGGAGCCCAACGCCTACCCGTCGGGCGCCTCGATCAACGTCTCCCTGTGGGACGTGATCGAGAAGAAGTTCCCGGAACCGGGGAACGAGCGCAGGCTGCAGGGCAGCAGCAGCGCGTCTCCGGCGACGGAGAAGAGGTCCGCCGGGGACAAGAAGAGGGACCGGAGGTGGCGGGAGTACCAGGAGTCCCTGGCTGCCGAAGCCGCCCAAGGCGCCAAGGGCGGAACCCCAGCCCCCAGTCCCCAACGGCCCAATGGTGGACACCACCCCGGCTCCACCACCCTTGGCGACTACATCCAAGTCGCCAAGCAGACCCAGGCCAAACCCCGTCCGCTGCTCCTGAGGGCCCGGCAGGCCTCAGCAGGCCCCAGCAGCGACATCGAGTCGGCCCACCGCGGGAGGACGCCGGCCGACCAGGCCAGCTCCAGCAGCAGCGTCGCTCCCGAAAGGGACGTGGCGCGCGCCTGTGAGCGCGCCTGTGGGGTGCCCTGCAACCGTCGGGTTGCCCGGCAACGGGCCAAGCAGTACAGCGCTGCTGTGGAGGGCGCCTCCGGCATCGCCCAGGAGGAAGCTGCGCAGTGGGCGCATGGCATGGCCATCCACACCCAGACCGTGGCGGCCATTGCGGCTGGACTCACGGCCGTGGCCGCCCATGGGGTAGCGACTGCCCAGGTCAACGGTGAGTTGGCGGCAGCCGACGAGGAAGCCCGCCTGACGCAGGAGGCCATTGCCTGCAAGGAGGCCGAGGTGAAGGCGCTGGGGGAGGCGCTTGCCCAAGAGAGGGCAAAGAAGGAGGCGGAGGAAAGGGCCCACGCCGAAGCGACGGCTAAGGCCCATGAGGATGCCGCCAAGAAGGAAGCCATCGAGGCCGCGCGACCGAAGGTCGCTGAGGAGAGGGCCAAGACGGAGGCGGAGCTGGCGGCGTTGGAGGCGCAGAAGGCGCAGCTGCTGCAGGCCCGGGAGACCGAGGCGGCTCGTGCTCGGGAAGAGGCCGAAGCGCGAGCTGCCGCAGCCACCGCCGCCGCAATGGAGGAGGCAGAGGCCAAACTCCGCCACGAGACTCCCCCGGGAGGATCGCGAGTGGAGACCCTTCGAAGGCTTTTCGAAGGGGACGCCTCCTCCAGGATGAAGCTGGATGAGGCGGACACGGGCAGCAGTGGGAGCGGTAGCACCACCGCCCGTCGACGGAGGAAGGGCAAGGGGAGGACCCCCGAGAGGCCGCGGAGGCCAGCGGGTGGGCACCCCCACGACAGTGACCCCTTCTTCACCGCCAGTGACGGGGATGAACGAGGCCGTCGACATCGCCAAGTGGTGGCTTGGACGGGCGGAAGTGGCGGAGACGTCCCCATGGAAGGTGAGGATGAGGATCCCCCTCCTCCCTACCGGAGCTCCGAGTCCTCCGTGACCGAGACGCCCAGGTGGGGCGACATGGACGAGGATGACGACATGGACTTCGGCATCACGAGGAGGCGCCCATCCTCGGACCCACCGAGGCGACCCGGCGGAGACCCACCGGGACCCCCTGGCGGAGGACCCTCAGGACCCCCTGGAGGACGCCCACCAAGTGGACCCCCTGGAGGCGGACCACCGGGCGGGGGAGGACCCCCTGGACCGGGCGGACCCGGCGGAGGCCCTCCTGGAGGACCCCCTGGGGACCCCGGCGACCCACCAGGGAACGGTGTCCCGGATGCCACCTGGCGGTGGATTGTCTACCTCCGCAGGAGAGTCCAGTTGCTCGAGCTGGAGGTAGACACGGGCAAGAGCGAGATGGCTCGCATCTCCACGGTCGCCGCGCGCGCGCAGAAGGACCTGGACATCGCCAGGGCCGAGACCAAGTCGCTGACCAACGTCGTCAGCGGCCTGCAGGAGAGGCTGGATGCGCTGGAAGCCCGTAGGAGGGTCGGCAGCGACCACCCACCCCTGGAGTCTGGCTCGTCGGACGACGGCTGGGGACCCGGACCAGGTCCAGGCAGACCCCACGCCCCCGGCGGAGCCCCCAGGAGTCGCCCCAGCGCCAGTGCCCCCTCTCTCACCGCCCCCTCTCACCACAGCGCGGGCCGCCGCAACGATCGCGTGCCGCCCGGCAGTGGCAGTGAGGAATGGCGCGATGAGTGGCTCAGCGCGGACTACCACAACCGCCGTGCCCCACCGCGGACGCCTGTACGCCCCCGACGCCCGGCACCAGCCCCGGTGCCAATCCCCAGGGCTGGAGGACGTTATGGTGGACTCAGGGATGAGGTCCCCAGAGGAGACGTGGAGTGGGATGTCGGCGAAGGTGAGGACCTGGACCTGGACCTGGACCTGGAGGAGTTCGACATCAGCCCGCCGCGTGGTGTACGACGGGAGGCCGCTGAACGCAGCCGCCGGCGCCTTGATGAGGATGCGTACATGGATGCAGTACGGCGTGAACATTTCGGTTCAGCGTACGTGGAGGAACCGCGGCGTAGCCACAGGGATTCCATGGAGGAGATGGACGTGGCGGCCGTGGGAGTCCGTGGGCGAGGGCGATGGGAACCTCGGTCGACCTCGCGGCCGGCGTTCATGGTCTCTAAGGCCGCGGACGCCGCCGTGTGGGAAGACTTGAAGGACATCAAGCCCCCCATGTACGATGGCAACCCCCTCAACCTCGACCGCTTCTTGGAGAAGCTGGACGATTGGGGGCTGACCGTCACTGAAGACCAACCTCCCGCGGATGCGGAGAGATATGTCTTCAAACGGTTCAGGTACCGCCTGCCGGAACTGCTCGGCGAGCTATACTTCGTGGCGACCAAGGAGGGGAAAATCAAGACCCTCAAGGACGCCAAGAAGTGGCTCAACGAGCAGGAGCGGGTGGACGCTCCGCAGGTGGCTGCCAAGCGCTGGAAGTCCGTCAAGCTTGAGCATGATGGACGGGAGATCCGCCTACGAGAGTGGCGGGACTTCCGAGGGAAATACACCCTCTTCCGCCGCAACGTGGAGGATTGGAACGAGGGTGACGAGCAGGCTCGCCTGCTCTCCATGCTGCCGGAAGCATGGATCAAGAGGGTCACCAAGGAGGAATCCAAGCGGGCCAAGTCCAACCACACGGTCAAGATGATGCTCCCCAAGGAGTATCATACGAACGTGGTGAGTTGGGCGAAGAAGAACGTGGCCCGGGATGTCAAACGGCACTCCCTGCGGAACGCTCTTCTCATCACCGTCTCGGGCGATCGCGAGAAGACCGCGATTTGGCGCCTTGACGATTGTGAGTTGAGCGGCCAGACCATCCGTCTGCAGCCCATCCCGGCGCGGATGAGCTGCGACGAGATCCTGGAGTGGGTTGGCGAGGAAGTACTCAAGGAGTACCGAAACCTCCACCACACCCGCGGGTTGAGGCCCGGCGACCGCGACGTCAACTACGTTGGCGAGGGACCTGGCGGGGAATCTGCCATGGACCCAGCGGGAGCCGGCGGCGATGAGACTCTCGTCGACGATGACGACGACGATGAGCCCGCCGAGGTGGCCGTCTGTGCCTTCGTGGCCAGGAACCTGAGCGCGGGGAGCAAGCCGGGAAACTGGAAGCCCCTGCCGCAGGGTTGGAGGAAGCAGGAGAAGAGGGACCCTCGCCGCATTGGCGACCCTCCGCTGTCCTTCGGGGAGTTCATACGAGCTCACCCGCAGGGCTGTTTCGTGTGTTATGGGAGGAAGAAAGGCTTCAACCATGACCACCGAACATGCCCCGTCCACAAGGCCGACACGGAGGCTTACAAGAAGGCGCACGGGTCGAAGAAGCGTGCGCCCGCGGGTATCCGGGAAGCCAAGATGGAGGTGGACAAGGACGAGCTGGCCAAGCTGATGTCGTCGGTGGGAACCGAGTTGGCCAAGGAGATCCAGGAGATCAAGCGGAACTGGGTCCCCAGGTCGGACAACAAGAACAAGGAGAACAACCAGAATGACCAGAACAAGGACAAGGACAAGAACAAGGGTAAAGGAGGAGGTAAAGGGGGAAGAAAGAAGGGCGTCAACGACGTTGAGGCCGAGGAGAACACCCCCTCTTCCACAACCGACGCCCCCTAGCGGAGCCCCTGCAGCCAAGGGCCCCAGCTAGGGCGGTCGCAGGATGGTGACGTGGGAAGCGCCGAACCATCCCTGTCGGGAGTCGGTAAACACAAGGGGACTGCCGCGGGCGGAATACCCGGTCTGGCGCCCAGTCGCGGAGGCGGGGTGAGGGCAAGTGAAGGCACGAACCCTTGCACCCGTCCGTCCTTCGCGACCAAGAACGTGTTTGATGTACTACAGGATCTATCCGAGAGTATCGGAGGATCACCCGGACCGCAGCTGGATGCTGCAGATGGGCAGCCTGAGCCCATTGTCCACGACCTGCACCAGTCGCTTGTGGAGCTTCTGGAACGGCCGGAGATCCTGAGTTTGCACGCCGTGCGCCGTGTCGGTCGCGAGCGGCAGTTGCATCTTAAGGTCCGTGCCCTATGCGGGAAAGTGGAAAAGGTTTTCGACGTGTTGGTCGACACGGGAGCTCAAGTCAGCTTGGTCAAGGCTGGCCTACTTCCACCAGAGTGTCTGACCGACAGTCGGAAGCCTGTCAGGCTGAAGGTGGCGAACGGCCAGTACATGGTGGGAGGCACGAAGGAGGCGGCCATTGGGCTGCAGTTCGTGAACCATCGTGAGCTGAGCCGCCCAGACCTCGGCAAGGAAATCCTCCTGCACGGTAGCTTCTACGAGGCCGAGATGGAATGGGACATGATCGTCGGGTACGACTTCATGATGGAGACGGACTCCGGCGTCCTCCCGGCCCAGGCTTCCATGACCCTGTACCAGGACGACCAACTCTCGTGGCTTTCGTCACCTGAGCACCATGTGGAATGCCAATGGATCCACCCCGAACGCAATCAGCTCGAAGTGGCCGCGCTGGACACTGAGCCCACTGGGCCAGCGAATCAGGAGTACGGCGTAAGGCCGGAAGTGGCGAACCGAGTGGTTGCGGACCTGGGAGCGTCGGATCTGGCCCTGGATGCGTTCTCTTCAGGAACCTCCGCCCATCTTCGGGTATGTGAGAAGTACTGGAGCGCACAGGACTCTGCGTGGAAGAAGCACTGGGGTCCGCATCAGGGCTTGATGTGGATCCATTGCCCCCGTTGGGACATTCCAAGAGCGATAGCGAAGATTCGCAAGGACCGCTCCAAGGCAGTGCTGGTTGTTCCTATGGGATGCACCGAGGAGGAAAGTACCCGACATTGGGTAGCCTCATTGACCAACATGACCTTAAACAAGGTCGTCCTACCGGCTGGAGAGAGTGTCTATCAAGACGCTAAGGGACAGCCCATGCCACCCCAGAGATGGCCAACAGAATTCCACTATGTGGATGGGGGCCTTGATCAGGCCGACACCACGGACTTCGTGTGTGTCAACCGCATCATAGCAGAGCCTTGGAGGCAATGCTTTGCGGTTCCCCCTGTTGACATCGAAGAATCGGACTCCGAAGACCCCCTCACCGAGGAGGAGTGGGATCTGGTTCAGGGGTATATGGATCAGCCCTTTCACGACTGGGGAAACCAGCGTGAGGGCAAAGGCCAGGACAAAGCCTGGTGGGAAGTGGACTCAATCGTCTCTGGTTCCTATGACGGGGATACCTTCGTACAGAGGGTGCTGGATCACATGTCCAGCCAAGACGAGCCGCCTGGCGGTAACCCACCCACCTACGGCGATCTGTTCCGAGGCAAAACCAGAGATGGCCCTTTGGGCCACCTGGGAAGACCACCTGAGCCGAAAGCGAGCGGAGTAGCTACCCCTCAAGTAAGCTCCGTGGTTCAAGTGCCCGGAAAAGCCAAGGCGGAGTCCGATGACTGCCCGAAGATCCAGGCGTTGAGGGCCAGGCTGAAGCGGAAGTATGGCGAGACCTTCTTCAGCGGAAAGCCTGTGTTCCCCCCACCGGTGCGTGGACCGTATGGCGAGGCCAAGATACGACTGAAGCAGGACCCCCGTGTGTATCGTCACCGAGAGTTTGCCCTAAGGGGCGAGAGGAAAGAGGCCATGGAGAAGATCCTCCGTGACTTCATCCAGAGAGGCTGGCTCGAGCCGTGCCACTCCGAATGGGCCTCTCCTTGCTTCGTCGTCCCCAAGAAGGTTGCCGGTGAGTGGCGGCTCGTGGTCGACTACCGCGGCCTGAACGCCCAAACGCAGCACGACAGCTATACGCTGCCCCTCATTGAGGACATGCTGCAAAAACAACACCGGCGGAGGATCTTCACGGTGATTGACCTGAAACATGGTTATCATCAGATGCCTCTCGCCGAGGAGTCCCGTGCCTGCACAGCCATGAGCACCCCACTTGGACCTCTCCAGTGGAAGGTGATGCCCATGGGCGTTACCAACGGCAATGCGGCTTTTCAGCGGATGCTGGAGAACCTGCTTGAGCCGGTGCGCGACTGTGCGGACCCCTTCGTGGACGACGTGATCATCGCGTCCGGGGACCCCAGCATGAGCTACGAGGAGCTCCTGGAGGCACACGAGAGGGACGTCACTCGAGTGCTGGACCTTCTGGTCCGGCACAAACTCACGGGCAGCAGTGACAAGGCCACCATTGCGGTAAGCGAGGTGGTCTTCGCTGGCCACGTAGTCGGGAACGGGCAGCGAAAGCCCATACCTGGCAAGGTGGCTGCGATTGAGCACTGGGAAAAGCCCAAGACGGTCTCTGAGCTACGGGCGTACTTGGGGTTCTGCAATTACTACTCGGGGTATATCAAAATGTATGCCGAGTATGCAGCCCCCATGACGACCATGCTCAAGGGCAACCGAGAGGAGACCAAGAAGGGGTCCAAGAAGGCTCTGGTCTGGACTGAAGAGTCTGACCGGGCCTTTGAGGGGATGAAGCAGGCGCTGCTATCCGCAGTGGGTCTGCACCTCGTGGATCCCGACCGAGGGTTCGTCCTGCGCACCGACGCTTCCGACTACGCCATTGGGGCTGTGTTGGAGCAAGTGCTTGACGATGGGAGGCACGTGCCCGTGGCCTTCTGGAGCCGAGTCCTGGCGGAAGGCCAGAGACGGACGTGGACGCCCCGTGAAAAGGAGGCGTATGCCATCGTCATGGCTCTCAGGAAATGGGCTGGGTACATAGCCCTCCATCCCGTCACCGTCTGCACCGACCATCAGAGTCTGCAGTCGTGACACAAGGAGCACGTGGACACCCCCTCAGGTCCCGCCTCCCGACGGGCAAGATGGCAAGAGACCTTGGCCAAGTTCGACCTTACGGTTGTTTATATTCCTGGAAAGGATAACACCGTGGCGGACTGTCTCAGTAGGTGGGCCTATCCCGCCAGCAAGGGCATGCAGGATATCTCTGCCCATGGCGATGAGGCTGAGACCGCTGAAGCCAAGAAGATCATTGAAATGGAGCGCCTGATGGAGGAGGAGGGTGCCAAATGCTTCGTCGTCATGGCCGCAGATGCCCCCCACGCTTCGAGGGTGAGCAGAGCGGTCAGTGTACTCGCCCCTGTGGGTGCCGCGGGCGGAAGGCCCGGTCCGGCACCCCCTGTGGGAGTGGAGTCCGACAAGCACCTCTTCCCAGAGTCTTGCCTCCAGGACGACTGGACCGACGATTACGCCAAGTCTGAGGCCTTTGCGGCCGAGTATAGGGCTGTGACCGACCCTGACGACGGGCAGAAGTGGCCAAAGGGGCTGACTGAGGAAGATGGCAAGCTCTACCGGAATGGTAAGCTGCTAGTCCCAGAGTCCCGAGTGCTCGAGCTGTGTGAAGCTTGGCACCACCACATGCTGCACCCAGGGGTCAAGAAGCAAGCTCTTGACATGCAGCGTCGGTTCGAGATCGACCATATCGTTCTCTACACCGCCATCAAGAGGGTCAGGAAGGGTTGCTCGGTCTGTCAGGCCTGCAATCCCGACAACCGGAACGTCAAGGGGGAACCCCAATGGACCCCGGTTCCTGACCAGCCCATGGAGAGCGTGGCCATGGACGTCTTCTCCATGCCCGAAGTGCACATTGGCAAGGAGACCTTTGACTGTGTGGTTCTCTGTGTGGACCGCCACAGCGGCTACGTTGTAGCCGTTCCGGCACGCAAAAAGGGGTTGCTTGCCAAGGAAGTGGCAGTCATGATGATTCGTCATTGGCTGACCGTCTTTGACATCCCCCGCACCATTTGCAGTGACCGAGGGCCCCAGTTTACTGGTGGCTGGTTCAAGGCTATGTGTTCCCTCATGGGAATACGACATGCCAAGGGCGTTGCCTATCTCAGCCGGTCTAACGGCCGTGCTGAAGTGGCTGGACGGCAGCTGTTCGAGAAGCTGCGCAAGATCCACATCACCAATCCACGTCGGAACTGGTTCGAGGAGATGTGGCCTGCTCTGAAGGCCCATCATGACACCCCCACTCCGGGCGGTTTGTCCCCTCACCAGATTCTGTTTGGCAGGGACCCCCTGGGTAGGGGACTTCCCTTGTCTGGTGATGGCATGGCTATGGATGCCAAGGAGTTCTTCGCGCGGCAAGAGCACACGGCGCGGGACATCCGCCAGCAGCTTGAGAAGGAGCATCCTGAGCGTCAGAAGTCCGCCCCGGGCTCGACAGCGCAGAAGTTCAGGGTGGGAGACCCGGTGTGGGTGATCAGACCCCGCCCCATGGGCACCCACCGCACCAAAACCTGGTTCACACCCGGCGAGGTGGTCTGCAGGATTGGTGAGGACACCTACCGCGTCAAGGTGGGTCACGGACAGTTCCGGGAGCGCCACGAGAGTCAACTCCGTGTGCGGGAACCCGACCTCCGTGGCCTACATGTGTCCCTGGACTACGCCAAACATGAGGCCGATTCGGACGACGACTATGCTGAGCAGGACGACTACACTGTCGAGAAGATCCTGGCTCAGCGTCCGAAGGCCTCGGCACCCGGAGGTCTGGAGTTCAAGGTTCGTTGGCGAGGCTATGGGCCGTCCCACGACACCTGGGAACCCGTCTCCTCGTTTGTGCCGCGGGTCAATACTCCCTTCATGGAGTACATCCGCAAGAACAAGACCAAGATCCACGTTTCGGACTTGGCAGCACTCACCCGGGCGATTGCAGCCAGGGGTGCCTGATCAGCGCCCTGAGCTCTCCCCTGATGTGCCTTGAGGCGCTTGTGAAGCCGACGAACCGTCCCTTACTTGCTTGCTCTCTTCCATCTTTCGGTGACAGAGTGGCCATATACCCCCCCTGCTGAATCCAAGGGAGGATGGCCCCTCTTTTCTTCTATTCGTCACTCCCCCCCCTGCTGAATCCTTGGGAAACCAGGTAGGGTGACTGACCTTCATATTTTTGAGCTCTTGGGGCCTTGAAGCCCATACGACGTTGCGCAACGGATGCCGCTGTCATCGGCATTGCGATTTTTTTTGGTGTGTGGTCTGGTTCCATGGCATTTGCGGAATCCAGACCAGTCGACGTGTGTCTCGAGACTATATATGCCTGAACTCAGGCGTTATCCTGTCCATCCTCCTGCATTTGCCTTATCCTGACCGTGGCGTGGTTTGGCACTCTGTTCTGAGTGTGTTTACACGCCTATTTACCCAAATTGTTGCTTGCTTTTCTGCCCTCCAGGATATGTGCATCTGTATGTTAAGTGTCATCAGCCCATCGCTGAGGGATGGACTGTTTTTCACCACGAATCGGGATACAGAGGCGCCTTGAGTCGCCGTGTACATATCCTTACAGCCTGGACCAGCCTGGACCAGTACTTGATTACAGATTCTACTGTTTGAGTGCCCGTGATACCGTGTTGCCCTATTCGCTGTGATGTGTGGAGATCCTGATGGCGCCAGGCGGGAAGCCCAGTTGCCTGACTACACTCCGAGCGGTCCGCCACTGTCAGTCCCAGTGTGAGCCTACCGATTTGCAGACGCACTTGCATTCGGATGGCGGCCTCCGGTGCTCCTGACCTCGGTCAGTCTGCCTGGGAAACTGGTGGTTTGAGGAGTCGACGCCTCCGCCCACACTGCATGAGGACTCCCTCATGTATGGCCACGCTTCGTGGTAGTAGGGCGAGGGAAAAGACGGCCTTGATGCCCGATCCCTTCAGGAGGAGTTCCCTTACGATTTGGGGTTCGTAAGGAGTTCGACTATGGCACTCTGGACTCGCGTCGTATGGATATGGACATGGTGCGCCCGAGGAAGGACCCGTGGGGACTCTCCCCAGTCGGCGGGCCTTGGGAAGCTTGGGGTAGCCTGATGGATCTTTGTGGTCGCTCTCGACTTGTGGGGCCACCTCGGCCGTCGTGTGACGCCTATGTTGGCCGTGTATGCCACTGCCACTGTGGTGGTGACCGTAGCAGCCGGCACCCGGTGCGCCTGGTATGGGTTAACGGGTCCTTTGGATGCCGAACAATCGCCGCCAGGACCCGGGACTTGATACTTGATACTATACATGTGCTACGAGCTGTTACAGCAGCATACCTATCCCACTGTGGGATACCTATCTTACTGTGACTTACTGAAGTGAGGATGTGGCACCCCCCCCCCCTTTCAGGAAGTGGTCCTGGGTACCCGCTGCCATGCGTGGGTGTTATCGAGCCCCCCCAGGGTTTGCTCTAAGGAGGGGGGTGAAGCGGTACCCAGAACCCCATGGCCAGGTTACGGCATACAACCGGTCTCCGGTCCACTAACCCCATGCACGGCGTGTTCCGTGCCGTGAAGCCCCGCATCGGCAACCGATGCACCGCCAGCGGAGATTTGTGTATCAGAATATCAGGAATCAACAGGGTTTTATTTTCATATTGTTTCCGTCAATTTTTATGCTTCCGTTCCGATACTCACTGTTTTGACTTCTGGCGGTTGGTTCGCGACTTTACCGTAACCGCCAGTTTAACTGTTTATAATGGAAATTTTAACGCTATCCGCGACGAAGGCTCCAAAGTCGCCAGGAACTGCATGGATGCTTCCGCAATTTTCATAATTAATACTCGCAACCTTAATCCGAATTTTTCAGGATGTCGAAATCGGATTTTCGACTTCGACATCCCCGCACTTGATTTGACCTCTTTCGAGTGGACCTACGTGCTTCCGTATGCACGAATCAACTTCCCTTTTATCCTGCCCTCCATTTGTCTTAAAGATATGGGCAAAACAAAGTTGATTCGTGAGGCCACTTGTGAAGGTCATATCTCGTGCCGCTTGCGAGTATTGACGATAAGGAAACGTGGGATGTATTCACAATACTCCCGACGTAATTTAGGAAGCTTCATATGCCTTGCGTTTCTACACATGCGCGCTAGTGTAATGGATCATGGTCAAGAGGGTAGAGTTTGCGTTATAACTCTATGACCATGATATTGCGTGCGTTAAGATAACCTTCGAGTGTAGCGCGCAAGTGTTGGTGTTGCATAGGAACTCTCCTTGAGTTCCTATGAGCGATTGACACAAAGTTATGCCCTTGGAGGGGCATGACATATCGTGGTGGGAGCTACATTTTTGGGCAATATTTGGTATGTGCCATGTGTTGTGTTGCGTGCCCATTTGGCGGGCCCGTTGCTCCAAGACAAGCCCGCCAATGGACCTCATATTGTGCAAGCCTCTTCTCCGTACTCCCTACGGTCAATTGCAAGCCTAACCTTCGTGAAGGGAAGCTTGTGTGGTGATCCCGAAGCGATGCGTTGGGAGCAAGGTGTGTATTTTACATTTTTCCATATTTTCATGTGCCCACTTGGGAAGCAGCGCTCGTAACCTTTCTTGGCGCCCCAAGTGGAGCACATATGTGGGATCGAAGGTCATTGGTGTCAAGTCATTGTGTTTAGAAGGATTAAGTGATTGCACGATCCAAGCCAAAGATATTATAATATAATTATGCGCCTTTCAAGGCACTTTGGTTTGTCTTTGTGCCAATTTTGCCATTTTTGGCCCGTCATGATGTCAAGTGGCGACCGTGTATTTCAACGTTGCGCTCAATTGACATCATGACCCAAGTATGATATGAGGGTACATGCTTCGGTGCCCAACATATCTTGGACCCGGCGAATAGCTCCCCTTAGGCTTGGCATACCGTGGCCGCCATGTTGGCGATTTGGGACTATCCCAAATCATGGGCTCACTTGGCGACCCTGCCATTCCCAATACCGGAGGAGTTGGGCGACGCCCCAAAGATATGTTGGACACATATGACTTGACATCAATCCTATGGCACACTGCGGTCCAAGTCGGGCACGTGCCTCATTTGCCCCAACCATGAGCGTGCGCAATTTTGGCCATTTTGAGCATTTTTCCACTTTTGCTGCCCGCCGTGCCCCATGTTCTAACCTTCGTGCACGCCGGACGCATGGACCAATGGACCATATATGACATGGGTGTTATGGGTAATGGTCCCCATGGTCCACACACCACGTGGGCGAAGCGGAGCCGCCTTCGTCAAGGCGCTAGGCCAAATTGAGTATGGGCAATTTTGCCATTTTTGCATTTGTGGACCCAATTGGGATCGTCACCACGCCGAGTGGCATGGAGATCTTTGAGAGCCAAGGGCATGGGAGTCTCCGTTGGACTCCCGGTGAATCACGTATGGAATGGCGGATCCGATCTCCAAGCCGGCGTGGAGATATACCATTGGGAGCACACCGAATTTTGGCTCATTTCAAGCAGCCAAAATGACCCAATTTTGGGACCCCAATTTCCCCCTTCCGTGTGGTCAATTGGCGGCCCCATTTCTCTAAGCCCATAGGGAGCCCGGACCTAAATTCAAGTTGTACACTCAGATAGAAGTCCTAGGTCCTGCCTCCTACACTGTGAGCCATTGGCCTCACCTTGGCCGAGCGAGCCGCGCGTGGGAATGACGCCAATTTTGGTGATTTTGGCATCATGACCCCACTTGACTCATCCGTGTTGCCCTGATGCCGGGACCTCAGAGGGAACCAGGTTGGGTGAGGGCTCCAGGGAGTTCGTACTCGAAGGGCATAGGGTCAGTTGCCTCGTCCCTACCTCTGGCGGGTCCGGACGAGGGGTCAATTTTGGAGTTTTTCAAGCCAATTTCAGTTTGGGCTGAAACAGCCCATTTTCAGCTACCAACTCCTGGGTGATAATGGCGGGGCCATATCTCTGGCACAGAGTGGAGTTGGGACCTGCCGTGAAGGGAGCATAGGGAGCCACTGTCGGTTGGCCTTGGAACTCATTGGTTCCCAGGAACTCGCCTGTGGCTGTGCGGGACACCTCTCCCATTGGCAGGGTTTCAGGGTCCGGACTGAGCAGGGCATGGGTTGTGTTTGAGCCCCCGCCCCCATCAGCCACTGAGAGGGTCGGACCTGGGATTGGGATATGAGTCGGGACTGAGTGTCTATTGTCCCTTGATGCCCTTACCCCAGTCCAGTCTTAGCCCCATGTGTACATATCCTGATGTGTTGCTGTACATACTTTCGTTCCCTCTTTGCAGAGTGGCAAGGATTCTGAAACGCTTTGTCACATGACAACGCATTGATGCCCTTGTGAGCGTAGTGCTTTGCCTGCCTGCTCACTTGCGTGTGTCCACCGCAGCGTCCCGTGGCCGGCCCCCCACGGGAACGCGTCACTAGAGACTCGCGTGGAGGAGCTGCGGGGTGTCCTCCGGAGCAACAGGCGCAGATCCATAAAGGACTATTTGCGGGACAGGGTGCCGGACCTGCAGCTTTGATGGACGGCGATACGGGCGGCCATCAACGTAGTGAACTATGCCTCGTCAGGCCTGTGGTCCGTTCGTGTCCGAGAGTCGGAGAAAGTGCTCATGGAGGCTCCGGACGTCATCGGCGAGGTCCAGAGGTACTGGGAGGCGCTGTACGCCAAGAGGCCGGTGAACCTGCCGGCCTTTGAGCGGCTAGTCCGAGCCCACATCCCTCGGGGGGTGCCGGAGGAATGGAGGTCGGTGCAGGACTACACCCTGCAGGATCTCAAAGACGCCGTGAAACAGGCCGTGGCAGACGACAAGGCTCCAGGGTCCAACCGAGTCACGGCTGCCCTCAAAGCGAAGCTGCCTGAGCCAGTGCAGGGGCTCCTGGTGCACGCGTACAGAGCCATCCTGCGAGGTGCGGACGTCCAGGAATCCTGGCACGAGGCCATTATCTGGCTAATGCCCAAGGGTACGGCCACAGGCAACCTGGACGAGTGCAGGCCCATAGCGCTAGGGCAGCAAGACATGCGGATGCTCATGACCCCCCTCAAGCGGAGGTTCACGGCCGCCCTGGCACGCAGGGGGTTAGCCGCAGACTGGCAATTCGGGGCCATGCCAGGTTCCACGGCGGCTGCCCCGGTGTTCCTGGCCCAGCGCAAGCTGCAGCGTGAGCGGGAGGAGAATCACGTCCTGGCCTTCGACGTATCCAAGGCATTTGACACGGTGCCGCTTGGGGCGCTGGCGCTCCTCCTGCGCCACATGGGGGTCCCAGAGGAGCTCATCAGGCTCTTCCACACCCTCAGCTGCGGGTCTCTGGTGCGCATCGTCACTGCGCACGGCCCAACGCTGAGCATTCGGCTTTACAGGGGCTTGCGGCAGGGCAGTGCAAAGAGGGCCGTGCTCTACCTCCTCCTCTTGGAACCTCTCCTGAGGAGCCTTGCCTGCAAGGCGCGGGGAGATCCCCGGCATGCAGTGCCGCCCTTGGTGCAAGTGTACTGTGATGACCTCCTGTTGATATTGCACTCCTTGCCACAATTCCTGGAGTACGCGGCAGCGATTGCACCGTACCTGACGGACATGGGCATGTCCCTCAACGTCAACAAGTGCGCCTATGCCAACACTGCTCGCTTCCCTTCGATCATGGTGTGCTTAAACCCGGGAAACGCGGCAGCCCCATGGGTGTGCTTGCGCGCCAAGGGCACAATCCCCTACTTGGGCCTACACTTTGATCCAGGGGAAATGCGTCCATGAAGGAGAAACATGTCCTCCGGTGTGAAGCTCTGCTGGGCTGGTGCAAGAACACGCTGGGGACGGCGTCGGTGCCCCATGAGGTGGTGTCGGATTTGGTTGGAGGCATCGTGCGGTACGCGGCACCGTACCTATCCGACACAGCGGAGGCGGTGGTCAAACTGAATGCTGCAATCAAGGCTGCGGCCCTGCAATTCGAGAAGCTGCCCAGGGATCTGTCCAACGTGGCGGTGCGGTCTGGTCAGGGATTACGACTGGCGGATGTCCGGGCTATCTGCCGCGACTCCGTTGTAGCTACCCTGGCTCAATTCTTGCACCACCGGTCTGCGACAGTCCGGACGCAGTTGCGGGCCATGCTTCGAGACATGCACTTGCAGTACGGGGTGTGCTGTCAGTTCATGGTGCCCTCCGCGTCGTTTGCCACGCACGCTGGCAGTACGTGGGCGGATAGAGTACTCCGGGCGATGGGGACGTCGCGTGTAGAACTCCTGATGCCATCGTCAGTGTACTCGTGCGTACACGCCCATCTGCCGCAGGTGCAGTGGGCGGGACAGAAGTGGGCATCCCAGTCCTACACCTTCAAGGGTAGGGATATCTGCGTTCTCTCGGGGCCACGCACGGACGCGGCTGTACAGTCGCTGACCGATCCCGCAAATGACCTCCTGCATGCGCGGCTCCCCTGTCCTGCGCCTGGGCAGTGCGCCATCCAGCTCCAGGAGTATCATGAGGACCACGTGCACCTTCCTCACGCAGGAGTGAGGCCCAATCAGCTGGACCACGTGTGGTTCACGGGCCCCCGCGACGTCTTCCGGCCGCAGTTGCCTGGTCCACTGACTCACCGTCTAATACACCCGGTGCGCCAGAAGAAAGCCAGCAAACACACTAGGCAATCCACTACGGGGAACGTGTATGTGGTGGGCGGGTACAGGGAGGAAGAGTGGGACCCGGCGAACCCAGGGCAATCAATGCCGTTTGTCCCGCTGGCCGCCCTCCTGTTCCTACTGGGGGATGTCTTTGAAGGTTACCGACAGCAAGACGATCAGGCGTCAGTCCCCTTGCTCACACCACATGCCGGGGGCAGCATAAACCCGTCACCCCTGTGGGTTGTGCACGGGCCGCCCGCGTTTTCCAGGGCGTGCGCGGCGGTGTGAGGGTGCAGCGAGTGGGCAATCGTCCTTCTGCTGCCAGCTGGCCCCGTCCCGGACGCCGATGAGTCCTCGGTCCCGGAGGTGGTCCGGATATCCAACGTGCCACACGATCCGCATGTCGCCGTCACGTCGTTGCGTGGCGGCGGGGCAGTGGAACAGGGCTCTGTGGTGGTGTACCAGCCCTCCTGCTCCACGACGGTGTGGGGAGCGGAGTATACCACGGCCCTTGACGCCATCAAGTCTGTCTGCGGATGCGACCTGGCCTGGAGGCCGCATGCGGTGTATCAGCCGGCAGTGGTCCTGTCCCCGAACTCACGGGCTCCAGTGCGGCGTCCCTGGGAGAAGTCACGCAGAGCCCCCACTCCGACGTGGCATGGCTGGAACCCCGCCGGTACTGTTGGGTGCCGGTAGCGACAAAGATCACATCGTCTGACGCGTCGCCCCAGGGGGACGGAGCCACCAATGTGGCGGTGGGCAGCCATGGGAGCCCCACGTGGACGGGTGCCATCCACGGCACGGTCCCGGAGGCGGAGATCATCGGCGGGGTGGCATACCTATTGCAAACGCCCCCGTCGGCATGCACGGTGCACGTGGTGGATGCCTCCATCATTGGAGCGCACCTGCGCAGGGCACAGGAGGCCCTGTACCGTCGCATCAAGGGGCCGACCTCGCATCTGGTCAACCAGCACGCGCTGAGCTGGATAGTGGAGGGGCTGCGGCGGCTACCACGCAGAGTACGGGGGCCACACCATCGGGAGGTGCGGCAGAACTCGCATTTGGCGGCAGTCCCACTTGAAGCGCCGGCCTCTGCTGCGGCCCGTGCAATGGCCCCGCCTGTTCATCTCGTCCTGCCTAAGGAGCACGCCATCCTCTCGGTGCTTGGGGGTGATGGAGAGCTCGAGCTGCGCGTACCCTCCATGCAAGCCCTTCAGCTCGTCAGGGAGATGGACTGGCGCTCGCTGGCGGCGCGCACCAGGGCCCATACGCCACTGGCTGGCGCCTGCGAGGCGGTGCCCCCGGGGGCCGTGCACCACGGCCCAACGCACAGGAATATGTTGCGGGCACGTGACGGCCGCTTGTCCACCATGTAGGTCATGCGACGGTGGAGGCAGAAGCTCACGCGTGTGCTGATTACAGCCCACCCCTGTCTTTTCTGGGGGGGGGCGGAGGAGGACATTGGCCACATGCGCCTGCTGTGTGCGCGGGACGAGGAGGTGGCACGGCTCCTGTGCAGGCGTGTGGAGGAGTTCCGGGCTGAACTTCCCCTGACGGACAGGGCAGTGGAGTTCATGGCGTGGAGGGAGCACGGCTGCAGGTGGACGGAGTTCCTGATGACGGGTGTTGTCCCCGGGGACCTGAAGCGGCTGTTTGCTGCAGTCCGGGCAGCGTCGTCCCGGGCCCCTGCGAAGGCCAAGCTCTTTGTGGAGGACATGGTCCAGGTTGGGGAAGATGTGTATGCCCGCAGAAACCGTCGGCTTACCCAGATCATGCAGCTGCCGATGCAAGATCGAAAGAGGGCAGTGTATGCGTTCGTGCGAGGTGACACACCCTTCTCCCCACCAGCAGGGAGGGTCGGACGGCATCCGCCATCGAACCCGTTGGACGGCCTTCCCAACAACCTGCAGGAGACCTTTTGGAGGGCACTGCTGCATGCGCTGTTGGTGCCCAGGTCGTACATCGTGCACGAGGAGGCCATGTCCTCGCTCCTGCACTGGATGGCGGCCGTGGCGCAGGCCTTCTGCTAGTGGATTGATTCCTGGATGACTCGGGACTACCCTGCGTTCCGGGAGTGGTCCCGCGTGGTATCGGCGGAGTCATGGGCCATGGTGCGTGGTACCATGGTGAGGGGCCCCGACGGCCAGAGTGATCCCTGGCTCCAGGTGTACGCAGACCATCGGCTGTTCGGAACATCATGGACTGGCCTCGCGAGATGCTGCTGGTTTTTTAGCAGCCTCTGTGCAACGTCCCAGTCCTGGCGGTAGCTGTCGGGCTCGACGTGGGAACGTCGTGGCTGTATGACCAGCAGCTGCGACGGATCATTCCGGCAGTGACAGAGCGGCGGCCCATGGCCGTGTTGGTGGGCTCCAAGCAGCTAGCACGGGTAAAGGGAGAAGACGCGCAGGGCCACGTCACGGAGGCCATGTCCTCTTTGCCTGAGGGGTACGACATCGTGGCTGCCGATGCCCGTCACACCCTCGATACCCTGGGCCTGGCGGCGGTCGTCGAGGCTCGGACGGGAGGACAACGCTTGGTTATCGCGTCCGCCAGAGGACCAATCTGGACGGCGCTGATGTCCTCGGGGAGATGGTGCGGGACTATGGTTTGGAGCTCCTGACGCATGACGCACGCAACCCCAGGGTAGCGCGGTGGCCCCGGCTGCTTGAGAGCCTACCGATGGTGTCCAGCGGACAGCCGATACTCCGCCGGCTGTCCATGTGGGATGAAGCAAGGCGCAGCCTGCTCAGTTGTGCTACTGCACGCGCCCTGGCGGGTGCTTTGCTCTGTCTGCAAAAAGCGTGCTGTGATGTGTGGCAGGACTGTGGTCGCAGTGCTGTGATGACAGCTGCGTCCGCTCGCGGTCAATGCTCCCACAGCAATGCCACAGGTGCAGGGAGACAACGCCGGTTTGGGTTCATCAATGTGCCTCCGCCCCACCCTGCGGGACGTGTCGGGAGCGTGCTGGTAAAGGGTGGCCTAAGGCGAGCTGGGCGCTACCGCACTCTGGACAGATGTCCTCAAGTGCCTGGAAGGCAATGCAGAGTGAGCTGAGGAGCGTCCGGGTGGAAGGGGTGAGATGTCCCGATGCGCCGACGGCTGCCCTACCCCTACTGATGTGATGTGACACGGGGGCGTATGCGAACCCAGTTTCCGTTGCCTCATGGCCCTACTGATGTGGTGGGCAGCTCTGGAAGGCGACACAACACACCGAGCGAGCACACCGGTGAACAGGAGCCAGCTGGCCCAGGACACCGCAGACGCACCACAGCAAACCGCGCAGGCACACCGGTGAACAGGAGCCCAGCAGCCCAGGACACTGCACACACGTAGGGCGGCCGAGGGACAGGAAAGAACCAATACCCCATGGGTCGGACGCACCGGGGCGACCCAGCCGACCCACCGGGCCAGTGGCAGGAGCGGTACTCCAAGGCCACTGGTCCGAGCCCGGCCAGGCTGCACCGGAGACCATGGCAAACGTCACCCGGAGCCATGGAAACAACCGGTGACAGGAGAGCCGGTACACAGTCCAGGAGGGGGTCACCTGCCAAGCAGAGTGGCCCCGCAACTCAAGCCACAAGAGTGAGGCGGTCATACCGTAGACAAGCGGGAGCAATACCCCTTGTGGTGAGAGATACTCCACACGGCTGGGCAGCCCCCCAGAGCTGCCGCCCAAAGGAGGGGGCATGTGGCCCTACCCATGGACACATGTGGGGACACCCTCCCACCTGGGACACATGGACCGGGTGGCCGCGACAATGCCTTCCCAAGCACATGCGGGAGCGGCTCAAGAGGCACCTGACATAGGGCAGTGGGAGGGACAGGACGTCCCCTTGGTAAGACCTTCTTCCTGCAATGTCAAAGGAGGCATCCCAAGCTCCCGAAGATACCTACCTACCTACCTCTGGAAGGCGACTCGAGGGTTCTTTGGCTGTGGCATCATGGAGGACATGGTGAAGGCGCGGTGGGCGCCGTGGGTAATGCAGCTTGATAGGGTATGGGAAATGTAGGTACGCTTGCCACCATCCCTATGCTGGACGCAGCGACGGGGGTGGCACCTGAGAAGCAGTGTCCTCATGGCCTGAGTGTGCAGTCATGGCAGGCGGCGTATGACGGCCAACGCGATGTGACAGGTCGTGCCGGCCTGATGGTGAGCCGTACTGCCCCGTACCTGAGGGTTGGGAAGGGATGCTTCAACCGCCTGCCCCGGGTCGCCACGTACATAAGTGAGGTGTCATGGGTCGTCCTGACCAGGGTAATAAGGCCCAAACCCGTGTAGGGTATTCCCATGACACCAGGGTCTCTACCGGCGGCCCGGTTACGGCAGTTACAGGGTAGTTGCTCGGGATACTCTGAGGGTTCACGGGTCTGCATGGGGGCGGGTGACAGCGCTGCCGGTGCCGCGGTGCACGAGTTACGACGCCCCCTGGGTACGTTGCACGGGGTTGGGGGAGCAGCCTGAAGGCCCCGGAAGCGGCAAAGTGCGCATAGAGGATTGCGACGGCGTGATGGTTAGGTGGACTGTATAGTGGGCGTGCTTAGGATGGCGTTGCGATCTGGGAGGTGCTGTCTTGAGGGGTACGCAGAGCTGCAGGTGACGGAGTACTGGGGTCACGGGGGTATGCGTGGCAGTACTGGGGTCCGTACAGTGGGAGTAACGGGGATACGCAGCAGTGCTGGGGGGGCGCTGCGGAGTCGCGTGGCGGTACTGGGGTGTCCCCCTGACCCCTCTAACAACTCAGGGGGAATGCAGGGGCATCCCCTGGTCCCGTGAACAAACTAGAGGGACCGTGCCTGAGGACATGTACATAGTCTAACCATCTGACCACGGCCTTGCGATTGCGGTGGTGTGTGCGGTGGCGGCTCGCGGGTGGCATCGGCGCTGCAACGGCGGTCATACACGGCGGCGTAGCACCGAGTATGCAGTCGCCTCTATATACGTGTAACATACCTAGTCTTCACTGCAGCGACATGCTCCTGGGGGGTGGATGCCTGATCAGCTCGAGGCGACGTGCAGAGTGGTCCAAGGGGTGACGCGCGGACCAATGCTATATGTAGGCTTGCCACGTCGTCGGTGGGGTCGAACCTGCGGCCTGGCCGCCGCTGTGGCGGAAGCGGCGCAACCACGGGAGGTGGCCAATCAGGGCAGGTAAGGGGCAAGGGTAGGCGTCAGGGCAACGTATGTGGGCCAGATGAGGTGGACCTGGTTACCACGGCCCGGGGCGAGCCTCTGGTGGGTACCCCTACAGGGGGTCGATGATCAAGCTACGGCACCCACCAGCCCGAATCCAAGCAAGCGATATTCACGGGTTGCGCCACTCCCGCCGTGGGGCGGCCAGCGTCCCCATTGTAGACCCTCTTGATATATTATATGTGGGAGCCTGCGAGTACCTCAGAGCTGATTGGGTACTGGCCCCTGACATGGAGGGCCGGCACGGTATATATCTGGGGGGTGGGTGCAGCTCGGAGCTACAGAGAAAGTAGGGCTGCTACCATGTTTCTGTACTAAGTAGGGGGCTAGTGCGATGGGTCAGCGGCATATATTATGGGGACATGGAGGCGATGAAGGCTGAGGGCCAGGCTAGGCTGGAGCCTCCCAGAAATCCTGGCTGTGTATCTACGGGTTATTGCACGAGAAAAGTTTATAGTGATTTCAACATTCTGTTTCTGCCTCTCCTGCTGCTTGCTGCTGGTGTAGGGTTTCCTGCTGCTTGTTCATGAAGATGAAAAGCTTTTGTTTGCTGAAATACAATCAATCCAGGATGGCCCGAGCCAGAGGTATGCAAGTAGAAGAGAATCAGGATCAAAGCATGAAGGGCTGCAGTGTAAACAGTGAAAGATGAAAGGATATTCACAGAAACTGCAACTCAGGTCAAATCAGATTGCATATTCACAAAGATAGCTGAAATATTTTGGAAAAGAGTTGGAAAACTGCCCCATGGTCACTCTATCTCCATAGTGCCATCTCAGGAGATGTGCACTCTTTGCTTTAGGTCCCATATGTGCTTAGGTGGCAGGGCATGTGGCGATGAGGTCACTGCCATGTCACATGGGATCTTCCTACTTAGCTAGGCTGACTGGGAATTGAACCCAGGACCTCTCAAAAAGAGGTGCCCAGCCCCCTAGGGTGCATACCACTAGGCCAGCTAAGAATTCATGGAAAAACATAGATAAATTCATAGGCTCTGCCCTGGATATGTCAGTTCTCAGTCAACTCAGGAAAAGATGATTTGCCTCACATTGATAGGGGATTAAGGGGTCCACTCCATATCCTGATTGGGTGTTTGGTTCCATAGGTCAAAATGTGTTATCACCACTTTTGGTGGGACCAATACTAAGATATAAATGCATGGATGCTCAGTGCATCTCTAATACAACTAGAGTATGCCTCAAAGCATTGGAAAAGCACTCTTTCTTACTCCCCCCTTGTGCTGGCGTGGCCACCACTGTCGCACTTTCAGGAAAAAGGGAGATTTTCTTGGCCTTTCCTTGGTTTCCACATCTACTTTAAAATACCTAAAGTTTCCCTCAAACAGAAAAATGGGCGCTCACCATGGCTGGCGCTCTTTTGCTGCTCTGTTTGTAACATTTCCTACAGAAAGCTCAGCGCTCATGGCGCTGCCAGGGTTCCTGTGGCTCGGCTGGGTTAGTTTGGGAGCATGCCATAAACATGTGCATGTGCATCCCTCCTTCCAAGACGCAGCGCGACATAAACCCAACGCAAGACACAATATACACATTCGCATGGGTTCTCGTAAACCTGCTGGCGACCTGTGACCTGTCTTAGGGCAAAGGGAGTTGTAAAAAAAAATTTATTTGCCCCTTGGTGGGGTCTTGGGTTCTGCTCAGTCTCCTGGCGGCTGCTTTCCGGCCCGAACACGGCCTACTCAGCGACGCTTTCGCGAGGATATCTGGAGAGACAGGAATGGGAGAATTATGGACGAATCCACGCAAACGCGAAGCGACAACACCTAAATCCTTCAAATGACTGCCTAGAATTTTTCTAAGACAACACACCTGAGCAGAATCCAATTGTGCATCAGAAGCACCTTTTTATAAAAATTATAGTCATCTCTAGATTTTTTAAATCAAGAAATTCCTACGCATAAAAAGGCGGCGCGCAGGAGCGGCTCCTAGCGAAGCGCCGGAAAATGCAGAAATAATGGAATTATAAACGTCTGTCTCACGTAGTCTTGAAAATGACGAGACACACATTAATAAATAAACATACAGATTCCACCCACACTGATGGAAGAATCAAAAATCCAAGAATTCGAAAATCAACTAAAAGACTTCAATGAATCAGGTGTAAACTACAGGTATGCTCGTCTCGTATGCAGCATACACATTGCCCGTCTCGTGTCCCCGTGAACGAGTCTTGTAGCAGCGCTAACAACGATAGAACGCGATAGAGGGATTGATTAGAAAGATTGCAGATGATTAGAGGTCAGATCAGGGTGAGTAGACATACACACAATTGCATAGCGACGTTTTTCGCTTGCGCCGCACTTGCTCTCTCTCTCCAGCGGTAGGTAAGGTGAGTAAGCCCAGGTGGGGCCACCCCCTGGTGGAGTCCGCGATTGTGGGTAAGATGGGCAGGTTTGCCCAAGATACTCGTGCATGCTCGTGCATTCACACACGCATTAAAGGGTAGGCCACGCGAAGTGCGCACGGTAAACCTTGTTTAGGTTACCCAGGGGCTCCTCGGTACGTTCTTTAAGAGAACCTGAGGAGTCTCTTAACGCTTGCTTGCTTGACAGGGCGTGTTTGCGGACAGTGTAGTATAGGTCACACTGAGAAGCGTATAATACGTGGAGTGTGGCTTGGTTCCTCCGCCGCAAACATCCCTTCATTTGCCTTTGCTTTACAAGTGGGCAGGTAGGGTGATTGGTGCAGCAGCATACCATTTTTTTCCTGCCCTGCGAAACAAGGGCGCAGATCATACAAACAAATAACTCCGCCCCTGCCTGTGGCAGAGCAGGGAGTCCGACTCCATCGACATCTGCGCAGTGCACGCAAAAAGAGCACCTCTTCCCTCCAAGCCCTAGCAGGGGAAACGCGTTATGGCGTCTCCTGTTAGGCCACAGTTGCTTAGCAGCGCTGTGTTCTCTTGTCTTCTTCACAGGAGGGTCGTTAGGACCCACGACATGTTCTTCAGCAACATCCAGTAGAGTGTGCGTGTAGGAGTGGTAGTCCTGAGTGGGGGCTTGAGCCAGTTGCAGAAGTGCTCGCCCACCAGGATGGTGCCACTGTAGGGCGTCTAGGACCTGCAGTGCGTGTGTCACTGTCCCACCCGTTTCCTGCAATTTTAGCAGGGTTGCTGGGCTGTGGCAGTGGTTAGGTCAGTGTTTTGGCCACTTAGCAAAACGGCGTTTTCATGCCTTCATAGCTTTTGGCCACCCCTCCCTGTAGTAGACAGATAGGTAGGGAAAACAATACCTGGATTAGTACGCTGGGTATTCCCCAAAGGTTTGGCGCCAGCACAGAAATTGGGCGCTTAGGGGAGGGGAGACCTGGGGCGTACCCCGTGGCATCAATAAGCCAACCCTCCAGGTTTAGCAAGCGTGCAGACTTGGGTATAATTAGGACACCACTTCTGCGGCTTGCTCTCTGGACCTTGGGAATAGCACACTCACACATACGCTTTGGCAGGTAAGGGTAAGGTTCAGTCCTTACCTTTAGTCTTGGAGGCAAGCGTCTCCGCGAGCCTCAGCAACCCACCAAGGTTGTTCTGGGACAAGTAGTCAACCAGAACTGAGTTTAGGCGTCCCTCAGGTAGAACAAACGCAGAGAAGGGCTCCCAGGTGGCCTCTTCGACTCCGAACCCTTCCCAGAGGGTGAGGGAGCGCCAACCCTGGCGATAGCGGTGGCGTAGGACAGACTTCACCAGGTGAAAGCCCTCCTTAGCCATCTCCTCGGCGTTCATGTCGGGGAGTTCACCCTCAACTTCCATAGGGCTGGCAGCCCCTTGTAGGTCCAGAGCGGCGATCTCCTCGTCGTTCAGCTCCCACTCCTCCCCGCAGAGGTCTTCAGGATCATAGTAGCGCTTCAGGTGTTGAGCAGCGCACACCAGGGTCCCCCCTAGACGGGGAGAACACCGCGCGGTGATACGGTGTCCGTCCACTGAAGGAATCTTGTACGGCCCGAAGTATGGGTCATCGCTGGTAGAGCGTGGCCAGGCGGGTAGTTGACTGTGGTGCACCAGCACGCAGTCCCCCCCTTGGTAGGTGGCCGGTACTCGGTGCTTGTTGCCGGTATCCGGTGCTTATTCTTCTTGTTCCACTGACGCTCCCTCACTCTCTGAAGCATAGCCTTGGCCTTGTCCACCTTCGCTTGTTGCTCTTGAACCCATTCACCCACAGAAGAATGGGTGTCCTCTGGATAGGGGGCATGTAGAAACCATGCCGGGCGCCCTAGGAATAGCTCATGGGGCGAGTAGCCAGTAGCTGAACTCTCTTGGGAGTTCATCATCAAGGATATGACGGGGAGTAGTCTCACCCAGTCTCTGGTGCGTTCAGTTTTGTAACCATATCCGTACATTCTCCTTCAGGACACGGATCTGTCGCTCACATAGGGGGTTGCTCGTGTGCGAGTAGGGAATCCCCGTAGACACCTGGACATTGAGGGATCTCAGGACCCTCTTGTACCAACCGGTATCTGAGCGTACTCATACGTCCTCATCGGAGTTGATCTCCTTGGGCGCCCCATAGACACAAAACCACTCCTCCAGGAGTATCTTGATAGTCTCCTCCCCGGTAATGTGCTTGGTACATGGAAACACCCTGGTAAACCTGGTCAACCCACAGGTTACCACGAGGGCAAAGTCATAGCCCCCGAACTTCGGCATCTCCGTGTGGTCCACGTATAGAACACTGTTAGCACAGTGAGGGATGGGCAGGGTCGAGTAGAGACCTCTGTCCCTGATATTCCCTGGTTTACAGGACCTGCACGGGCACTTGTCCACGATAGGCTGGAGGGTTTTCCGCAGTTGGTCGTCAGTCCACGTAGTGTGGAACCACTGCTTGAACAGCCTCAGGGTGCGGTCAGCACCCACATGACCGCTGGACTCATGGGTCCACTTCAGCAGCGCTGGGACTCTGTCACTAGGCACCACAATGCGGTCCTCGTTGCAGAGGTAGCTCTTGTCCCTCTTCCACTGGTCTTGGTTGACCAGGAGGGGTTCAAGGCGTTTCTCCAGGCGCTTGTAGATATCCCCAAACTCCTTCAGGTACTCCGATTGTTGGAGTCCATCCAGGGGGCGTATCATTGTCATGTTGAGGTCCAAGTGGACGTCCATACGGCTGAACGCCTCCTTAGCCAGCGCTTCAGACCGGGCACCAATCAGGGCGTCGAAGTTGTTGCGGCTGATGTAGTCGGCACACTCGTTCTTCACTCCCTGGATATGGTGTACTGTCAGCCGTAGTTGACTGAGGTAGGTCCACCAGCGCCGTAGCTTGGCCTTCTCAGGTGGGGGGCCCTTGTGAAAACTGCGGACCGGTTCTTGGTCGCACAGCCAGACCACAGGGTTACTCCCCAACAGTCGTGCTTGTGAGGATAGCACCAGCATACCCGCGAGCAATTCCTGCTCATAGGTGGAGTAGTTCCCCCTGGCCTGGTTCCACTTCCAGTTCCAGTGGCCCAGAGGTACTAGGACCCACTTGTCGTCAGGGTAGCTGTGCTTGAGGGTTCCATCTCGGTTGAGACCTTCCGTCCCCCATTGGGAAATGGCCGAGTCGAACTCCTCTATCTCTAGTGCTTGCCATTGGAACAACGTTCCACTACCGCCCACGTTGCTGGCGTCGGTCACCAGGATAATCTCCCCTTGTGCCCCAGGCACGCCCAAGCACTTAGCGTTGGCTACCTTGTCTTTGAGCTCGTCAAACGCTTGTTGCTCTTGTGGGCCCCAGCGCCAAGTAGTACTCTTCTTGATCAAGTCCATCAGAACGGCGCTGGTGTAGGTGAAGTTTTTGATGTGGCGGCGATAGAAGTTGCACGCCCCAATGAAACTGCGTACATCATGAAGTCCTTTCTTGGGGTCTTCGTGTCGTACCTTGGCATCCATCAGGGGTTTGGCCTTAGAGGCCGCTGGGCTCCACCTTCCATAGCCAACATCAAACCCCAGGTACTGCATGGTCTCCTGCATGAACTCACACTTCTCCAGCTTGAGTCGTGTGTGGTTCTCCTGGCAGACGGCAAAGAACTCACCCAAGAGGATTAGGTGATCCTCCTGGGTATTGGTCCCGAGGCATACATCGTCGATGTGAGCCTCCATCTGGGCACCACGGGATATGAGCTCCTGCACCTTAGGTCTCCTTCGTAGGATGGACAAGATCTTGTTCATCAGCTCTCTTGGAATATAGCGGGTGCGTTAGCCACGCCAAACGGCATGACCTTCCACTTGAACACCCTCCCCTGAGGGGTGATGAAGGCCAGTAGTTCCTGTGCGTTGGGCGTCAGGTCCAACTGCCAGAATCCACTCCTCTTGTCCATTTTGGTCTTGTAGCGACAGGAGGCTATCTTCTCCAGGGTAGACTCCATATTGGGAATGGACCCTGAGTGGTTCAGCGTTTTCTTGTTCAGCTCTCCGTAGTCCACTACCAGCCGTTTGGCTGTAGACCCAGGTTTAGCCACCAGGAAACAGGGGCTGCAGTGTAGGGGGTAGTCCCCGTCCTTGTACTCCAGGACTAGGCCAGCGTCGATACATTCTTGTATCTGTCGCTCAATCTCGTCGGCCTGCTCTTTAGGAGCTGGATAGGGTCTCCTCCGGATCTTGTGACCCACGAACTCGGGTTTCAGCTTGAGGTCCATCTGTACCAGGTTGTCACATGAGGCTGGAGGGGGTAGTTCTCCGAACACCTCCAGATAGGTCCTTATAAGCTTCTGTACCCGCGGGTCCAATACCTTGATCTTGTCCTCCATGTCCTCGTCAGAGTGTAAGTTGCTTGCCCCCTGAGTAATAGACGTCGGGAGGTGGTCCTCCACCGACTCTTTGCCCGTGGTAGTGTCCTTCAGCCCTTGGTAGGCATATAGAAGGTCTTTTTCAACCATCTCCGGTGGACGATGGCAACATAGGCACGCTCGAGGGCGTTCACATACACATTCCTCCGAGAGGTCGTCCTCCTCTTGGGTCCTCACATGGGCGCCCCACACGCTCTTCATGAGCTTAAGATCTACCTCCCTTTGCCAGGTGGTGATCTTCTGTTCGAAGTCCTTCTCTCAATTGGGATAGATCTCCCATACGTCCTTGCTTCAGTGGCCATGAGCTGCGGGTAGGCTTCGCGTAGCATAGCTTTTTCGCCACCAACTTCCTCTTGGAATCCACATACTGCCTTAGCCTGGATCGAGGGTCCAGCTCTTCGTCCACGGGGTCTTCCACCCTCATGGAGAGTAGGGGTTTCAGTGGGGCGACGTACTCGGCGTTCTCCACTTCCTCCACACAGGTCTGCACGAAGAAGGCGTCGTGCTCAGTCTCGTCGTCTGAGTGGATAGAGCTAGGTAGCTCAGATAGTCCACACTCAGAGACTCGATCAGGAACAGGTACATGGCAGGGAGAGTTGGGGGCGTTGGTGTCAGTCACGACGTACTCATCTCCTCCGGGTGTAGTCTCAACAGCATCTTGAGGTCGTAGGCGATCCTTCAAGTCACCCAAGGCGAGTCCGTCGCTTTTCCGTTGTATAGCCTGGACCAGAGTCGGGTCCAGATCCTCCCAGGGGACGGAGGTAAGACCTCCGTCCACCACGCTCAGCATACTTCCCCATCCGGGTTTCCCAATAGGCGTCTTACGCCCCAGAGGCACGTAGATGGCCTCATCAGGTAACCGAACAGAGCTGATAGTCAGCCTGTCCAGGAGGTTTCGCCAGTACTCGTTGCCCCCATGGGCTCCCCAATCGGGGGAACACAGGACCATACGGGAACGTTCCAAGACCACCTTGGTCAGCAACTTCCCCAGTTCACTGAACCTGGGGTTCCCGTAGGCCATTCTGAAAGAGGGACAGTAAAAGTTGTAGCTGCAGTTCTTCCCCTTGCTGCAGTAAAGGTCCAGTACATGCTGCTTGTCGCTGGCGAACAACTCCACACTCAGGTCTTCTCTAGAGTAACCCAACTCCTTCAGACCTTGGTCTAGGACTTCCTCCAATAGTTGATAGTCCTCAGTTTTGGAGGCCGCCATCATGTTCGAGGGCTCCTCCTTCGATAGCCTCAGGTAACTCGAGGTATGTTCCGACTGCTCCAGTGGCACAGACTCTCTGCCACTGCCGTGGTCCACGTAGAGGAGGTAGGGCGCTTGCAGCGTCAGGGATTGTATCTGGGAGTGCTGTACGAAGAAGTCAGTCCCCAGTACAAAGTCGAAGGCCTCAGTGTCCATCACATAGAACCGATGGGCGATAGTCAGGGAGCCCATAGGTACCTCCACTTCACAGTCCCGGCAGCTGTGCACCACATGTCCATCCCCCATGCGTATAGCAGCGGTGGTTATGGTGTTCTTCAGGCTCCCACAAGGTAAAATTTTCTTGGCCACTATAGATATGGTGGCGCCAGTGTCCAATACCCCCAGGTATTCGCGTCCCCCTAGTCGGATACGTACCCAAAACACAAGGTCTTGGGTGCCACCGGAGCATCCCCGTCAGAACTCCGCGAAACAGGTCACCTCAAACCCCTTGTTCCGCAGTTTACGGGCCATCCTCATGAAACGGCTCCTCTTCTTAGCGTTGCCGTCATCACCACCTTCATGCTCACGCTTGGCTCCTTGTTCTTGCTGGGCCTGCGTTTGTGAGCGTGTGGTAGGACCAGACTGCCCTCCAGAGGGCTCGGAGTTCCCCCCTGGATTAGGGTTGCCGTTGCCTCCGTTCTTGTCCTTATTCTTGTTGTCCTTGTCTGGCTGGCGGTTAGCGCCTCCTCCTCGTCCACCTTGACCCTTGTCTTGCCCTTGTCCACGTCCTTTCGACTTGCCCTTGCCGGAGTCGTTGCCTTTGCCTTTGCCTCCACCTTTGACTGAGCCTTTGCCAGGATCTTCACCCTTAAGCTTCGCCGATAGGCGTTGCTTATGGTAGCACTCATCCTCGTAGTGCTTCCGCTTGCCGCAGAAGGCACACGTGATGGTGCACTTGTAATGATCCGGCAGCTTCGCTTTGGCGCCGGTGTTCTTCTCCTGCTGCTTCCCCTGGACTACGAAGCAGTCTCGCTGCTCGCAGTCAGGGGCGTGCTGCAGGTGGCCCTGCTCGTCTCTGGCATCACACCAGAATAGCTCCTTAACGTTCTCCATGATACGGGCGCGGGCGTTTTTTTGGGGGTAGTCCCCTGCCCAGGTCGGGACCCTTGGTACCCTTTGCCATGGCCTCCAGAACCTCCACCACCAGGACGGTAGTTGTTCAAGTGCTGGTCGCTCTCCTTCTCCAGCGCCAGCTCCAGGAGTAGCACGCATAGATCCTCGTAGCGGCAGGATCTAGCCTTGCGCTCCGCCGTCGAACAGCACTCGTCCCACAGCTCTCGAGGGAGCTTGGCCACCAACCAGAACAGCAGGTCGTCGCTGCTGTAGGAACCGGGCGTCAGTCGTGCAGCCCAGTGATCCAGGTCAGCCAACAGCTCAGAGACCCTGCCAGGTTTGGGGTTGTTGGGCAGCACGGGCAGTTTCTGGATCTGGGCCCTGATGGAGAGGTCGGTTTCATAGGTCGGGTACTGCCTCTCCGAGGCAACCAACACATCGGCAAAAGTGGCGGAATTAGTCACGATCTGCCTGACCTGCTTCTCCAGGTACTTGGTCTCGCAGCACTGCAGGAGCAGATCGCACTTGACTCGTCCACTACCGTGGGTTTGGCCGGTCAATCGGAGAAACCGGCCAAAATTCTCAGCGAACTGGCTGAGGTCCTTGCCTGTGAACTCGGGCAGGTTCACCACAATCTTGAAGGTGGCAATAGCCTTCGCCTCCTGAGACCTGCGTCCCTCAGGGCGTCGGGTCCTCTTCTTCTTCTTCTTCTCCTCCCCCCTTGGGTTCTCGGGGTCCTCCGGGTCATCGTCCTCCGAGGGCGAAGCAGAAGTCATCGACGGCGGCTCATCATCGGAGGGGTCTCCGCCTAGATCACTAGAGCCATAAGGCTCCACGTCCACCATTGCCCTCAAGGCTGTCAGCCCCAGCCAGTCCAGCTCGGCCCTCGTAGAGTTCGTCACGTGGCTGTAGGGCGGCTGGGCCGTTCTCGGTACGAAAGGACTTCTCGGTATCGCTGCAGGGGTCGGCATCGGTCGCCTCCTCAGGCTCCCCAGGGTGTTTGTCAGCCCTGCCGCCAGGTGGTTGGCCTGTACTCGATGGGGTGACATTTCCACCGTGGTAGGTGACGCTTGGGGCGGTATCATCAGGGGCTCCAGTTTTTTCCGGATCTCTTGAGTGAGGTCGCCCACGATTTTAGAAGTGGCTCCTCGGAGCACCTCGTTGATCTCCGACCGCGTCAGGGACCTGTTGGAGGATCTCCCCGATCCTCTACTCCTGCCTCCAAGAGACTCAGGTCCTCTTCTCAACCCACTCAAGGTTGCATACCCAGGTGCATACCCAGGAAGATCCACATAGGTTCCCGTAGCGGGTAGAGGATGGTGATAGTCAGCCGCATACCATCGCGGCGCAGAAGTGGAAGCCACCGGCTCACTGGCAGTAGTTGCCTCAGGGAACGCAGTGGTAGGTGGGCCCATACCATAGGCGGCGTAGGGAGGTATGCCAGTAAAGCCTGTGCCCTCAACCATGGGTGGGTTGGTTATGGGAGTGGATGTTGCAGCGGCTGGGTCTGGAATTGGGAGTGTGGTGGTTATAGGAGAGGGTGATGCGTGGAGGCCAGAAGCGCTTGGTGCGCCTTCGAAGGTAGGCTCATTCGTCAGGTCTTGCCCTTGGTCCTCTCTTTCGTCTGCTTCGTCTCCAGCATCCTTCTCGCTCTCTCTCTTCCTCTTCACAGGCTGAGTAACCGCCTGCTCGACTGAGAGGGCCCTGAAGGCCGACTGGAGTCCATCCAAAGAGTCCTCAGCCACGTCCACTGGCCCATGTAAGGGCTCTGGAGGTACAGCGCTAGGTCCAGGTCCAGGTTCACTTGGTGCTGGCCTTGCTGGTACCTCAGGCGCTGACTTCACGTCGGTGTCCTCCTTCTTTGTGTCCATCTTCGTTCGCCCTTCTGCTTATATGTGACTGTACTCGGCGCACTGGATGTACGGCGGGAGGGTTGCTGCTGGTGCGCACAGACAGTCTGCCTCCTGCTACCAGAAAGGTTTATAGTGATTTCAACACTGTGTTTGTGCCTCTCCTGCTGCTTGCTGCTGGTGTAGGGCTTCCTGCTGCTTGTTTTTGAAGATGAAAAGCTTTTGTTTGCTGAAATACAATCAATCCAGGATAGCCCAAGCCAGAGGTATGCAAGTAGAAGAGAATCGGGATTAAAGCATGAAGGGCTGCAGTGTAAACAGTGAAAGATGAAAGGATATTCACAGAAACTGCAACTCAGGTCAAATCAGATTGCATATTCACAAAGATAGCTGAAATGTTTTGAAAAAGAGTTGGAAAACTGCCCCAAGGTCACTCTATCTCCATAGTGCCATCTCAGGAGATGTGCACTCTTTGTATTGGGTCCCATATGTGCTTAGGTGGCAGGGCATGTGGCGATGAGGTCACTGCCATGTCACATGGGATCTTCCTACTTAGCTAGGCTGACTGGGAATTGAACCCAGGACCTCTCAAAAAGAGGTGCCCAGCCCCCTAGGGTGCATACCACTAGGAGAGCTAAGAATTCATGGCAAAACATAGATAAATTCATAGGCTCTACCCTGGATATGTCAGTTCTCAGTCAACTCAGGAAAAGATGATTCGCGTCACATTGATAGGGGATTAAGGGGTCCACTCCATATCCTGATTGGGTGTTTGGTTCCATAGGTCAAAATGTGTGATCACCACTTTTGGTGGGACCAATACTAAGATAGAAATGCATGGATGCTCAGTGCATCTCTAATACAACTAGAGTATGCCTCAAAGCATTGGAAAAGCACTTTTTCTTACTGCACGCTGGCAGTGGGTTACATGGAGTCCGGGATGGTGGGCATTTGCGTGTGCGCAGCTGGCAGTGGATTACGTGGTGTCACGGGTGATGGACGTATCCATGGTGGCGGGGGTACGCGAACGACGAGGGGCCCGCTCTTGCTTCACCGCATGCGTGCTGCTTTGTACCTTGCTTGCTGCTTTGCACCCATAGGAGACGCCCTTGCTCTCTGCTTGTTGCTATGCCTAGCCCCTTTACCCCCGGCGAACAAACAGACCAGCGTCCGTCGCCGTTGCTAATGCTGACGCTTTGGAGTTCCCACTGCCCCCAAACCCTGGTTGGCCGGTATCCCCGGTCCTCTGTGTCCCCCGTCATGCTGTGGGCCACCTCAGGCAGCCCTAGGACACACGGGATCGAGCGAGGCAGGAACCACCTGTCGCTGCGAGATGCCCGGTAACACAAGTATACGGCATGATAAGTGGTTATGACTATGACTATGAGTATGTATGTATGTATGTATGAATGTATGTATGTATGTATGTATGTACGTATGTATGTACATACGTATGTATGTATGTATGTATGTGTGTATGTATGCATGTATGTATGTATGTATGTACGTATGTGCGTACGTACGGACGCACGCACGCACGCACGCACGCACGCACGCACGCATGTATGTATGTATGTATGTATGTATGTATGTACGTATGTATGTATGTATGTATGTATGTACACGGCCCGCCAGTTTGTCCTGATGGGTGCCTATGAGGCCTACCGTGTGAAGGGTGGTCCTCTGCGTGTGGATCCGTATCTGCTCCACCCTGGTGAAGCCTTCGACCCTCTGGTTTTGGCTGACGACCGTGACACTTTCGCTGAGCTGAAGTTGACGGAGATCAAGAACGGCCGTTTGGCTATATTCTCTGTGTTCGGCTACTACGTGCAGGCCATCGCGAGTAGTGAGGGTCCCGTTGAGAGCTGCGCCTCCCACATCGCCGACCCATTCGCCGTGAAAGGTATGACTGGCGCCAACGTTACCCTGTTCGCTCCTACCCCTATGGCCATGTATGCCACCGCTGCCTGGTATGGCCCTGAGCGCCACAAGTGGTAGGGCCCAAACTCTGATGCCTCCACCCCTGACTACCTCACTGGTGAGTACCCTGGTGACTACGGTTGGGACTTCGCCGCATACCGCGAGGCCGAGTTGATCCACGCATGTTGGGCTATGTTTGCCACTTTGGGCTGCTTGACCCCTGAGTTGTTGGCCAAGTACGCAGGTGTGCAGTTCGATGTGTCTGCGTGGTTCCAGTCCTTCTTATTGTTTAACATTGTTTAACAGGTGGCCAAGGTGCGTGTTGTGCGACGTGCTTCGCAACCTGTCATGCATGGTGCTTCGCATAGTGCGCGAGAACCACCGGAGGGGGCAGAAGCAGGGCAACCACAAGGCAGGAGAAGGTGAGGGCAACAGCAACACAGGTGCCCAAACAACGGGCAGAGGGAGGGGCGAGGGGACGGGTTTGCAACGCACATTGCACGCACAGTGCGTGCACAGACAGAGGGGGCAGGAGAAGGACGGAGGGGCGGGGACAGAGTGCCAGGAGGTAGGACGCCGCACGGCCAGGTGCAGGGGTGAAGAGTGGGGCAGGGCAGGGTGTGCCTCGTATAGTGTCGAGCGTAGTGCCTGTAGTAATGAACTTGTCTGAGGTGCTGCACGGCCGCTGGGCATACTCTGGAGCCTAACCCCTGAGCTGCAGCAGCAGTACACTGCTATACACAATGGTGCCAGCAAAGGTGTGTGGTTCAAGGCTGCTGCCGTGATCTTCGAGGTTTATGGCTTGAACTACATGTGTGCCCCCGTGTTGGTGCGCGCCCAGTCCATCCTTGCCTTGCTGGCCTGCCAGCTTGTCCCGATGGGTGCCATCGAGGTTTGCCGTGTGATCGGTGATCCATTCGGTGGACGAGACCTTGATGTGGTGTGCCCTGGTGGCAAGTGGTTTAACCCTCTGGGTTTGGCCGACGACCCTGATGTGGCTGCCGAGCTGAAGGTGAAGGAGATCAGAAGCGGCCGTTTGGCGATGCTCTGCAAGTTCGGCTACTATATGCAGGCTGCCGTCACCGGCCAGGGCCCTGTTGAGAACTGGGCCTCCCACATTGCTGATCCATTTGCGGTGGACAGGTTGACCCTTGAGATTGTGACCCAGTCCACGCCATCAGTTGCCATGTTCGCAGCTGCTGGGAATTAGCAAGATGCCGCCCCGAAGGTGGATTTGTCTGGCTGCTATGGCCGTGACTGCAAGAGGTGGTTGGGCCCTAACACTGCAGGCAGCAACGTCCCAGGCTACTTGACCAGTGAGTACCCTGGTGACTACGGTTGGGACAGCGCTGGGCCTGCAGCAGACCCTAAGGCCATCAAGTGCCTCCGCAAGGCTGAGGTGCTGCACGATTGCCGGGCTATGTTGGGTACTCTCTGGTGCCTAACCCGCGAGCTGCTACAGAAGTACACTGCCATCGACAATGGTGCCAGCAAAGGTGTGTGGTTCAAGGCTGCTGCCACAATCTTCGAGATTAATGGCTTGAACTACATGGGTGCCCCCGCGTGGGTGCGTGCCCAGTCCATCCTTGCCGTGTTGGCCTGCCAGCCTGTCCTGATGGGTGCCATCGAGGCTTGCAGTGTGATCGGTGATCCATTCGGTGGACGAGACCTGGTGTGCCCTAGTCGCAAGTGATTTAACCCTCTGGGTTTGGCCGACGACCCTGATGTGGCTGGCGAGCTGAAGGTGAAAGAGATCAGCAGCGGCCGTTTGGCGATGCTCTCCAAGTTTGGCTACTATGTGCAGGCTGCCGTCACCGGCCAGGGCCCTGTTGAGAACTGGCCCTCCAACATTGCTGATCCATTTGCGGTGAACAGGTTGACCCTTGAGATTGCCACCCAGCCCTCGCCATTGCCATCTTCGCAGCTGCTAAAAAGAAGCAGGAGGCCGCCCCCAAGGTGGGTTTATTTGGCTGGTATGGTCTTGACCGCAAGAAGTGGTTGGACCCGAACATTGCGGACAGCAATGTTTTTGATTACTTGACTGGTGAGTACCCTGGTGACTACGGTTGGGTCGGCGCTGGGCCTGCAGCAGGCCCCAAGACATACGGGCCAGCACGTGGGTTGCATCACCATCTTCAATCTCGTCTTGTGCCCATGCTTGCTGCTTTGTTTCTTGGTTGCTGCAATGCTGCCCCCCTAGGCATCGTGCTTGCTTGTTGCAGTGCTGCTGCTCTGCCATGCCTTGCCCCTTACCCCCGGCGAACAAAGGGACCAGCGTCCGTCACCGTTGCTAATGCTAATGCTCTGCAGTTACCACTGCCCCCAAAGCCTGGTTGGCAGGTATCCCCGGTCCTCTGGGTCCTCAGTCATCCTGTGGGCCACCTCAGGCACCCCTGGGACCCACGGGATCGAGCAAGGCAGGAACCACCTGTCCGTGCGAGATGCCCGGTAACTCCAGTTGGGTTTCCCTGTTACGCGTATACGATACGGCAGGATACGGCAGGATACGGCAGGATACGGCAGGATACGGCAGGATACGGCAGGATACCGCAGGATACGGCAGGATACGGCAGGATACGGCAGGATACAGCAGGATACGGCAGGATACGGCAGGATACGCAGGATACGGCAGGATACGGCAGGATACGGCAGGATACGGCAGATACGGCAGGATACGGCAGGATACGGCAGGATACGGCAGGATACGACAGGGTCCAAAATATCTGCTTGTTTGCACTACGAAAACAACCATTTTGCGTTGATTCAGCGTTTGGTGGTATTTCATACTGTTCTTGCATGCCTATTGTGACTTTCCCGGCTGACAACCCGCTTCATGTACACCAATTATTCGTTTCAAAAAAGAAGAAGATTGCTACCTGCTTCCTGAGCTTGGTGGTTTTTCATCCTGTTCCTGCGTGCCCATTGTGCTGTTTCTGTTTAGGTTGACAACCCGCCTTGCTGCACACCAATTCTCGGTTTTGAAAAAGAAAATGATTGCTACGTGATTGCGTACGAAACACTTCCTGTGCCCCAAAACACAAGATGCACGAGCATAAAAAAAGACAATCACATCATTGCAGCCTGTACTATTATGGTTATAGACTTTCGGTGTACCTCTGCTCCTGAAGCGGTACCCAGAACCCCATGGCTAGGTTACGGCATACAGCCGGTCTCCGGTCCACTAACCCCATATGCGGAGGGGAAGACGCCCGTTGACGCTCCGTTCCGTGCCGTAAAGCCCCGCATCGGCAACCGATGCACCGCCAGCGGAGATTTGTGTATCAGAATATCAGGAATCAACAGGGGTTTTTTTTCATATTGTTTCCGTCAAGTTTTACGCTTCCGTTCTTATATTCACTGTTTTGACTGCTGGCGGTTGGATCGCGACTTTACCGTAACCGCCAGTTTAACTGATTATAATGGAAATATTAACGCTATCCGTCACGAAGGCTCCAAAGCCTTCAGGAACTGCATGGACGCTTCCGCAATTTTCACATCTTACACTCGCAACCTTAATCCGAATTTTTCAGGATGTCGAAATCGGATTTTCGACTTCGACATCCCCGCACTTGATTTGACCTCTTTCGAGTGGTCCTACGTGCTTCCCTATGCACGAATCAACTTTCCTTTTATCCTGCCCTCCATTTGTCTCAAAGATATGGGCAAAACAAAGTTGATTCGTGAGGCCACTTGTGAAGGTCATATCTCGTGTTGCTTGCGAGGAATGACAATAAGGAAACGTGGGATGTATTCACAATACTCCTGACGTAATTTAGGAAGCATTATATGCCTTGCATTTCCACACGTGCGCGCTAGTGTAATGGATCATGGTCAAGAGGGTAGAGTTTGCGTTATAACTCTTGGGCCATGACATTGCGTGCGTTAAGATAACTTTCGAGTGTAGCGCGCAAGTGTTGGTGTTGCATGGGAACTCTCTTTGAGTTCCTATGAGCGATTGACACAAAGTTATGCCCTTGGAGGGGCATGACATATCGTGGTGGGAGCTACCTTTTGGGGCAATATGTGGTATGTGCCATGTGTTGTGTTGCGTGCCCATTTGGCGGGTCCATTACTCCAAGCCAAGCCCGCCAATGGACCACATATTGTGCAAGCCCCTTCTCCATACTCCCTACGGTCAATTGCAAGCCTAACCTTCGTGAAGGGAAGCTTGTGTGGTGATCCCGAAGCGATGCGTTGGGAGCAAGGTGTGTGTTTTGCAATTTTCCATATTTTCATGTGCCCACTTGGGAAGTAGCGCTCGTAACCTTTCAAGGCGCCCCAAGTGGAGCACATAAGTGGGATCGAAGGTCATTGGTGTCAAGTCAATGTGTTTAGAAGGATTAGTTGATTGCACGATCCAAGCCGAAGTTATTATAATATAATTGTGCACCTTACAATGCACTTTTGTGTGTCTTCGTGCCAATTTTGCCATTTTTGGCCCGTCATGATGTCAAGTGGCGACCGTGTATCTCAACGTTGCGTTCAATTGACATCATGACCCAAGTATGATATGAGGGCACATACTTCGGTGCCCAACATATCTTGAACCCGGCGAATAACTCCTCTTAGGCTTGGCATACCGTGGCCGCCATGTTGGCGATTTGGGACTATCCCAAATCATGGGCTCACTTGGCGACCCTGCCATTCCCAATACCGGAGGAGTTGGGCGATGCCCAAAAGATATGTTGGACACATATGACTTGATACCAATCCTATGGCACACTCCGGTCCAAGTCGGGCACGTGCCTCATTTGCCCCAACCATGAGTGTGCGCATTTTTGGCCATTTTGAGCAATTTTCCACTTTTGCTGCCCGCCGTGCACCATGTTCTAACCTTCGTGCACGCCGGACGCTTGGACCAATAGACCATATATGACATGGGTGATATGGACATTGGTCCCCATGGTTCACACACCACGTGGGCGAAGCGGAGCAACCTTCGTTAAGGCGCTAGCCCAAAGTGAGTGTGGGCAATTTTGCCATTTTGGCATTTGTGGACCCAATTGGGATCGTCACCACGCCGAGTGGCATGAGATTCTTTGAGAGCCAAGTGCATGGGAGTCTCAGTTGGACTCCCAGTGGATCGCGTATGGAATGGCGGATCCGATCTCCAAGCCGGCGTGGGGATATACTATTGGGAGCACACCGAATTTTGGCTCATTTCAAGCAGCCAAAGTGACCCAATTTTGGGACCCCAATTTCCCCCTTCCGTGTGGTCAATTGGCGGCCCCATTTCTCTAAGCCCATAGGGAGCCCGGACCTAAATTCAAGTTGTACACTCAGATATAAGTCCTAGGTCCTGCCTCCTACCCTGTGAGCCATTGGCCTTACCTTGGCCGGGCGAGCCACGCGTGGGGATGACGCCAATTTTGGTGATTTTGGCATCATGACCCCACTTGACTCATCCGTGTTGCCCTGATGCCGGGACCTCAGAGGGAACTAGGTTGGGTGAGGGCTCCAGAGGGTTCGGACTCGAAGGGCATAGGGTCAGTTGCTTCGTCCCTACCTCTGGCGGGTCCGGACGAGGGGTCAATTTTGGGAATTTTGGAGCTAATTCCAGTTTGGACTGAAACAGCCCATTTTCAGCTACCAACTCCTGGGTGATAATGGCGGGGCCATATCTCTGGCTCAGAGAGGAGTTCGGGCCTGCCGTTAAGGGAGCATAGGGAGCCACTGTTGGTTGGCCTTGGTTCGCAGGAACTCGCCTGTGGCCGGGCGGGACACCTCCCCTATTGGCAGGGTTTCAGGGTCCGGACTGAGCAGGGCATGGGTTGTGTTTGAGCCCCCGCCCCCACCAGCCACTGAGAGGGTCGGACCTGGGATGGGGATACAAGTTGGGATAGAGTGTCTATTGTCCTGTGATGCCCTTACCCCAGTCCAGTCTTAAACCCATGTGTACATATCCTGATGTGTTGTTGTACATACTTTTGTTCCCTCTTTGCAGAGTGGCAAGGATTCTGAAACGCTTTGTCACATGACATGAGCGCATTGATGCCCCTGTGAGCGTAGTGCTTCGCCTGCCTGCTCACTTGCGCGTGTCCCGCAGCGTTCCGTGGCCGGCCCCCCACGGGAACGCGTCAAAAGCGTTTCACCGCCGCGGGGTTACCCAACCCTCGCGTGCCACTCGGGGCCACCGACCCCGAGCAGCGCGGCGCAGCTCGCAGCTCGCAGCGCAGCGCAGCGTCTCGCAGCGCAGCGCAGCGGCTCGCAGCGCCACTCAGCGACAGCGCCGAGTTCGTCACGGAGCCCGCAGCGCCGTCCAGAGCATCGCCCTGACCGCGCAGCAACCGTGAAAGAGGTGCACAGACCAGGACCCCTGCATCAGCCCCATCGGCCGACCCGGAGTCCCATCGGCCGACCAGCAAGGCCGCGTCAACCACCTCCACAACCACCGGCTGACCAGCACCAGCCGCACTTCCAATCCAGTGCTGCAGCACCCGCCTCAACAACCACAACTAGTTCGTTGAGTTGAACAAGTGCACATCAAGGACCTCAAGACCAAGTACGCCCCCCGCTGCCATGGTGAATTGGCAGGAAGCGGGCAGGCTGTGGCCGCGGCCCCACCCCCATGCGGCACGCCTGCTGCGTGGGTTGGTCTGGGACCAGCACTACCGCCACAGCCACCCCCAGTGTGAAGGCGGCATGCCCGGGAGCTTCGAGCTCCGCGAGGACATGGGGGAGGACCGCCTGCGGGCAGTGGAGGAGTGGCTGCGGGCGGAAGGCTACGAGTGGCGCTTCCGCCGCAAGCGCTGGCGGACCTGGACCCGGCCGGACAGGCCCGGCGAAGGGCTGCGCCCCGACGGGATTGAGGAGGACGAGGACCCCAACGCCTACCCGTCGGGCGCCCCGATCAACGTCTCCCTGTGGGACGTGATCGAGAAGAACTTCCCGGAACCGGGGAGCGAGCGCAGGCTGCAGGGCAGCAGCAGCGCGTCTCCGGGGAAGGGGAAGCGGTCCGCCGGGGACAAGAAGCGGGACCGGAGGTGGCGGGAGTACCAGGAGTCCCTGGCCGCCGAAGCCGCCCAAGGCGCCAAGGGCGGAACCCCAGCCCCCAGTCCCCAACGGGCCAATGGTGGTCATCACCCCGGCTCCACCACCCTTGGCGACTACATCAAAGTCGCCAGGCAGTCCAAGGCCAAGCCCCGTCCGCTGCTCCTGAAGCCCCAGCAGGCCTCAGCAGGCCCCAGCAGCGACGTGGAGTCGGCCCACCGCGGGAGGATGCCGGCCGACCAGGCCAGCTCCAGCAGCAGCGCCGCTCCCGCCCAAAGGGACGTGGCGCGCGCCTGTGAGCGCGTCTGTGGGGCGCCCTGCAACCTTCGGGTTGCCCGGCAACGGGCCACGCAGCAGAACGCTGCCGTGGAGGGCGCCATCGGCATCGCCCATGAGGAGGCCACCGAGTGGGGCAGAGGCATGGACTACCACGCCTCGAAAGTGGCAGCCATCGCGGCCGGTCTCACGGCTGCGGCCGCCCATGAGGCAGTGGCTGCCAGGATCAGGGGAACCGACGAGGAAGCCCGCCGGACGCAGGAGGCCATTGCCTGCAAGGAGGCCGAGGTGAAGGCGCTGGAAGAGGCGCTTGCCCAAGAGAGGGCAAAGAAGGAGGCGGAGGAAAGGACCCACGCCGAAGCAACGGCTAAGGCCCAGGAGGACGCCGCCAAGAAGGAAGCCATCGAGGCCGCGCGACGGAAAGTCGCTGAGGAGAAGGCCAAGACAGAGGCGGAGCTGGCAGCGTTGGAAGCGCAAAAGGCGCGGCTGCAGCAGGCCCGGGAAGCCGAGGCGGCTCGTGCTCGGGAAGAAGCCGAAGCGCGAGCTGCCGCAACCACCGCCGCCGCAATGGAGGAGGCAGAGGCCAAACTCCGCCGCGAGACTCCCCCGGGAAGATCACGAGTGGAGACCCTTCGAAAGCTTTTCGAAGGGGACGCCTCCTCCAGGATGACGCTGGATGAGGCGGACACGGGCAGCAGTGGGAGCAGTGGCACCACCGCCCATCGACGGAGGAAGGGCAAGGGGAAGACCCTCGACAGGCCGCGGAGGCCAGCGGGTGGACACCCCCATGACAGTGACCCCTTCTTCACCGCCAGTGACGGGGATGAACGAGGCTGCCGACATCGCCAAGTGGTGGCTTGGACGGGCGGAGGCGGCGGAGACGTCCCCATGGAACCGGAAGGTGAGGATGAGGATCTCCCTCCTCCCTACCGGAGCTCGGAGTCCTCCGTGACCGAGACGCCCAGGTGGGGCGACATGGACGAGGATGACGACATGGAGTTCGGCATCACGAGGAAGCGCCCATCCTCGGACCCACCGAGGCGACCCGGCGGAGACCCACCGGGACCCCCTGGCGGAGGACCATCAGGACCCCCTGGAGGACGCCCACCAAGTGGACCCCCTGGAGGCGGACCACCGGGCGGGGGAGGACCCCCTGGACCGGGCGGACCCGGCGGAGGCCCTCCTGGAGGACCCCCTGGGGACCCCGACGACCCACCAGGGGACGGCGACCCGGATAACACCTGGCGGTGGATTGTCTACCTCCGCAGGAGGGTCCAGTTGCTCGAGCTGGAGGTAGACACGGGCAAGAGCGAGGTGGCTCGCATCTCCACGGTCGCCGCGCGTGCGCAGAAGGAGCTGGACATCGCCAGGGCCGAGACCAAGTCGCTGACCAACGTCGTCAGCGGCCTGCAGGAGTGGCTGGACGCGCTGGAAGCCCGTGGGAGCGTCGGCAGCGACCACCCACCCCTGGAGTCTGGCTCGTCGGACGACGGCTGGGGACCCGGACCAGGTCCAGGCAGACCCCACGCCCCCGGCGGAGCCCCCAGGAGTCGCCCCAGCGCCAGTGCCCCCTCTCTCACCGCCCCCTCTCACCACAGCGCGGGCCGCCGCAACGAGCGCGTGCCGCCCGGCAGTGGCAGTGAGGAATGGCGCGATGAGTGGCTCAGCGCGGACTACCACAACCGCCGTGCTCCACCGCGGACGCCTGTACGCCCCCGAGGCCCAGCACCAGCCCCGGTGCCAATCCCCAGGGCTGGAGGACGTTATGGTGGACTCAGGGATGAGGTCCCCAGAGGAGACGTGGAGTGGGATGTCGGCGAAGGTGAGGACCTGGACCTGGACCTGGAGGAGTTCGACATCAGCCCGCGGCGTGGTGTACCACGGGAGGCCGCTGAACGCAGCCGCCGGCGCCGTGATGAGGATGCGTACATGGATGCAGTACGGCGTGAACATTTTGGTTCAGCGTACGTGGAGGAACCACGGCGTAGCCACAGGGATTCCATGGAGGAGATGGACGTGGCGGCCGTGGGAGTCCGTGGGCGAGGCTGATGGGAACCTCGGTTGACCTCGCGGCCGGCATTCATGGTCTCTAAGGCCGCGGATGCCGCCGTGTGGGAAGACTTGAAGGACATCAAGCCCCCCATGTACGACGGCAACCCCCTCAACGTCGACCGCTTCTTGGAGAAGTTGGACGATTGGGGGCTGACCGTCACTGAAGACCTGCCTCCCGCTGATGCGGAGAAGTATGTCTTCAAACGGTTCAGGTACCGCCTGCCGGAAGTGCTCGGAGAGCTATGCTTCATGGCGACCAAGGAGGGGAAAATCAAGACCCTCAAGGAAGCCAAGAAGTGGCTCAACGAGCAGGAGCGGGTGGACGCTCCGCAGGTGGCGGCCAAGCGCTGGAAGTCCATCAAGCTTGAGCATGATGGACGGGAGATCCGCCTACGAGAGTGTCGAGACTTCCGAGGGAAATACACCCTCTTCCGCCGCAACGTGGAGGATTGGAACGAGGGTGACGAGCAGGCTCGCCTGCTCTCCATGCTGCCGGAAGCATGGATCAAGAGGGTCACCAAGGAGGAATCCAAGCGGGCCAAGTCCAACCACACGGTCAAGATGATGCTCCCCAAGGAGTATCATACGAACGTGGTGGCTTGGGCGAAGAAGAACGTGGCCCGGGATGTCAAACGGCACTCCCTGCGGAACGCTCTTCTCATCACCGTCTCGGGCGATCGCGAGAAGACCGCGATGTGGCGCCTGGACGATTGTGAGTTGAGCGGCCAGACCATCCGTCTGCAGCCCATCCCGGCGCGGATGAGCTGCGACGAGATCCTGGAGTGGGTTGGCGAGGAAGTACTCAAGGAGTACCGAAACCTCCACCACACCCGCGCGTTGAGGCCCGGAGACCGCGACGTCAACTACGTTGGCGAGGGACCTGGCGGGGAAGATGCCATGGACCAAGCGGGAGCCGGCGGCGATGAGACTCTCGTCGACGATGATGACGACGATGAGCCCGCCGAAGTGGCCGTGTGTGCCTTCGTGGCCAAGAACCTGAGCGCGGGGAGCAAGCCAGCAAACTGGAAGCCCCTGCAGCAGGGTTGGAGGAAGCAGGAGAAGAGGGACCCTCGCCGCATTGGCGACCTTCCGCTGTCCTTTGGGGAGTTCATACGAGCTCACCCTCAGGGCTGTTTCGTGTGTTATGGGAGGAAGCGAGGCTTCAACCATGACCACCGAACGTGCCCCGTCCACAGGGCCGACACGGAGGCTTACAAGAAGGCGCACGGGTCGAAGAAGCGTGCGCCCGCGGGTATCCGGGAAGCCAAAATGGAGGTCGACAAGGACGAGCTGGCCAAGCTGATGTCGTCGGTGGGGACCGAATTGGCCAAGGAGATCCAGGAGATCAAGCGGAACTGGGTCCCCAGGTCGGACAACAAGAACAAGGAGAACAACCAGAATGACCAGAACAAGGACAAGAACAAGGGTAAGAAAGGGGGAAGGAAGAAGGGCATCAACGAGGTTGATGCGGAGGAGAACACCCCTTCCTCCACAACCGACGCCCCCTAGCGGAGCCCCTGCAGCCAAGGGCCCCAGCTAGGGCGGTCGCAGGATGGTGACGTGGGAAGCGCCGAACCATCCCAGTCGGGAGTCGATAAGCACAAGAAGGCTGCCGCGGGCGGAAGGCCCGGTCCGGCGCCCAGTCGCGGAGGCGGGGTGAGGGCAAGTGAAGGCACGAACCCTTGCACCTGTCCGTCCTTCGCGACCAAGAATGTGTTTGATGTACTACAGGATCTATCCGAGAGTATCGGAGGATCACCCGGACCGCAGCTGGATGCTGCAGATGGGCAGCCTGAGCCCATTGTCCACGACCTGCACCAGTCGCTTGTTGAGCTTCTGGAACGGCCGGAGATCCTGAGTTTGCACGCCGTGCGCCGTGTTGGTCGCGAGCGGCAGTTGCATCTTAAGGTCCGTGCCTTATGCGGGGAAGTGGAAAAGGTTTTCGACGTGTTGGTCGACAGGGGAGCTCAAGTCAGCTTGGTCAAGGCTGGCCTGCTTCCGCCAGAGTGTCTTACCGACAGTCGGAAACCTGTCAGGCTGAAGGTGGCGAACGGCCAGTACATGGTGGGAGGCACGAAGGAAGCGGCCATTGGGCTGCAGTTCGTGAACCATCGTGAGCTGAGCCGCCCAGACCTCGGCAAGGAAATCCTCCTGCACGGTCGCTTCTACGAGGCCGAGATGGACTGGGACATCATCGTCGGGTACGACTTCATGATGGAGACGGACTCCGGCGTCCTCCCGGCCCAGGCCTCCATGACCCTGTACCAGGACAACCAACTCTCGTGGCTTTCGTCACCTGAGCACCATGTGGAATGCCAATGGATCCACCCCGAACGCAATCAGCTCGAAGGGCCGCGCTGGACACTGAGCCAACTGGTCCTGCAAACCAGGAGTACGGCGTAAGGCCGGAAGTGGCGAGCCGAGTAGTCGCGGACTTGGGAGCTTCGGATCTGGCCCTGGATGCGTTCTCTTCAGGAACCTCCGCCCATCTCCGGGTATGTGAGAAGTACTGGAGCGCCCAGGACTCCGCGTGGAAGAAGCACTGGGGTCCGCATCAGGGATTGATGTGGATCCATTGCCCCCGTTGGGACATTCCAAGAGCGATAGCGAAGATTCGCAAGGACCGCTCCAAGGCAGTGCTGGTTGTTCCTATGGGATGCACCGAGGAGGAGAGTACCTGACATTGGGTAGCCTCATTGGCCAACATGACCTTAAACAAGGTCGTCCTACCGGCTGGAGAGAGTGTCTATCAGGACGCAAAGGGACAGCCCATGCCACCCCAGAGATGGCCAACGGAATTCCACTATGTGGATGGGGGCCTTGATCAGGCCGACACCACGGACTTCGTGTGTGTCAACCGTATCATAGCGGAGCCTTGGAGGCAATGCTTTGCGGTTCCCCCTGTTGACATCGAAGAATCGGAATCGGAAGAGCCCCTCACTGAAGAGGAGTGGGATCTGGTTCAGGGGTATATGGATCAGCCCTTTCACGACTGGGGAAACCAGCGTGAGGGCAAAGACCAGGACAAACCCTGGTGGGAAGTGGACTCGATCGTCTCTGGTTCCTATGATGGAGATACCTTCGTAAGGAGGGTACTGGACCACCTGTCCAGCCAGGACGAGCCAATCGGGGGTAACCCACCCACCTACGGCGATCTATTCCGAGGCAAGACCAGAGATGGCCCTTTGGGCCACCTGGGAAGACCACCTGAGCCGAAAGCGAGCAGAGTAGCTACCCCTCAAGTGAGCTCCGTGGTTCAAGTGCCCGGAAAAGCCAAGGCGGAGTCCGATGACTGCCCCAAGATCCAGGCATTGAGGGCCAGGCTGAAGCAGAAGTATGGCGAGACCTTCTTCAGCGGTAAAAACTGTGTTCCCCCCACCGGTACGTGGACCGTATGGCGAGGCCAAGATACGACTGAAGCAGGACCCCCGTGTGTATCGGCACCGGGAGTTTGCCCTGAGGGGCGAGAGGAAAGAGGCCATGGAGAAGATCCTCCGTGACTTCATCCAGAGAGGCTGGCTTGAGCCGTGCCACTCCGAGTGGGCCTCTCCCTGCTTCGTTGTCTTCAAGAAGGTTGCCGGTGAGTGGCGGCTCGTGGTCGACTACCGCGGCCTGAACGCCCAAACGCAGCACGACAGCTATACGCTGCCCCTCATTGAGGACATGCTGCAAAAGCAACACCGGCGGAGGATCTTCACGGTGATTGACCTGAAACATGGTTATCATCAGATGCCTCTCGCCGAGGAGTCCCGTGCCTGCACAGCCATGAGCACTCCACTTGGACCTCTCCAGTGGAAGGTGATGCCCATGGGCGTTACCAACGGCAATGCGGCTTTTCAGCGGATGCTGGAAAACCTGCTTGAGCCGGTGCGCGACTGTGCGGACCCCTTCGTGGACGACGTGATCATCGCGTCCGGGGACCCCAGCATGAGCTACGAGGAGCTCCTGGAGGCACATGAAAGGGACGTCAGTCGAGTGCTGGACCTTCTGGTTCGGCACAAACTCACGGGCAGCAGTGACAAGGCCACCATTGCGGTAAGCGAGGTGGTCTTCGCTGGCCACGTAGTTGGGAACGGGCAGCGAAAGCCCATACCTGGCAAAGTGGCCGCGATTGAGCACTGGGAAAAGCCCAAAACGGTCTCTGAGCTACGGGCGTATCTGGGGTTCTGCAACTACTACTCGGGGTATATCAAAATGTATGCCGAGTATGCAGCCCCCATGACGACCATGCTCAAGGGCAACCGAGAGGAGACCAAGAAGGGGTCCAAGAAGGCTCTGGTCTGGACTGAAGAGTCCGACCGTGCCTTTGAAGGGATGAAGCAGGCGCTGCTATCCGCAGTGGGTCTGCACCTCGTGGATCCCGACCGAGGGTTCGTCCTGCGCACCGACGCTTCCGACTACGCCATTGGCGCTGTGTTGGAGCAAGTGCTTGACGACGGGGGGCACGTGCCCGTGGCCTTCTGGAGCCGAGTCCTGGCGGAAGGCCAGAGACGGACGTGGACGCCCCGTGAAAAGGAGGCGTATGCCATCGTCATGGCTCTCAGGAAATGGGCTGGGTACATAGCCCTCCATTCCGTCACCGTCTGCACCGACCATCAGAGTCTGCAGTCGTGGCACAAGGAGCACGTGGACACCCCCTCAGGTCCCGCCTCCCGACGGGCAAGATGGCACGAGACCTTGGCCAAGTTCGACCTTACGGTTGTGTATATTCCTGGAAAGGATAACACCGTGGCGGACTGTCTCAGTAGGTGGGCCTATCCCGCCAGCAAGGGCATGCAGGACATCTCTGCCCATGGCGATGAGGCTGAGACCGCTGAAGCCAAGAGGATCATCGAAATGGAGCGCCTGATGGAGGAGGAGGGTGCTAAATGCTTCGTCGTCATGGCCGCGGATGCCCCTCTCGCAACGAGGGTGAGCAGAGCGGTCAGAGTACTCGCCCCCGAGGGAGCTGAGTCCGACAAGCACCTCTTCCCGGAGTCTTGCCTCCAGGACGACTGGACCGACGACTACGCCAAGTCTGAAGCCTTTGCGGCTGAGTATAGGGCTGTGACCGACCCTGATGACGGGCAGAAGTGGCCAAAGGGGCTGACTGAGGAAGATGGCAAGCTCTACCGGAATGGTAAGCTGCTGGTCCCAGAGTCCCGGGTGCTCGAGCTGTGTGAGGCTTGGCAACACGACATGCTGCACCCAGGGGTCAAGAAGCAAGCCCTTGACATGCAGCGTCGGTTCGAGATCGACCATATCGTTCTCTACACCGCCATCAAGAAGGTGAGGAAGGGTTGCTCGGTCTGTCAGGCCTGCAATCCCGATAACCGGAACGTCAAGGGGGAACCCCAATGGACCCCGGTTCCTGACCAGCCCATGGAGAGCGTGGCCATGGACGTCTTCTCCATGCCCGAAGTGCACATTGGCAAGGAGACCTTTGACTGTGTGGTTCTCTGTGTGGACCGCCACAGCGGCTACGTTGTAGCCGTTCCGGCACGCAAAAAGGGGTTGCTTGCCAAGGAAGTGGCAGTCATGATGATTCGTCATTGGCTGACCGTCTTTGACATCCCCCGCACCATTTGCAGTGACCGAGGGCCCCAGTTTACTGGTGGCTGGTTCAAGGCTATGTGCTCCCTCATGGGAATACGTCATGCCAAGAGCGTCGCCTATCTCAGCCGGTCTAACGGCCGTGCTGAAGTGGCTGGACGGCAGCTGTTCGAGAAGCTGCGCAAGATCCACATCACCAATCCACGTCGGAACTGGTTTGAGGAGATGTGGCCTGCTCTGAAGGCCCATCATGACACCCCCACACCGGGCGGTTTGTCCCCTCACCAGATTCTGTTCGGCAGGGACCCCCTGGGTCGGGGACTTCCCTTGTCTGGTGATGGCATGGCTATGGATGCCAAGGAGTTCTTCGCGCGGCAAGAGCAAACGGCGCGGGACATCCGCCAGCAGCTTGAGAAGGAGCATGCTGAGCGTCAGAAGTCCGCCCCGAGCTCGACAGCGCAGAAGTTCAGGGTGGGAGACCCGGTGTGGGTGATCAGACCCCGCCCTATGGGCACCCACCGCACCAAAACCTGGTTCACGCCCGGCGAGGTAGTCCGCAGGATTGGTGAGGACACCTACCGCATCAAGGTGGGTCACGGACAGTTCCGGGAGCGCCACGAGAGTCAACTCCGTGTGCGGGAACCCGACCTCCGTGGCCAGCATGTGTCCCTGAGCTATGCCGCACATGAGGCCGATTCGGACGACGACTATGCTGAGCAGGACGACTATACAGTCGAGAAGATCCTGGCTCAGCGTCCGAAGGCCTCGGCACCAGGAGGTCTGGAGTTCAAGGTTCGTTGGCGAGGCTATGGGCCGTCCCACGATACCTGGGAACCCGTCTCCTCGTTCGTGCCACGGGTCAACACTCCCTTCATGGAGTACATCCGCAAGCACAAGACCAAGATCCATGTCTCGGACTTGGCAGCACTCACCCGGGCGATTGCAGCCAGGGGTGCCTGATCAGCGCCCTGAGCTCTCCCCTGATGTGCTTTGAGGCGCTTGTGAGGCCGACGGATCGTCCCTCACTTGCTTGCTGTCTCTCATCTTCCGGTGACCTGCCATCAGAGTGGCCATATACCCCCCCCTGCTGAATCCAGAGGAGGATGGCCCCTCTCTTTCAATTCTATTCGTCACTCCCCCCCCTGCTGAATCCTTGGGGAACCAGGTAGGGCGACTGACCTTCATTTTTCTGAGCTCTTGGGGCCTTGAAGCCCATACGACGTTGCGCAACGGATGCCGCTGTCATCGGCATTGCGAATTTTGAGTGTGTGGTCTGGTTCCATGGCACTTGCGGAATCCAGACCAGTCGACGTGTGTCTCGAGACTATATATGGCCTGAACTCAGGCGTTTTCTTGCCTACCCTCCTGCATTTGCCTTATCCTGACCGTGGCGTGGTTTGGCGCTCTGTCCAGAGCGTGTTTACACGCCTATTTACCCAGATTATTGCTTGTTTTTCTGCCGTCCAGGATATGTGCATCTGTATGTTAAGTGTCATCAGCCCATCGCTGAGGGATGGACTGTTTTTCACCACGAATCGGGATACACAGGCGCTTGAGTCGCCGTGTACATGTTCATACAGCCTGGTCCAGCCTGGACCAGTACCCAAATACATATTCTACTGTTTGAGTGCCCGTGATACCGTGTTGCCCTATTCGCTGTGATGTGGAGATCCTGATGGCGCCAGGCGGGAAGCCCAGTTGCCTGACTACACTCCCAGCGGTCCGCCACTGTCAGTCCCAGTGTGAGCCTACCGATTCGCAGACGCACTTGAATTCGGATGGCGGCCTCCGGTGCTCCTGACCTCGGTCAGTCTGCCTGGGAAACTGGTGGTTTGAGGAGTCGACGCCTCCGCCCACACTGCATGAGGACTCCCTCATGTATGGCCTTCGTGGCAGTAGGGCGAGGGAAAAGACGGCCTTGATGCCCGATTCCTTAAGGAGGAGTTCCCTTAAGATCTGGGGTTCCTAAGGAGTTCGACTATGGCACTCTGGACTCGCGTCGTATGGATATGGACATGGTGCGCCCGAGGAAGGACCCGTGGGGACTCTCCCCAGTCGGCAGGCCTTGGGAAGCTTGGGGTAGCCTGATGGATCTTTGTGGTCGCTCTCGACCTGTGGGACCACCTCCGTCGTCGTGTGTCGCCTATGTTGGCCGTGTATGCCACTGCCACTGTGGTGGTGACCGTAGCAGCCGGCACCCGGTGCGCCTGGTATGGGTTAACGGGTCCTTTGGATGCCGAACAATCGCCGCCAGGACCCGGGACTTGATACATGATACTTGATACTATACATGTGCTACGAGCTTATACAGCATCATACCTATTCTACTGTGACTTACTGAAGTGAGATGTGACATTCCCCCCCCCTTCAGGAACTGGTCCTGGGTACCCGCTGTCATGCGTGGGTGTTATCGAGCCCCCCCAGGGTTTGCTCTAAGGAGGGGGGTGAAGCGGTACCCAGAACCCCATGGCTAGGTTACGGCATACAGCCGGTCTCCGGTCCACTAACCCCATGTGCGGAGGGGAAGACGCCCGTTGACGCTCCGTTCCGTGCCGTAAAGCCCCGCATCGGCAACCGATGCACCGCCAGCGGAGATTTGGGTATCAGAATATCAGGAATCAACAGGGTTTTATTTTCATATTGTTTCCGTCAAGTTTTACGCTTCCGTTCTGATATTCACTGTTTTGACTGCTGGCGGTTGGATCGCGACTTTACCGTAACCGCCAGTTTAACTGTTTATAATGGAAATTTTAACGCTATCCGTCACGAAGGCTCCAAAGCCTTCAGGAACTGCATGGACGCTTCCGCAATTTTCACAACTTACACTCGCAACCTTAATCCGAATTTTTCAGGATGTCGAAATCAGATTTTCGACTTCGACATCCCCGCACTTGATTTGACCTCTTTCGAGTGGACCTACGTGCTTCCCTATGCACGAATCAACTTTCCTTTTATCCTGCCCTCCATTTGTCTCAAAGATATGGGCAAAACAAAGTTGATTCGTGAGGCCACTTGTGAAGGTCATATCTCGTGTTGCTTGCGAGGAATGACAATAAGGAAACGTGGGATGTATTCACAATACTCCTGACGTAATTTAGGAAGCATTATATGCCTTGCATTTCCACACGTGCGCGCTAGTGTAATGGATCATGGTCAAGAGGGTAGAGTTTGCGTTAGAACTCTTGGGCCATGACATTGCGTGCGTTAAGATAACTTTCGAGTGTATCGCGCAAGTGTTGGTGTTGCATAGGAACTCTCCTTGAGTTCCTATGAGCGATTGACACAAAGTTATGCCCTTGGAGGGGCATGACATATCGTGGTGGGAGCTACCTTTTGGGGCAATATGTGGTATGTGCCATGTGTTGTGTTGCGTGCCAATTTGGCGGGTCCATTACTCCAAGCCAAGCCCGCCAATGGACCACATATTGTGCAAGCCCCTTCTCCACACTTCCTTACGGTCAATTGCAAGCCTAACCTTCGTGAAGGGAAGCTTGTGTGGTGATCCCGAAGCGATGCGTTGGGAGCAAGGTGTGTGTTTTGCAATTTTTCATATTTTCATGTGCCCACTTGGGAAGTAGCGCTCGTAACCTTTCAAGGCGCCCCAAGTGGAGCACATAAGTGGGATCGAAGGTCATTGGTGTCAAGTCAATGTGTTTAGAAGGATTAGTTGATTGCACGATCCAAGCCGAAGATATTATAATATAATTGTGCACCTTTCAATGCACTTTTGTGTGTCTTCGTGCCAATTTTGCCATTTTTGGCCCGTCATGATGTCAAGTGGCGACCGTGTATCTCAACGTTGCATTCAATTGACATCATGACCCAAGCATGATATGGGGGCACATACTTCGGTGCCCAACATATCTTGAACCCGGCGAATAACTCCTCTTAGGCTTGGCATACCGTGGCCGCCATGTTGGCGATTTGGGACTATCCCAAATCATGGGCTCACTTGGCGACCCTGCCATTCCCAATACCGGAGGAGTTGGGCGACGCCCAAAAGATATGTTGGACACATATGACTTGATACCAATCCTATGGCACACTCCGGTCCGAGTCGGGCATGTGCCTCATTTGCCCCAACCATGAGTGTGCGCATTTTTGGCCATTTTGAGCAATTTTCCACTTTTGCTGCCCGCCGTGCACCATGTTCTAACCTTCGTGCACGCCGGACGCTTGGACCAATAGACCATATATGACATGGGTGATATGGACATTGGTCCCCATGGTTCACACACCACGTGGGCGAAGCGGAGCAACCTTCGTTAAGGCGCTAGCCCAAAGTGAGTGTGGGCAATTTTGCCATTTTGGCATTTGTGGACCCAATTGGGATCGTCACCACGCCGAGTGGCATGGGATTCTTTGAGAACCAACGGCATGGGAGTCTCTGTTGGACTCCCGGTGGATCGCGTATGGAATGGCGGATCCGATCTCCAAGCCGGCGTGGGGATATACTATTGGGAGCACACCGAATTTTGGCTCATTTCAAGCAGCCAAAGTGACCCAATTTTGGGACCCCAATTTCCCCCTTCCGTGTGGTCAATTGGCGGCCCCATTCCTTTAAGCCCATTGGAAGCCCGGACCCAAATCCAAGTTGTACACTCAGATATAAGTGCTAGGTCCTGCCTCCTACCCTGTGAGCCATTAGCCTTACCTTGGCCGGGCGAGCCACGCGTGGGGATGACGCCAATTTTGGTGACTTTGGCATCATGACCCCACTTGACTCATCCGTGTTGCCCTGATGCCGGGACCTCAGAGGTAACCAGGTTGGGTGAGGGCTCCAGATGGGTTCGGACTCGAAGGGCATAGGGTCAGTTGCCTCGTCCCTACCTCTGGCGGGTTTAGACGAGGGGTCAATTTTGGGAATTTTGGAGCTAATTCCAGTTTGGACTGAAACAGCCCATTTTCAGCTACCAACTCCTGGATGATAATGGCGGGGCCATATCTCTGGCTCAGAAGGGAGTTGGGACCTGCCGTTGCGGGAGCATGGGGAGCCACTGTTGGTTGGCCTTGGAGCGCCTTGGTTCCCAGGAACTCGCCTGTGGCTGGGCGGGACGTCTCCCCTATTGGCAGAGTTTCAGGGTCCGGACTGAGCAGGGCATGGGTTGTGTTTGAGCCCCCGCCCCCACCAGCCACTGAGAGGGTCGGACCTGGGATTGGGATACAAGTTGGGATGGAGTGTCTATTGTCCTGTGATGCCATTACCCCAGTCCAGTCTTAACCCCATGTGTACATATCCTGATGTGTTGTTGTACATACTTTTGTTCCCTCTTTGCAGAGTGGCAAGGATTCTGAAACGCTTTGTCACATGACATGAGCGCATTGATGCCCCTGTGAGCGTAGTGCTTTGCCTGCCTGCTCACTTGCGCGTGTCCCGCAGCTTTCTGTGGCCGGCCCCCCACGGGAACGCGTCACTCCATGTTATGTAGGTTACAGCAGAAAAGGAACAGGCCGGCAAGGAAGTCGTAGTTATACGGGCGCCCGGGAGCCTCATCACGGCCGTTCCAGAATCGCCACTTCTTAACATTGCTGAAAACATTCTCCACTAGATGACGGCCTTCATTGATCATCTGGTTGTAATGCACCATGAACCAGGTCAATCGGTCATCCCCCCCGGCCACACGGCAGAACATGTTGTCCGCAGTGCTGTAGTGACAGTCACCGAGGCGGAAGTCAGGCCGAGGACCATTAAAGTTCCAGGGAATGGATGCATCCATGTCCGCCGTCATCTCAGCATCGGTGGCACGGGGCGGATACCACCACGAGCAGGCAATGATCTCGCGCCCCCAGTTGATCATGGCATTAAACACGAGCGCATGCCCGCGGTAAGTGGGTTTGTCGAACCAGAACAGCTCCCGGTCTACCGGGTGCGAAGGTGACTGGATGGCCACATGCGTGCTATCGACAATAGCAGACACATGGCGGTGAATTGGATGACTGTGTTGGTGGAATTCCCATCGGCGTTCAAAAGCATCCGTGAACGTATCCCACAGGTGAGCCCGTTGTGACACGTCACGTAGTACTTGGATACAGTAGACCAGACCAATTCCCAATGTCCTCGCCCATGCAATCTGGCTGTACCCCAATCGCAGGAAAGAGATTGTAATTACAAACTCCTCTAATGTGAAAATGGAATTTGCCACCAGGAACAGCAGAAATCCCATTCTGTACCCGGTGGCATTCATGACCGGCATTGCTGCAAGTGGAGCGCAGTGCGGGGAGTTGCCGCTATCAGAACGATCCACAGAGATCCACGTAAACTTCAAGACTTAAGGACTGAAGAACTTAAATGATTGAGCAGTGCAGAAACGATATAACAACAGCGGAAAAAACATTCTAGTAGTGCAAATGTAACTAATGAGTAACATTCTTCTTTCATTGTCTCAGATATGTGCTGTCTATGAAATCAACAGTGAGGGCAACGAAGCAATCCATGGCTCTTGGCGGGAACAGTGTTTGATGGTCCTCCACTCTTAAGGAGTGTCAGTGAAGCGCTGCCATCCATGATTCTTGCGAGCCGGGCCAAGTGACGTGAAAGGTGCCTGATGGTCCTCCACTCTTAATGAGTCTCAGTGCGGCGGATGACAGCACCGCCAACAATGCGACAAGTTTCACGATGTGGTACACGCTTCCACCCCTTTGTGCAGGGCGTCCATCATATGAGGCGACGCCGCGACAAGGGTTCACGCTGTGGTTCACGCTTCCACCCCTGTGTGCAGGGCGTCCAACGTGAGGCGACGCCGCTACAAGAGTTCACGCTGTGGTACACGCTTCCACCCCTCTGTGCAGGGCGTCCAACATGAGGCGTGTGCGTGGGCAGAGAACTACGGATTCATTCAAAAGATTGTGGGTGGCACATGCTACGCGCCAGTGCCAAAGAACTGCAGCAAGGGAATGTGCACACCGCACTGCCTGAGCTTCCAAATTGCCTATGCACAGCCGTTTGCAACTTGTACGCCATGCAAATACAAAACGTCTGGAGTTCGACACAGGCACACACCACGTGCCACTGATGCAACGGAGCTCGCACCTTGGATTGGGGACTGGCAGGGTCATTTGGATGAACCTCGCTGGAGGCACGTCGCGCAGAATGAGGAGGATGAAAATCAGGACAGTGACACCAGTTCTGTGATTGACGAGAACCCACTTGCTCAGCCGGAGACGTTGACTCAGCCGCAGCCATTGACTCAGCCGCAGACGTTCTCAGCACGAGCACCGCGGACACAGGACCTGCCACCAGATCATGCGGAAGAGGAGACCGTTGAGGCCTACCTAGGGAGGCTGTTGGGTTCAGCTCCGCGGCGCAATTCCTTGCCCAGACGCCCGGGTGACACGCCATCTGAAGATGCTGATTTTGCAGAAGCGCAGACCGCAAATTTGCTTGATGACTTACAGCAAACGCCGCCAGCAGAGCGCAGGCCCTCGGCGGATAGCGGCCGGTACATTGTGGAAGCCCCGAGGAAGAACTATCACTGCATTGTGTGCTATTGCTTTCTGTTGAACACTGCAGTTCTGCCTTGTGGACACACGATCCGCACAGACTGTGCAGGGAGGATCAGCCGGTGCCCGCTGGATCGTACTGTTTTCGTTGCTGCCAACACCCCCAGGAACCGCGCTGTTCAGGATGCTGTGGAAGAATTTCTGCTGTCGGAAGGGGCTCGTACTGCAGGCGCGATACTGGCAGCAGCAGGAGCTGCAATATTCTCTCTGGGATCCACAACAAGACCACTGACGAATCCGGATGCCATGCGACAGGCCAGATTGCGAGCCTTCATGCACCTGTTGCCACGGGATCCTCCTGCTGAACTAGCAGCAGATCCTCCTGATGCAGCAGCAGCGTGTCCTGATTCAACATGCTCGCAGATACCAGCGCCAGCAGTGATTTCCAGAACGGTGGCTTCATTGGACTCTGAGCGGTTGCGACAGCGGGAATGGAAGTGCACAACAGTGCAGCGTCGTGTGGAGCGGTCTGAGCAGCCACGTGCAGCAGCTGGAACATTGGTGCACGTCATGTTCAACGACGGCTGGTACGAGGGCCTGGCCGGTGGCGGTACTGTTGAATTCGGCGATGGAACAAGATTTCCCTGGAGCCGCATCCGCACCTGGCATGCAGCCAGCGACCACTAAGGTCAGCTAAGTACACTATTTTGGTAATATATTTAATTATTTTTTTTGTTTATCTGTTTTTTTGTTTGCACAGTGGCATGCACCATAGTGCAGCAGTATAACTATATATTTTTGTATGTCTATAACTTCTTTTATTGTTGATTATTTATATTATCGCACAGTGGAATACACCACAGTGCAGCTTCTTCAGACACACGCATCGAATGGCCATTCGTCTCTCTGCTCAGTGTAATGTCGCTGTGCCTTCCCAGCTTTGTGAGTGCGCCAGTCAATGACGGAGGAAAGTAGTTGGCAGTTGGAGTTATGTGTCAAGTCATTTTTTTACCTTTCAGCATAGCAGGGAACAACAAAAAAGCATGCAGAGGTTCAAAAACCGAACGGTTGAACAGTTTCCAAAAAAAAAACACCATATTTTGAAAAAGCATTTATGTTTGTTAGGATACAAGCTGCAGTGGGTTTGAAAGCGTTTCTGGATAGAAAACAATTGAAAATGGATTTTTGTTTGTTACGATAAAAGCTGCAGTGGGTTTGAAAACGGTTTCGGAAAAAAAATAATTGGAAATGCATTTTTGTTTGTTAGGATAAAAGCTGCAGTGGTTTTGAAAACGTTTCCGGATAGAAAACAATTGGAAATAGATTTTTGTTTGTTAGGATAAAAGCTGCAGTGGGTTGGAAAACGGTTTCGGAAAAAAAAAATTGGTAATGCATTTTTGTTTGTTAGGATAAAAGCTGCAGTGGGTTTGAAGACGTTTTCGAAAAGAAACCAAGTCACATCACATCACATCACACCACATCACGGCAAATCAAATATGGTCACACACTTCACATCACATTGAAACACATGACATCACATCACACCACATCACACCACATCACATCAAGTCAAATCAAATATCACTGCACCAAATCACATCACATGAAATCGCATGGCAATACATGACATCCCATCACATCACACCACATCACATCACATCACGTCACGTCACGTCACGTCACGTCACGTCACGGCACGTCACGTCATGTCACATCACATCGCCTCTCATCACGTCACATCACATCACATCGCATCACGCCACACCAAACCACACCACACGAGATCACACTACATCACATGGAATCACGTCATGTCACATTGCATCACATCACATCACATCACGTTGCGAACACCACATCCTATCAACTTATAAGGCATCACATCATATGGCTTGAAGAAAGGTCAAATTGCATTGGTTCATACAAGGTCGGATCACATTACGTCCGCACACCTGCAAGGCACCGCCTGTTTTTGAGACCTTTACCAATAACTGAAACTCCAGGTTAGGATTACAGTTAGGGTTAAGGTTAGGGTTAGGGTTAGGGTTTCGGTTACTGGCATACGGCAAGATACGGCAGGGAAAGCAGGATACGGCAGTATCCGGCAGATACGGCAGGATACGGCAGGATACGGCAGGATACGGCAGGATACGGCAGGATACGGCAGGATACGGCAGGATACGGCAGGATACGACAGGATACGGCAGGATACCGCAGGATACGGCAGGATACGCGTATTACAGGAATACGGTCGTATTAGGGAAACCCCCGTACACGGCATGATAAGTGGTTATGACTATGACAATGACTATGTATGTATGTATGTATGTATGTATGTATGTATGGATGTATGTATGTATGTATGTATGTATGTATGTATGTATGTATGCATGTAATCCTTAACCAGTTCCACATCTTCGATGCCTCACAGGATAAAGATAGGAAAGGTCAGCAATCAACAACATCAGAGTGGACAGAAGTAGTCGACAACGAAAGGGTACAGAAACAGATCCAATAAAGTGGGCTCCTGCTCCTCTCTTCAGGTAGGAAGGTTTTTAACTATTATTTTTCCTTTTCCTTTTCGGTTTTCGACAGAATACAATGTCAGAAGGAGACTAGGAATCAGACGGACGCCTCCCCGCTGGGGGTCTGAGAGAGGTGTCAAACAAGCAGGAGATCATCTATCTGGGGTACAATCAAGGGAATATCAGGTGATCATTCGGGTATACAAACTGGGGAACGATCAGGGGTACTTACCTGGGGATCAAACGATCAAAAATCTGGGGTACAATAAGGGAGATATCTTGGACCCTTCTGGACTACAAACTGGGATGCGATTTGGGATTCGTACCTGGGGTCAATCTGGAGTAGCTCCTGGGTATCAATATGGGTTCAAACCAGGGAACAATCAGTGAGGTTCTGGGGATCAGTCAGGAGGTCTCGCTCCAGCTCAGTCACAGCAACATGCCTGCAACGTCATGGCCTTCAGCAAGGGAACTGTTGTCACCGGGGGCTACCGGTCCTGCCCTGCAATGCAACGCGGGACAACTGTGACAACATGTCTCCCAGCCATCACACAATCTAAATAGGGACAGTGCATGAGGTCCATCTGGGCTCATACTGGGGTACGTTACAGAAGGCTTTCGAGTGGTGGACGAGTTCCCCTCCCGGATGTCCGGGTCCGGGCCGGGGAAAGATCTAACGCAGGGGTTGTGGGAGGTGGTGACGTCAACAGGGTGGGCCCTGCCCCGCCGGCAGTAAGCGCGCAGACCATCCGCCGGCCTCCCCCGCTAGGAGCAGCGGTGCAGAACTGTCAGTTTTTCTTTTCACAACATGTCCGTAACACAATGTCGGACTCTGAAAATGCACCTCAGTTATGTCCCCCCCTGTACCCCTCTCACCCATAAAATCACGGGTCTCTCCGCCCCTTCCTGCTCCTCTTGCTTCCCTAGGAGAATGGGGCCTCTCCTTCCCGCTCTCTCCCTCTCGCTCCACTAGGCTCAAGGGTCGAGTGTGCCAGTTCCACTGCGATCAGGGTCCCCCTACTATGGGGGGACTCGGAGAATAGGAACGAGTTTGTCAGGTGAAGTCCTCTTAACCCCCCACACGCTCTTGACCTCTTCCCCGAATCTTTTTTTCAAAATGTTTTCTATTTTCTGCGCGCCGCAGGCAGCACCGCTTTGTGAAAATTTCTTTTTAGTTTCCTCTGGGACCATTATTTCTGAGTTAAAGTGTGCTGCCTGTAGGCTGGGTGCCCAGGTAGCCAGGTTTCAGTTTCAGCCCTACAGGGGGGGGAGGAGAGCACACCTCGGCAACCAAGAGGTCTGAGAGAGCGGCGTGGGTACTAAAAAAAAAAGCTGTAAGTTCCTCTCTCCCCTCTCTGCCAGGTCAACCCCGGCCCTGTCTGCCCCTGACCTTTGGCTTCCACACATTCGACTGTGACAGGTCAGTGAGCAGTTAACAACTCGAAAACTTTTGCATGCTGCTGAACTCTTTTAAGACACTGAGAACAGTACCCCGAGCGCTTCTGGTTCTACGTGCGGTGAAGGAATAGACAACGCTAGCCAGAAAAGTCTGTCCGCAGTCAAGGGCGCTGGTTGTCACAGTTCTTAACTGTTCATTTGCGCGACTGCCTGATGCGGTTCTTCACACCCTTCAGGAGCCTACGGGCCTTTAGCGTTTGGTTTTTCTATACTTTCTTTGTTGGCCGTCAGTTGTCGGCGTCTGCAGTTAGGCTGTTGGGAGGGCAAGGTACGGAGGTACGGGACACGAATCAGGAAAGGAGGTAGCTAGGAGACGGTGGCCGTATGCGATTGATTCCAAGTTAGGCCTGTAGCAATGTGATTTGTCGCGACGTGGAGATAGTGAGTATCGGCCACCCAGCCTGGACAGCATTTAAGGCACGTAGATAGAGAGTATCGGCGTCTAAAGAAACATGTGGGATGTTCCAGACACAGCGAATCTGCCTGAGGTCCGGGGGCATGCAGATACTGAGTATCGGTGCCTGTACCAGTGTGTGAAGGATAAACATATTGGTTTTCTCTCCGCCCCACATGTTCAGCCCCATGGCAACAGTTTCTCTGGAGTTTGGTCATATTCAAAAAGGGGGCACCCTTACAAAATTGCGTTGGCTGCCCTCTCATGGGGACCCTGTAGAAGGGCCAGTGGGCCTGTGGGTTCAGCCAGACAGCGTCAGGGCCAGGATCATGACGATGTGTATTCTCGCCGCTTCCCTTGACAACACAGTGTTGGATGAGGTCCTCAAACTGCGTCCCGACATCGAGTCTAATCCCTGGAGTTCCCTGGTGGGTAAGTTGCCAGATGGTGCGGAGAAGGACATCTGCCGTAATGTTGTCAAATCCAAGAGAATTCCAGAACGCTTCTCAAACATCTCCTCGGAATACTCCCTTTTGGATGCCATGCTGACCACCGTTGTAAAAGTCTCAGATAGCCTCATGCTTACCGAATGGAGCACTGCCCGTCTCAATGCCAAGTCCGAACTTCGCACTATCCGGTCAGCTTTTTACAAGGAAATTTTTAACGAATCCGATGCTCTCTCCAAAGCTCCAGATCAACCTACACACATGGTCCCACGGGAACAGAGCTCGGAGTCTGCTGATGTCTTGGGTGCCATCTCCCTGGTCAACACCGTTGATGATCTTTCGATCAATGAGGAGGATAAACTGCAGTCCTTGATAGCTGGGATGTACAGCGAGGATGTTCGTGTTAAAGTTTTACTGTTGGCCGCCTCGGGGATCAGGATTAACATATTGTTGAGGTTGAAGTCAGCCACACCAGTCAAGGGCAGGTTCTGGAAGGGCTGTCATGGTAGCGTTGCTCAAACGGATGCGGCCTCTTAGGCAGGCACAAGAGGAGGGGCATCCTCAGCCGGCCAAGCTAGCGGCCGAAGCTAATGGGAAGCACAATGCTATATCCAGTCCTTCTTCAGGAACAGATGCGTCCAAGCCCTCTCTGTCGAAACCAAACAAGACCACAAAACCACGAATAGAGGGAATAGTCAGGTCGCTGACGCTGGATGAGTCTGTTTAAGCTGCACAGGGCAGTGATTCCTCAGAGCAAGGTCCCACAAATGCCCGTCTCTCTGATAATAGTGCACCACCGGTAAAGCAATTGCAGGTTGGTTCAGTGCTGGGTAAAGTTGTTGTTGAACAATCACAGTCCACCACGGATCGTTTGAAACCCATACTGCTCACTGGGTTTGAGCATACTGATGCCCTTGACTCCTTTTTGGGCTGTGAAGCTGCTTTTGGTCAGTTGTCTCTCGACTACTGTCTATCGGAATATGCTGTCCCAATTCGGTGAGGTAGTCATGTTTGTTCCGTCCAGCAGGCTACATCCCATCCCGAGAGGCAAGTACCCCGATAGCTTGCGCATCAGGGCATCTAGGGACCCACTGGGCCGATCAGGTGAAGCAGTTACAACTGGTTGAAGGACTGCGGAAAATTGGCTCTCATATTCCTCAGCCAGCGCCTGCCAAAGAGGCTCCTGTGAGTACACCTGTTACAGGTATGTTTCTCTCGCCAACTAAAATGCATCGTGTCGGCTAAGGAGTGTGTTGAACTAGCGGTGAAACACAAAGATCATAGGATCTACCACGTGCCTGAATGGGCGGCCGAGGAGTTTTCTAAATGCAAAACGCTTACCAAGGTCAACAAAGTGCGTAAGAAGCTAAAATCGGGAGACTATTCTAAAGTGTCCACAATTGCCCTAGGTCCTGACGCATCGTGGGGTCGGTTGGCCATTAACAGGGTTCCCCTTCCTACTGTTGAGGCGGCGATTCTGAGCACAATCGGGTTCTGTTCTATGGTGAACGGAAAGTGCCCGTTCGCCGCATCATGAGTCCTCAATGGACAGGTTTCACCCAGAAGGTGGAAACGGTGGGGTCCAGACATGTAACTTTACTTGGAGTGCCCTCATCATCTGTGGATGGGACCCTCGTAAGGTCAGCCACCATGGCATGTGGTGATACTAAATTTCACATGTATGCAGTTTTTTTGGGCAAGATGGGCCTGTTGGCGGCTCCCATCCCTGTGGACTTGGTTGAATGAGAGTGTGTTCTCCCCCTTTGGGTCCTGGTCCATTCTATACAGTGGGGCAGGCAACACCAAGTGTTAGTCAAGTCAAGAAAGGCAGTGGCACGACACCGCAAGGAAATTGTGGATGACACCACAGTGTGGTGGCAAGATGTCCGCAGAGTGACCGAGTGGGATCCCCTGTCTCGAGGTTGGCAGACGGAAAAAGTCTTGTGTCGCTGCGTCCCGCATGATTGTGTCATGATGTTACATGTCTGGCTCAATTGGACCCCCCCTCAGTGGTCACTACAGTACTACGAGGTGCAACCGTGGAGCTCCATTCCGATTCCTGAATCTGCCACCCCTGTTACATTGCCGTGGAGCTGCTTGTCTGCTAATGTTCAAGGGTTGAATAGGTCGGTACAAATACGCACGACCAAGTGGGATGAAGTGGTTGAGATGTGGGTCACTTCAGATTGAGTGACATCATCCCCAAAAACAGCCCCAAAATCTAAAAATAGCAGTCCCTTGCTCACAAAACCCACCAACACCCCAACCTAATGCCCTCAAACCCTTCTGCTGGATCTCTCTCTCACCTTTTGGCTCCACTAGGGCCAGGGGATGGGTCACCTGCACACAAGCGCAACATTTTTGTGGCCAACCTTGCATATTTTGGTATTTCGATGATGTCATGGGTGGCCCTATTTTCGGTGATGTCATGCCCTTTTTTTGCCCTACCAACACTGTTGTGCGCCCAAATGCTCCACCCCAAGAATCCAAAAACCTTCTCAAATGTGTTTCTTTGTGTTCCCCACCCTTAGAATAGGGGGTGTGTTCCTTACTTGCCCCCCAATCCTTTCAAACTCACAAGAGGGTAGGGGGGGCTTGTCGGGTTATGCCATATATGACTACACCCCTCTCCCATTGAATCTAGCTGACAAGCAACAAGCAACAAGCAAGCAACAAGCAAGCGACAAGCACATCTCCTTTCCGTTTTGGCCATTGCCCCGCCTCATCGCTCCGGGCTCTACTCTACTCTAGCCATCCTAGAGCCTAGGTGCTGCCCTTGCCAAATCCAGCTTTTTAGCCAAAAACTCACCGGTCTCCCAAAACTGCGCATTTTGTGCCCCAAAACCGCCCTTTTTGGCCCAGAAGGGCCGTGAAACTCATTCAAAATGGCCAAACGAAGGCAAACGGTTGGTACACTGCACGTGTGCCTTGATTGCCCCTTGACCAAGAGCCTTTTCTTGCCGTCCTATTCCTTGACATGTCACGACCAACGGCCCAAAAATGGCCTGAAAGTGCGCTTTTTGTGTCAAACAAGCCCGAAACCAAGAACGGGCCATATCTTGGTCTGTGTGGCTCAAAACCGAATTCCGAGGCCACCTAGTCCACCCGGAGCCCCCCACCTTTTGTGGTTTCCAAGGCTCAGATTCGCCCAACGAGACGCCTCGACCCGCCGACCATTGGTGAGTTGGTGGCGCCGGAGGGCAGCCCGGCCCGCGCACGGCGGGGTCGAGCAGGGTTGATGCAGCGGTTCATGCTGACTGTGGACTTTCGAAAGGCCCACCATACTTTGATGTTTGAATTTTTGGCATCCGTGCTCACCCTAGTGGCCGAAATTAAACCCAATATAGTCGATATCCTGCCAAACATTGACACGTGAATCTCAAGTTTCAATTTTTGTGAAGGGGGATCAGGGAGTTTGCCGGGAAATTTATGACCCCTATGGGTTGCCTTACGGGCTTGGGTGTCATTTTCCCCTGGGCGTTGGTTGGGGGGTCCTACCCATATGGATGTTTCAAAATGTTAAAATGGCTCTCGGCTTTGATTTTTGTTTTCAATTTTTGCATTAGGATTTGAAAAGGTAAAGATTGATGAGTCCCCTGCATTAATATTAATGTCACAGACATTATCTCAATTCCCGAAATATTCACCCTCCTAACAATGGCACAACACAACATGTAATGCATCAGGTGTGTGTTCACGCATGTTGTGCATGGCCATTGTGGCCCCTTGGGTCCCTGTGCAGGCCCTCACACCTCATGGGACCCCTTAATGGGGTCCCACGTCTTCGTGGGTCCGGATGGGGGCTTAGCAGGGTTATTGGGTTGGTTGGTAGGGTTCGGGTTCGGAGGGTTAGACTCTTCGTTTGTGCGGGTGGGGGGTTTGGGCTTTTACCTGCCCGACGGGGCCTCTTCCCGGTACCGCTCCGCCTCCTCGGGTGTGGAGAAGAGGAGGTGCCGGGACACCTCGTAGAGGATGGTGCAGCCCTGGTATTCCACCCAAGCGGCAACATATTTCCGCCCGTGGATACCACGGACGGTGCCCTTCTCTACCCTGGTGGGGTAGCGGACGTGGGCGACCGCCCTGACTATCGGATCGCCGGGATGGGTGTCCTTCTTCTCGGCCGTTGCACCCTCGGGGGTGTCGGTCTTGGTCGGGGGGGGGGGGGGGCGGGGGGTGGCGGTCTTGGGGGGGGTCGGTGGGTCTGGGGGCGGCGATGGCCTTCATACGCCGTGCAGGGGGGGGGGGTTCGGCTTTTAGCCACGGAGGATCGCCGCGTCGTCGCTCTGCGAGCTGGACTCGAAGGCGACCCGTTCCTTCGAACATTTCCTTTTGCCGGGGGGTTCGGGGTTGGGTTGCGGCTTGGCTGGGGGTGGTTTGGCGCGTTGGTGGTGGACGCCCCCCCCCCCTTCCTCTCTCCTTTTCATCGCTCACCCCACCCCCTCCCACGCTCCCCCACAACCCCTCATCCCCCCCCCCCTATACCCCACCTCCTGCATCTGAGCCCACTCGCTAGGCCGAAAGTGACGCGACGTCACCCAAACGGCGCCCACCACACGCGAGGTCTCCCAGTCATGGAGACCGCGCAAGAGAGCAAGGCCCAAGGGTGGGTCTCGGGCCACGATGCGGTGGAGGGGACCCGGTCGTACTTCTTGGGATCCCCCAGCGTGTCGCCAGGCCACCTGGATGGGCCTACTATGCTTCGCGTTGACCACGACGTCTATTACCTACAGACATTAAAAAAACAACAACAAAAGTGTGGACTAATTTTTCCAGCGATTTTTTTAATTTTTCGACATTGATATTAACTCTCAACTTTTACTATTTCGAGCGGCGGTTCACGAATGAAAAATTCCTCGGGAGAAATTAATGCTGGCGACCTAAAAATTAAGCGAACCAAACAAGCAGCATACCTCAAACATAGCACTGGTGCCTTCTGCCTGTACTACCCCCATGCCATCTCGGAAGTGAGACGCTGCGGTAGGGGCCTCACTGGGGGCTCCCACGCTGGCCGTTGGGGCCGATAGGGCCGCCGGCTTGGCCACGTTCACGGCCAGCAAGGCCTCCTTACCCGTGCGGGAATTGAGGATGAGGCCCTCGTACAAGGGCTGACACCCGGATCAGAAATGGGTCGGGGCAGGGTGAGGACAGTGCCCCAGTCGACCCCGAACACGACGGCCTTGCCTTGCTGTCACTGCTTGACCCAGCCCTGCTGAGTCCAGTGCTGTAGCAGCACCTAGTAGTGCACCGTCCCGATACGGACGGCGCGGGGGTCAGACAATAAATTCAGTGTGGGCAAACTGCCCACACTGGCAGCCTCGGGCATCAGAGCCAGGGGGGCACCAGGGAGGGGTTTACAGACCCCCCCCCCCCCCCCCGGACGGGTTCAGGTGTATTCCCAGTAGTATGGCCGTACCTTGTCGGCCCGTCGTACCCCGGACCTTGTCGGCCCAAATTTCAGCCACCACAAAGCGAGGGTGCAGGCCGTGGGCTGGTCCCCCTTGGGGACCAGGAAACAGGGGAGCAGGCCTTTTGCTGCCCCCCCCCCCCCCAACAGAAATGGGGCCGAAAGCAGGCCCAGCACAGCCCCCCCCCCCCAGCATGCCCTCGCACCCCCGCACCCTCACTGCAGGCCGTCACATGGTGAACAAGGTCCCTCCCCTCACGGACAGGGAGCGGACGCCGAACGATGGGTATGTTGGGATCTGGGACCCGCATGGTAACCCAGCAGGTGGTCCTCCTCTCCCAAACAAGTGAGCAGGTAGACCCAACCACCACTACCCCCCCCCCCCCCAGAGCCTGCCCCCCGACGGGAGAGGTGCACGGAGTCGGCGCCCTCAGGGCCTAAAAAGTGGAGGCTGTGAAGGGCTCGCAGATTGACTGCTGTGGGTATCCCTTGAGCGGCCTGCCTAGGGAACCTCCAGGTGTGCGCGTGCCCCTCCAACTTCATCACAGACGCCTAGGCCAGCACAGCCCCGTGCACTCCAGTTCAGTTGTGGGCGACCCCTGGAGGCCAGACAGCCACCACCCCTGCCCCCCCCTCCCCCTTCCAAACGGAGCGGTCACTCGGGTGGTGTGCCCTCTGGGCCCCCCCGTTTACGCGGGCAGTAGCACCGCCACCCAGGCCCCGAGCCCGGGCAGGCTCCAGGGCAGGGCAGCGCTCAGCGCGCCCTGGAGCCCCTCCTCCTGCCGTCCCTCAGCGCCGTGGGCGGATGGTCCAGTCCACGACAACACCACCAGTGCCTAGAGCAGTCAGGAGGTGTGGACCCCCCCAGTCGAGCGCCCAGGGAGCGCGCCCCCGTGCCTCATGCAGTCGTGGGGCCGCTGGCCGCATGTCAATGACCGGGAGGCGGCGTGTCCAGTCCGAACACTCCCCCGGCGGGCTCAGCGTCAGGCTCCCATGGCCTCCCTGCCGGGGCCTGGAGCACCAGGCATCACACAACCCCCCACACGCCCCCCCCCCCCCCGACGCGCCTCCACCACAAGCAGCCAGGGCCCGGTGGTGGCGGACCCTGGTTCACACCCGACGACCACACGAACAGCCGGGACGCCACTACAAGCGGCGACACGGACGGACCAAGCCGCAGCGGGGGAAACCAGATACACTGGAGCGGCACCGGCGCCAGCGGGCAGGGCCAGGCGCGGCGCAGCCGTGTGACCCGTCATGCCCTGCGAGCGCCACCAGCATGCACGCCCCGCCCTCCTGCCCCGCGCGCGCCACACACACAGGCACGGCGGCATCTCCCTCCCGTGTGTGCCACCACGGGGTACGGGGGCGGTCAACAGTCCGGCAGGCCTTGGGACCGGACAACCGCGATTCGCCTAGCCCAGTCGTGTCGGCACAAAGGCGAGTGCTGACCATGGGCCAGGGCGTCCGGCACAGGCCTTGACCCAAACCAAACCAAACCCCCCCCCGGAGGCATCCTTACCCCAGGTGCCTCTATGCTCCCCCTCCTTCCGGCGAATCAAACACCGGACTAACCCATGGAAAATCTACATGATTGTCATTTGGCTTTGCGCGGGGGAGGAAAGAACGGTTTGATCCTCCGCACATCCCGGCTCCAGCACCAGGGCTGACCAGCCGATCGCCCCCGCCCTCCGGGCGGTGGCGGACTGGGAGCCCAGTGTTTTGAGGAGCCACTGCGGGAGGGCGGGGGGGGGGGGCATGGGGGGGGTCAACAACCTCAATTCCCTCCCCCTCCTCCCCGTCCCCGTTCCCCTCGTCCTCCACCACTTCTCCCTCCCCCTCGTCCTTACCCCCCCTCCCCCCAGGCTGGCCCGTACCCCCGCCCCCCAGCGCTTGGCTTGGCTCCTCTCCCTCTCTCTCCTCTCCCTCTTCTCACTCTTCTTTTTCTTCTTCCCCTTCTTCTCCTCTTTTCGCCTATCCGAGGAGTCGTCGCTTGACTCCTCGGATGGGCGCGCGGGCGGAGGGCGACTCTCCACGGGTGGAGGCAGGGACGGCGCAGCTGCTCGAGCTTGCGCTGGAGCTGCTGTTGCCAGTCGTTCCTCCACTTGGCCATCTATGGAGAGACACATGCGAAGAAACAAAAAAAATGGGTGGCCATGAGTTTGGCCATGGTGCATCGGGCGGTATGGGGGGTCCCGTAGTTGCGCAACGGGAGGTCAAATTTTAAAAAACACCACTCCCACACTTGCGAAACCACCTCCCCCTCCCATTCTAGTTTGGTTGCCCCGGGCATTCCCCTCCCCCCCCTGGCCCGAGTGGTCATTGTATGCGCGCTTAAGGATGGCATTCTGGCTCTCAACAATATCCGCGCACACGGCACCCAACCCAACCCCCAAGCCGCGTGCATTCACCACGGCCTCGGTGACATCGTCCTCAACATATAGCAGGTAGTTTCATTGGCACGCCTCCTTGCAACAATGTGCACGGTAGGCGCGCGCCACCGTGGCCGCACGTGAGTTCCCCGGCGGGCGGCTTGTCAGTGTACAACGCCCGGAGGAGGTCACGCATGGCCATGACGGCTTGCCATTCACCATCCTCCGGGACGTAGTCCAACAACGCACCAAGTTCCCCCCACACGTGGAACAACGCACAGGCCTCCTTTCCGTCGGGTGGCGCCGACGCACCCAACTTCACACCCCTGCAGGCCCCGTAGAGGACCCGTTGCACGGCGTTGACGTTCTCCTTGGAGAGGTCCAGAAGGCATGTCTCGATGAACGCCACTTGGAGCCGGCCTATGGCCATGCAACAATGGACGATGCATAGGAAAGCAACGCACCGGTGAACCACAATTTGTGCATCCCCTATGCATCCTCCATTCTCCAAGCTATGGCCGGTCTCCTTGTAGCGGAGGCGGGCCGCCTCCTCACGGTCAAATGTGCGCCGGTTCGCCATGTTGACTCATGCCGCCACAACCTTGTCCCACACAACCATATTATAAATTGAGCCCACCAGGGGCGAGGTTGACACACCGATGAGGCGCCGCACGAACAGTTGGTCTCCCCCGATAATCAGCCCGCTTGGCACCCAGCGCGACACCCAGTAGAATTTCTCGCAGTCTTGTATGGACTGCAATGCCTACAAAAAGGACATGGATTAATATTTACATTAATGTCTCGAGATTAATATTAAGTTAATTTTTCAGTCGGCATTAATATTAACCTAAAACTAGATATCAATGTCGAGAAATTAACGCAAAAATCAACAAACAACGAATTGGCCACAAACCTTCTAGTTGTCGGTCCATATGGTTGCCAGTGCCCCCATGTCCTTGTCCCCGCATGCGGCCATCTCTATCACCCAAAACTACGCAGGTGTGCGGCCCCGTGCGCTGTGGTTGAGGAGCCCAATGGAGAGTTGGGTCCAACTACCACCGAGCACGAGTACGCATCCCCACACACTATGAAGATCAGGGGCCTTGTCCAATCGATGGTGTCCACTAGCGATCGACGTGATTGGACGTACCGGGCCCATGAGGATAGCGGCCAAGAGCGCCCACTCGCGGGGGGATCGGGGATGGACACGGGCGGCCGTACGTCAACGGGAGGCCTATTGCAGCCGTGTAGCCCGAACCCTGGCCGCTCATATACTCCATCATGTGCCGGAAGCTAGCCTTGGGGACGTTCAAGTCCATCAGGAGGCCGATGAGGTCTGGGGCCGGGAAGAGTAGGGAGGCATATTGCTTCACCGCCTCCTTTTGCTTGTCGCGAATGAGAGCGGGGTAGCCAACGTCCGTGGCCTTGGACCATCAGGCCCGGGCAAAGGGAGATGAAGCAACCTACTCACCAAGGCGTTGGGAGACCAAAGGGTCCCGCAAACTCTTGGCCCCACTGGAACGCACGAGCGTCATGTTAAGCTCGGTAAGGGTGTCCCGAGGGAAAGGCATAACAAGAGCTATACAAGAGAACATGGTGGTGTGGGGTGGGGGGGAATGCGGGCAACCGGAAGGGGGGGTGTCCAAGACACCCACCAACACAACATTGGAACATCTCTACTATACCGTTGTGCAACAATATACCACGTGACCACGGTTCATTTATTAAAAATTCAAAATAGCCATATTGATTTTCATCTCGGCCACTAGGGCAGCCTGATGCAACTACCTTTAAATTATCATGTCATGCTGTCACCAGGGCTTTATGTGGTAGATGGTGAGGTTGTGCATGATGTCATCCACAGACCTTCCTAGGGTCTCTGGCAGGGAGATCCTCTCAGTCTGGCCCTGTTTTTGCTTGTGTCTTAACAAATTATCATTTTTTTGAAGAAATCTTTGCCCAACATTATAGTTATCATGTATGTTGATGATTTGCTGATTTACTGCCCTTGTGACCATACCGATGCAGTAGTGTTAGTGCGCAGTATTGTTTTACAGATCCAAATATTTGGGCAGTTTTGTGGATTGCACAAAAATGTGGGGAAGAGCCGGATATTGTTAAAGAACTCGTTGTATCAAAGCATTTTCCCATTTTCCATGGCCCAAAACGTGCCACCACAGGCTCAAAGCGGGCCAAAAATACTTGTTTGAGCATCTCATATGGCGTAGCATCAAATTTAGAAAAAACCTTTCTGGCGCATTTCAGACCCGTTTTTGGTCACAAAACGGCCCCTTTTCAAGCCATTCAGGGAATTTTCAAGGCCCAAAACGCGTCACCACGACCTCAAAACGCGCTAAAAACACTTGTTTGAGCATCCCAAGTGGTCTAGGAACAATTTTTTTTCCCCGCCCGGGGAACACTGGTGGACCCACCGTTGGCCCTCGCCGTGCGCGGGCCGGGCTGCCCTCCTGCTCCTCCAAGTGAGCACTGGTACGGGGGTCTAGGCATCTCGTTGGGCGATCCTGACGCTTGGAAACCACAGAAAATGGGGGGTTGCGAGTCGACTAGGTGCCCTCGGAATTGGGTTTTAAGCCACATAGCCCAAGATGCGGCCCGTTCTTGGTTTTGGGGGTTGTTTGACACACAAAGCGCACATCGAGGCGATTTTTGGCCATTTTTGGGCCGTTTCTCGGACATGTCGTGGAGCTAGAGGGCAAGAAAGGGCTCTTGGTCAAGGGGCAATCGAGGCGCACGTGCAGTGTAGGAACCGTTTGCCTTCGATTGGCCGTTTTGACTGAGTTTCAGGGCCGCTTTGGGCCAAAAAAGGCTGCTTTGGGGCACAAAATGTGGAGGTTGGGGAGGGCACCTCCCGACTTGGCGCCCCCACCTTGGGGCGTGACCGCGGAGTTTCGGGCTCGAAACTTGGATTTGGCAAGGGCAACACCTAGGCTCTAGGATGGTGAGTGTATAGTAGAGCCCGGAGTGATGAGGCAGGGCAATGGCCAAAATGGTGACGTGCTTGTTGTTGTTGCTGGCTAGATTTAAGGCGAGAGGGGAGTGGTAATATATATGGCACAACCCGACATCCCCACGCCCTCCAGGGACCCATAGGCCGAGTTTAGGTTCGGGTCAAGGACCCCCCCCCCTATATTTTCTGACTGTCTATTTTTTTTCGGTGTCTTTTTGTCCATGCTTGCCCGGGCCGCTGGGCCTTGACAAACTGTCGCCGACGTCACCTCCTTGTCCCCTGACCGCATGAGTGTCCGGGTAACCCAGGCCCGTCTGGCCACGCCAGGCGACGAGGTCATCGTTCCTGCCGACGCCGGTCAATTGGCGTGTTTGGCAGCCATCGATGACGCAGACTATATCATTCAGGATGAAGTGGTGCTGAAGAGTGGAGTACCAGAGGGTGCCTCCCTGTGGTACGACCTCCTCAAGGACTGCGACTCGTCTGAAAAACTTTGCGGCAGTCGCCCCAATGTTGTGCTCGTTGGGGAAATGACTGAATATGACAGAATCCAACATGCGATTAAGAGATTACTTGCTCATTTGCCCATGCTGGGCCGTTTTGTTGCAATCCTGCTTGAACCTGTCAGCGATGATGATGGCAGGCCATCATTCCTCAATCGCGCACTCGCCCTCAACTCGAACTTGCCTTTCGGCTGCAAAAAGTTGCAAATGGCAGACAGGTCCCCCATGCAAATGCGCACACATGATCGATTTGATGTCTGGATTGCAAGCAGCACAAGGGACCCCAGAAGCCTATCTACGCCCCCAACGTATAAGCTTCTGCGGCTTATGACGCCTGGGGCAGAAGTTGACAAGGTGGTGTTCCACGAGCCAGATGTGCGGGATAACCAATACGCTGTGCAGGTTCACAATGACCTAATCAACGGGCTGTTGGGGTCTATTGGCCTGAATTCTGATGAAGTCCATCTCCTCTCGGGGACAGACCCACGGAACTCAAAACTGTTCTTCACGGAGTTGAATGAGGAACAGGTGAATACTGTGGTATCACAGTTCGGATCCAAGCCAAGGTTCCAGATCCAGCCAGTGGAATGGTTTTTTTTTTTAAGTACAAAGTCCTTTGCATGGCGCCACTTGTCCACAGGAAGGCTAGCCCATCATACAAATGGTGACCCTCATCCCCGGGTCATCGGTTAGATGGGGCAGCAGTCGGGAACAGCGGGCGAGAGACAATGATTGATTAAAGTAAATAAAACAGAGGTGGCTTCACGCTGTGATCGCCCTGAGCCCCATGCCCAGGGGCAGTGGCGGCTGGACAGGGACACGATGCGTGCGGGCAGACGCAGGAGGAAAGACCCTACATGGTGACAGGGGGATAACGGGGGGGGGGGGGGAAGTCCACATGCAAATGGTCGGCGTGGGAGTGTGTGTCATGAGCACGGGCCAGCCTTCCACGGCTGGGGAAAAAATAGCAAGGCAGGGTTGCAAGGCGCAAGGGTGATCACGTGAGCAGAGGAACATGACTCAGAAAGAAAATGAACATGTGCTGGATCCTGGTCTCCGACAGTGTGAGGGCCTGCTGTATGTAGAGAGCCCTGATGGCAGAGGTGGACTTAGTTTAAGTAGGCGATTCACTCTCGGAGGTTCTTGGATGTCCTGCGAAGGGCGGAGGGCGAGTTGGGGCTCAGGGGGGGCCGAGGTCGGAGCATTGTGGGTGCGGAACATACAGGACAACAAGTGTGCCGTCAGGGGTCGATGCAAAGACAATAGGCGTCGTGAGCCTGAGAAGAGAAAGAAAAGAAAAAAAAAGGAAGAGGTTCTCAGAAGAGGGGAAGTGGCGAGTGCCAGTCCTGCTGGCTGAGAACCGACGGTCTGCGTGAGGAGGGGGGGATGGCTGAGGCGAGGGCGGCAGTTACCCTGTCAAGCACACGGTCCTGATACTGAGAGACCACCTGTCGTGCAGCTCTGGAGCCGCCCTGGTGGGAGCGGAGCAATCTGTAAAGTGAAATTGGGACGCCCAGGCGTCCCACGATTCGTAGGTCTCGTGTGTGCGCTGTGGAGCACCAGCTGGATACTAGAGCAGGGCACGGCCAGGATGAAACCCAAGCGGCAACCAGCGGATGGTCGTGGAAGCATTGGGCGAGCGTACCGTGCACACTGGAGTTGTGCCGAGTGGCACACACGGAACAGTCGTCGGGGGATGGGCGGTCTGCCCAAAAAGAGGCGTAGTGGGCGTACCCAATCCGGGACTGGAGGCCGAAGAGCCACTTGTGCCACGCTAGGCGCCTGAACTTCAGTGGTCTCCAGGAAAGGGGGTGAAAATGGTCATGGGAGTCGGAGGGGATGTGATCAAACGTGCACGTTTTGTGGGGGGGCAGGACCAACTCACCGTGCCGGATGACATCCCACTTGGAGGTGGGGCGGGCGGGAGGGGGTTTGGGGAGGTTTGTTCCTCGCTTGGCAACGTCATCTGATACTTCGTTGAATTGGTGGCCAGCGTGGCCCTCAACCCATTCTAGCTCTTGCCCCTTCTCCTGGAGAGATTTTCGGACCCTCAGCACCCATGCTGCCTTCCTCACGGGGCGTTTGGTGCCCTCGGCAGAGGCTATGGCGCCTTTGCAGTCGAGGTTGATTTTCCGACCGTCGGCAGAGAAGTTTGAGCCCAGGAGGACGCCTACTAGCTCAGCCTTGTATGAGTTCGGGATACCCGGGACCCTGCACACAGCGATGTCACCACTGGGGAGCAGGGCTGCGGCACCAGACGCTGGGGGGGACGCTAGCTTACTATCATCGGTGAACGTGTCATCTGGTCTGTGGGGTGAGGGTACAATGTACACTGTGAGTCCTGCAATGCTGAGCACTGACAAGGCTTGGCGGGTCAGGGTAGCGCTTTTCCAGGCGACATCAAGTGGTGTCGTGATGGAGGTGGGGGCTGGACCGAATTTAGACACAGCGTCAAGGAAAAGCCCGTAGGGCGACAGAGTGCTACAAGACGCCGTGCTGAAGGAGTGGAGGTGTGGGTTGCGGTTCAGGGTATCCAAAACCCTGGTGGGGTGTAGGGTGGGGAAGTGTCCCAGGCCCAGTCCATGGGAGCGATGGGTGTACAGCGTTTTGGTCGCTACGACTAGAGGCAGACCCAGGACTCCGAACACAAAGTGTTCAATTTTTTTGGCGAAGCACGTGGTCTGGGTCTTAGAGAGCGGTAGGCATTCAGAGCGATAGAGGAGCCGCGGTATAACCATGGTATTGAGCAATAGCACCCTGTTGATGACCTGAATGGGCTGCTGATGCAGTTCATTCAGCTGGGAGCGGAGCTCTGCCTGTAGAACCTTTACTGCGGTGGGTACGTGGAGCCGCGCGGGTATGGGGTGGCCAAGGTGCATGAGGCAGGTGGTGCGTGCGAAAGTGCAAGTCACCTGTTCGCTCCACGGCGGTGGCTCCGGGGCGGCAGTGAACTGGGAGATCGTGGATCCATCGGCCTGCACGGGGTGCGGCGGGTGGTAGTACTTGGGCAGGGTGGGGGGTGGGGGGGGGCGGACGGATAGAGGGAGGGATTCGCTCTTGACGGCATTCACCTGGCAGCCGATCAGGCTCAGGGCGTGCTGGACTAAGGAGGCAAGTGACTGGCTACCGTGTGTTGGGGCGGGGGACGAGATGTCATCAACGTAGGCGGACAGGGTGACCCCGCTCCGGGAGAGGAAGCGCAGGGTGATATCAAATACTATCACGAATAGGAAGCAGGAGAGGGGGCACGCCTGTTTCACACCGTGTGTGGTGGTGAACACCACATCCTCTGCCCCTCGCAGGAATGTCGCACCGCGCACAAGCACCAGAGAAATTAGGAGCAGTAGCTTGGCGGGTGTGCCCATCCTGAGGAGGGTATGGTGAATGAGGTATTTTGGGGGGCTGTCGAACGCATGGTATACATCGAAGGTCAGTACGGCCTCTTTGTCGGCCATGTGTTCGAGTTCCTGTAGGAAGGCCTGGGCGGTAGACGAGCCTTGGCGGCCGCCGAACTGTTTGGGGTGTGGCTGGGGGGCAATCAGGGGGTATAGGGTGTGGTAGACCCATCTCATGAGCAGTCTGTAGATAGAGTTGCTCATGGCGATGGGTTGCCACCTATCGGGGTCCTGCCATTGACCTTTGCCTTTGAAAATGCAGAAGGTCTCAGAAACCAACCAGGGGTCGGGGATGGAGCCGGACTCATAGCACAGAGTAAGGCATTTGTGCACTATGCCGAAAAGGGCATCGGGTACGGAGGCCAGGAGGTACGGCGGTACTCCGTCCGGTTCTAGGGATTTTTTTCGTGGTGCGAATCGGGTAAAGCTGATTGCTGTGGTACGAGGTCGAGGGCCGTGGAACTCCAGGGTGTGTTGCGCTGTAATATGCGCTGTATTTTTCTGGTGGGGGTTGGGAGGGTGGATTGCAAGGGGGGCGTGAGCAGGGTGTTTTTGACACGCCGGTAAAAAACTTTGGAGCGGCGCTTGGCTTGCTTAGCCCTGGGACCTTGTGACAACCAGAGCTGTGTTAAATTCAATGCAACTCGGACCTCGTCCACATTGTAGCCCTTGAATTTCGAAATGTCATAGCCAAAAACCACTTCCCAGTTTGGTGGAGAGCTGCCTTCCATGCGCATCGGCACGTAGTATTTCACCAAATCTTTCAACTCCACTTCAGGTCGCTCCTTGGCTGGGCTAAATCGAAACTATAAATTCAGTTGGATTGAATTTAACACAGCTCTACTTATGACAGGGTCCTAGGGGCCAGTTGGCGGACCACCATTGACCAGTCGGTCACATCGGTGTTGGTGCGTGGCGGGGGCGGCTTCTGCTCATTAACCTCTCGCATTGCCGTGAGCATGTGTGTGGTGAGTAGCGAGTATGTGTGCTCCACTTCTGCATATGTGTTCGGGACGGGTATGTCGCGGGCAAGTGTGCTTATTTTGCGTTGGTATTTAGAGACATCCCTCCGGTTCCACAGGGCACATCGGGCTTCGGGAACGTGCGGGGTGCTCCATGGTATGGTATGTACCACGATTGGATCATGGTCCTGGATTCCTGTCACGCTGGAAAAGTCTGGCACGGAGGCGGCTGTCGACTGGAAGAAGGAGGTAAAGGATCTGGACCCGTAGGCCCGATCAATGTAGCTCTTGGTACTGTGGTACCTTCTCAATCGTGTGTATGGCACCTCAGAGAAGTGGGGCAAGATGAGGTCGGTCAGGGCAGTGGACCGTTCCTTGGCGACTAGCCAGGGCCAGGTGTTGGCCCTGAGGGCAGTGGTGTGTGACACGTGGATCACTGCATTATAGTCTCCGAGCACGGTGGAGCATTCCTTGAGCAAAGAATCTAGGTGTCTTTCGCGAGTGATTCGTTCCTTAGCCGTGTGCGGGCCGTAGTACGACGCCACTGTGACATGGGGCATTAGGGGGTCTGTGTGCAGGGATAGGCGACATGAGACTAGTCTCCCTGGTATGTGTGTACGTTGGCGCGGTTTGGCAGGGGCAATGGACGTGTGTATCAGCAGGGCGACGCCCACTCTGGTGTCGGGTGAGCTGGCAAGCAGGTGGTAGCCCCAGTAGCGAGCCACCCAATCGTGGTCCCGCAGGTGAGAGGCAGTACTGGGACGAAAATCGCTGAGAGAGATGGTGTGAGGCAGACGTGTGTAGCCAGCTAGCAGGTGGCAAAATCTGTTAGGGTTGATCTCAACTCCACCGACATTAAGGGCACTGAATGTGAGTGTGTCGTATGTTGGCGTGCGGGCGTGGGTGGGGTCAGGGGGCATTGCAGGACCTGGATAATCAGCATCTGTACTTCGGGCGTTAGGCGGTGTAGTGGGCTTCAGAATTGGTGGGAGGGCGAAGATGACCAGAGGTACCATCACAAGCTGAGAAAGAAATACCAGCAGCGTGCACAGGCCCATGTAGAAAACAGCCGCAAGCGACGGGCGTGGCGTGGCGATGTGTGGGGGAGTCGTGAGGACCTCTGTCATCGAGTGCTCACTATCACCACCAGAGTTGCGTACCAAGTTCGTCACGTTCGCTATTGGGGCTTCGTTGAGGGCTAGCGCTTTGGTGTATGTCTTGATTGGGCTGTGCGTGCAGAGTGAGTGGGAAAATGCCACCAGTCGCCGGTGTAACGTATCGAAAGCGATCACGTAAGCGGCACAGTGTGCAAAAATCATTGGCGGGCGCAGGGGCAGTACCAGCCCGTTAGCTGGTTCAAGAGGTGGCGGCGAAAGACCGCGCAGGTCACCAGCTGTGGGCAGTAAAGGGATCACTGTGCTCAGGAAAGAAATGCTACACGTAGACGCGAGATAGGAGATTGCAAATAATCGCTGGTGCAGCCAATTTTTTGAGGCATGGCGGTCCCCCGCCCAAAGCATTGCACCAAAGCGGCCTAACCATGGGCAAAATGAGCGTTCATGGTGAGCCGAAATTCTCCGAAGGACAGCCGCGGGTATTTACAAACCAAGTCAGGGTGAAAACACTGCATGAACTGCACCATGGGCCATTTCGGTGAAAGATGCAAAGGGATATATAGCCTATACCAAGGCAAAATAACAAAAAGATGATATAATGGAAAAATGGACCAGTGGATTGAGCGAAGAGAAGCGAGCAAGTGCAGGGGCAAAAAGTAAAACAGACTGGAACATTCTGCCTTGCCTGAAATCAGTCTGGGGCCCTGTAGCTGATCTGAGAATTACTAAAGTACAAAGCCCTTTCATTCTGCTCAAGTCTTGCGCTCTTGCCGTAGTGGTCCTGAAAAAAAATAGAAAAGAAAAATTCCAATTGATGGCTCAAACAAAAAAGACTCAATGGATCGGTAAGGTTTCCTGGTGCGCAGAGCTGTGCATACAGTGGTGCAGTGTGGTGCAGCTTGGTGACGGTGTTGTGTCCTGCCGTGTAGGTGGGTGACGGGTGAAGGCTGATGTGTCAGATGGCTGTTGGTTGCTGGATGCGTGTTGGTGGGTGTTGGCGGCTGCTGTTTAATGGCTGATTGCTCATGGCTGCTGGGTGGCTGTTGGCTGCTGGCTGTTGGTTGCTGTTTGTTTGCTGTTTGCTCACAAGACGAGAGTGCCGCTGGTGAAGCGAGTGTATGCGTTGGGGTTGAAGGATGGGACTGGAGGTTAAGTGTCATTTGGAGGAGGTATGCGGTTGATGATGTGAGGATGTAGTGGTTGAGGCGGAAAGTGTTGAAGTTGTATGGCTGAAGTTTTGGTGGGGGGTTTCGGTTTTGTGGTAGGGCGTTTAGAGTGAGGTCGTTTGTTGGTTGGTTCTTTGTTGGTAGGGGATGGAAAGCGTAGTGGGTGGGGAGCGGTGGATGATGTGCTGTAAATGGAAAAATATTCGTTCCAGGGGTTGGAGGTGGTCGTCGGAGATAACTGATGAAGGTTAGAGATGGGGTTGTCGATGAGCCATTGTTTGGTTCCGTTGAGGAGGGTGGTGAGAGGTTTTTGTCGATGTTTTAGGGCTTGACGAAGAGATTTGATGTTGGAGTAGTAGGTTGTGTTTGGTGGGGGTGTGCGTAATTGATTGCTGAGTGTGTTGGGTATGAGGGTTCGAATGAAGTTGCGGCGGTCGCCTTTGGAAGCGGTGGCCCACCAAGTGATGATGGTGTTGTGGAAGTGCCCATTCCAAGTGTTGAAGAATTTTTTCCGTATTGCGTTAGTAGTGTGGCATTCCGTGATGGAGGTGATGGGGTCTAAGGGGTGGTGGTGGTTACAAAGAGGGCAAAGGTAGGTGTTGAGGATGAAGTGGGGTTGGTAGCCCTTGCAAGAGAAGAGGCCATTCACCCACTTAAAGGTGAAAGTGGAGAACCACGAGGATTTGAGAAAGAAGTGATTACTAAGGGAGAGGTGAATGTTGTTGTGTTGATGGGTTGGGAGTTGATGTTTCGTGAGTTTAGAGGTTATTTTGCCGGGAAGTGGAGTTTGGTTAATGGCCAGTTGTGTGGAAGTTGTGGGGGAGATAAGGTAATCGAAGTGGGTGGTGCTCCATTTGGAGACACTGTCCGCCGCGTCATTGCCGGGGAAATCGGCATGTCCTTTGATCCAAGTGAAAAGGATGGCGATGTGTTTTAGATGTTGGAGAAGATGCCATATGAGGTTGTACCAAAGAGCAAAGGAGTTGTTGCTAGTGGTGAAGGGGGGAGAGTGAAAGTGAAGGAGGGTATTTAGGGTGAGGCATGTGCTCAAGTTGTCGATGGCAAAGATGATCGGTTGGGGGAGGGTGGTGAGTTGAGGGTAGAGGAGGGAGATGATGATGGCATAGATTTCTGCTGGGTATGACCCTTTGAGGGGAGAGGGGGAGGTAATGATAGTGTGGTCGTTGGGTTGGAGGGAGATAATTGCGGCTGATCCAGAGGGGTTGGAAGAGTTGGGGTCGTCCGATCCGTCGGTATAGATGATAGAGTAGGTGGTGTTGGATTGGAGAGCGTTGAGTAAGTCGTGACAGCCCCAATAATCCAGATGTGAAAAGTTGGGAAGGGGAATATTCTGGTTGGATTTGAGCTGGAAATAATGTGTGGTTAATAGGGTGGTGGTATGTGAGATGGGGAAGTCTTGCAGTGTGGTTGGGCATATTGGGTGTGTGGGGGTAGTAATAAAGGATGAGAGTTCGTTGCCCTTTTGAGTGATGAAGGAGAAGTGGTGGGTGTCGTGAAGGTGGAAGATGTTGTCGGAGAATTGGACTGATGTGGAGTGGAGATTGTTTTGGATGGTTGTGCCCGGGAACCAGAGATTTGAATTTTCGTTGTTGTGGTCGAGGAAGGCGACTTCGATGGCTGAGTTGAGTGGAAGCGATCGGACTTGGCAGGGGTTGTGGTGTGGAATGTTGTGTGTTTGGATGGAGAAGTGGTGGGCTGAGGTGATGAGCATGTCTTGCAGGAGGTTAGAAGCTGGGCCCCGGTGGAAAAGGGTCTGTTGGATAGAACGATTGGATGTGGGGGGACCTTCGTTTGATGTGTAACGGAGGAAGTGGTTGATGGCTTGAGTGTGGGTAACGTGTGATATTTTGGTGATGCCAAGACCAAGAGTGTGGCGAGGAGAATATTTGGTTTTGTTGGGAGTGCGGAGTGAGAGTTTGCCTTGGGATGCTATGTTGACCCAAATGGAGTGGTCAAGTGTGTCAAGAAGTTTGTTGGGGAGGGAATTGTAGATGAGGCGGTAGGCAAGGATAGGGATAAGTTGAATGTTGGAGAGTTTGATGAGTTCGGTGTGTGATAGGGATAGAGGAAGGAGGTTGGTGAAGAAGGAGTTGACGAGGTTTTTTAGGAGGAGGAACATTTGTTGATTTTGTTGAGAAGTAAAGAAGAAGACCCCTAAGTATTTGTAATATTGGCGTGGTTTGCCATGTTGATCGAAGGTGCTGAAGTGGGTAGTAGAGGAAATGCGGATGGTGAGGTGAGGGGCATTGTTGAGGGCGTGGAGTTCGGATTTGGTGGCGTTGAAGGAGAGGCCGTATTTTGGGCCTACGTTGAAGAGGAAGGAGAGTGCAGTGTGCAGGATTTTGGGGCAGGCAGTTTGTAGGGCTATGTCGTCAATAAAGGAGAACAGAGCGGAGAAGGTGTGAGAAGGGAGCAAGGAAGAGAGTTTGCGGATTATGGGGTCGATGAAGAGATTGAAAGGAATTGGAGACATTGGGCATCCCTGGCGAAGTCCCCTGATAGTCATGGCGGCAAAAAGAGAGAAGCCATTGACGGTGGGATAGTCAGCGGGATGAGAGTATAGGTTTTGGATGAGAGAGATAATGTGTTTGGGGAAGTTGTAGTTGTGTAGGATTTGCCATAGGGCTTGGTGGGGGACGGAGTTGAAGGCCTTGTTGAGGTCGAGGTAGAGGTGGTAGATGTCGGGGTGGAGGGAGATGTTGGAGGTCATGGTGAATATGTGGTCTGTGGTGCGGTGATTGGGGATGCCACCGTATTGGGAGTGGTGGAGTAGGTTATATTTGGTGGCGTAGAAGGTTAGGGCGGTAGCGGCATGTGAGGCGAGTATTTTAGAAATTGTTTGGAGAAGAGCTATGGGTCGGTAATTGATAGGGTTGTGGGGGTCGTGTTTCTTGTAGAGGAGGAAGATTCGAGCGGTGAGCCATTGTTTGGGAATGGGATTGGTGATGAAGTGGGAGCATATGTGAAAGAGGAGAGACTTTATGTGTTTGGGAGCCAGGTGGAAGAGGTATAGGTTGGTGTTGTCGAAGCCAGGGGCTTTGACTGGGTTTGAGTTTGAGAGCAAGGTGTTGAAGAAGGTTTCAGTGAATTCGGGGTGAGGAGCGTCCTGAGGGATGGAAGGGGAGAGCTCCATAAGGGAGTTGATAAGTTGGGGTTCTATCTGGAAGTCTGGGGGTCCTCCTAAAGCGGTGAGGCACTGGCCCATGGATTCGCAGAGGGAGTAGGGGTCGGAGGTGAGATTGTTGTTGGTATCGTATAGGGCCATGGGTGTGGTGGAGCGGGGGGTTAAGATGTTATTGAGAGACTTTTTAATTTTCCGTCCTTTAATGAGAGAGTGATGGAGACGTTTTTGGGATTGACGTTTTTTCTTTTCAGTCCATTTGTCCAGGGTGTGTTGAAGTGTCTTGGCTTCCTCGGAGGTTAAAGTGGTGGAGGGTTGGATGTTGTTGAGTTGGTGAGTGAAGGCCTTTTCGATTTCGGTAGGTTTGTGGGAATGATGCTGGTTGGTGACCAACTTGTAGGAGTTGACAAGAGAGCAGAGGATGTTGTTTGTAGTGTCGATTAATTCGTCGATGGGAGAGTTTAAAATGGGGGTCATGTTATTTTGGGTCCATGTGTCCAGGGAGTGGAGGCGTTGGAGAAATTTGCTGTGTTCTTCTTTGTTGAGTTTTCTGTAGTAGATGTCTGCGTGGGGAATGTCGTAGATGTTTAGCGAGTTGGTAGGTATGTTAATGGTGGAGGTGACAGGGTAGTGATCGGAGTTTTTGATGGTGGTGTTGATAAAGGTATTTTGTGGATTGAATATGGAAATGAAGGAGGAAGAAGCGATAATGAGATCGATGCGAGATTGGGAGTCGGGTAGGCGCTTGTTACGGGGCCTTGTCCATTGGCGGAGATGGGGGTTTTGGGACCGAAAAAGGTCATGTAGCCGGGGGGTAGTGTCTGGGGTTGGGGGGTGTAGTTGATCATAGAGCCAAGGCCAGGATTTTGGGTGTTTAATGTTGTCGGTGTCTAAGTGTGGTTGTAGGTGAGTGTTCATGTCTCCAATGAGGAGGTGAATTGGTTCCTTTTGCTGGAGAGTTGTGATGACGTGTGCGAGGCGTTGTTGATGTGATTGGAGGTGGGTTTTATAAATATTGAAGATGCGAAATGTGGGGTATCCCGGTAGGGTGATGTCTGTGGTAGTGAGACAACCGTGAATGTTAGTGTGGTGGGTTTTGCGGCAAAAGGGAGCGAGGTGTTTGTGGACAATTATGGCAGTGCCGTTTGTTTTGTCGGGGGCATAGTTTTCGAAGGTGGTGAGGCCAAGGGAGTTGTCAAGGGTAATGTTGGAGGGAATTTCTTGAAGGCATAGAATGTCTGTTCCTTTGTTAAAGTGGTGGAGGACGGTGGCTTGGATGTCGTGCATGTTTTTGGCAGTGTTATGAGTTGTGATCTGTAATGTGGTTTTAGAGAGTACTGGGTGATGGTGTTTGGTGGTGTTTGGATGGTGAGGAAGAAAAATGAAGGGGGGTTTGGTGGTGTTGTTGTTGTCACCATTAGGCTCGGTGTTGGGATCGCCGGTGATTGGGTCGGGGTGGTGGTGGTGGGGTAGTGGGAGTGATATCGATGTGATTGTGAGCGTGGGTGTGTTCGTGGTGTGAGGTCGGGTTGTTGGTGAACACGAAAGGGAATGAAGTATCAATGTGGGGGACATAAACCCTAAATCCGTTAAGGTGTAGGAGTCTCCATGATGTCAAAGCGCTCGTGCTCGGGAGGGGAGGCATGAGATTAAGAGAATCGTGGAGTTTTGGGCCTAATTCGTGAGGCACACAAATCAAATTGCTGTTAATTTGTAATAGTCTCCATGATGTTGAAGCGCTTGTGCTCGGGAGGGGAGGCATGGGAATAGGAGGTTCTCGGATTTTTGGGACCACATCGCTTGAGACCAAATGATGAGGGACATACATCCAAATTTTGTTAACGTGTGAGAGTCTCCTTGTTGTCGAAGCGCTCGTGATTGGGAGAGGAGGCATGGGAACAGGCAAGCTCAATGAAGAAGAAGTATTCGATGATGTCATCGTAATCCAGGCAAAGAGTGGAGCGGTGGTGGCGGAGTGGTGATCGATGAGTGTAGAGTAAGGTGGAGTGATGATTTGTGTTGTGTTACTGTTTGTGCAGTGGTGATGTGCAAGTGCGAGTGAAGGAGAACCTTGTCGTTCCTTAGAGAGCTTCTTTGATTGATTCATTCTTGGAAATTGATTCGTTCTTGGAAATTGAAATGGATTGTTTCCCTGAACATGCGGGTTGAGAGGTTGGTGGGGAGAAAGAGTGACGGGAGTAGCTGTGAGACAGGTTGGAGGCGCGATGAGGGCAAAAAGCGAGTCGTGGCGAGTGTTGAAGAAGTTGGGAGTAGAACAACGGAAGCGAGTGCAAAATTTAAATGACGGATGTTGTGAAACATACCGAGACTTGCATAAACTAGAATGAGAGCAGTGAAGGGGACGATTGAATCGACACACAATAAACGCATTTATGTCAATAAGAGATTCGATTAGAGTTGGTGGAAGTGGAGAGCTCGAAGCCGATATCGCAATTAAGTGATGAGAGAAAGCATGGGTGTGGGGGAGTATGGGAGAGGAGAACATGGTTGAAGTAGAGATTCGCGAATGGGTTCTGAGATTGACATGATAACCTTTGAGAAGGTGGAGAGAAAGATGCGTGGAGGGAAGGAGACGTGGGGTCTCACTTTCGCTTCGTGTATTTAGCATTGGGAGGTTTATTGGTGAGAAGTTGATTTTTATGACTCTTGGCACCCAAGTCAGCTCCGAGCTGTTCAATGACAACAACACAGAAGAACTGGATGAGGGCGATGAGTGAGAAGGTTGGGATTGGGTTGAGCTTGAAGGAATATCCTGAGAGTTTGAAGGCCCACTATTACTTGGAGTCTTTTGCTTCCCATTTGGAGATTTTTGAGAACGTTGAGGAGTTCGATGTTTGTTCGGAGTCGTCGGATTTCCTTCGTGTTCTTGTGAGTTCTTGGTTTTATTGGGGCTTTGTGGATCTCGTTCATCTTCTTTGGAAGGTTGTTGTTCATTGACACGTTCCATTTCATTTTGAAATTGACCTTGGGTTCGTCGCCTTTCGTTTAATTGTTGATTACGTCGGACTTGACCAATTTCGTTGCTTGTTTTCACCTCATTCTCGATGCGGTCAATGCGATCTTTAACATGGCCGCTCGCTTTTGGTCCTGCTCGTTCTCTTCCTTTGCCCATGCTGATTGAATATGATCACTGGTGATATTGGGATTCACAGATGACTTGAAACGCGTCGTCTGGTATATGACTGTGGAGTTCGGATCTCGGCGAAATCGACAGATGATAAATCGGTGATCAGCGTGGTCAGCAGTTCATGCAGGAAATGATGAAGGTGAAAGCAAATTCCGGGAATTTATAGAAAGTGGCTTTTTGTAATTCTGGTGCAGCCTATGGAAGGCTACGCTTATAGACAGTACATGCAGAAAGCTGACATGCCCTGGTTGCAAAGAGTACAAGAGAGAGGATAGGGAGGCATACGAGTAAGTGATGCGCTCTCTGGGCCGAATCACTTGACTCATGGGAACGGGTAAGCCTTTGGCCTTTTGTCGGATCGGGATTCCCTAGGAGGCATAGGAGGGATGATCAACGAAAGGACGATGCCTTTCCCGTGGATGCATTGACGGAGGGTACCGGGGAGCGTGAAGCAGACGCAGTTTCAGGAAGTGCGAGGTCTGGTAGGGCCGCTGCCGCTAGATTTGCTTCGTTAAGTTTTTGGGGGTGGCATGGCAGCCAGATCCGAGCGCCGGAGGCGCTCTGCTAGAGAGATATTGGTGTCTTGATCTGCATTTCCAGAGGTGAAGTACACCGGGCCTGGAAGGGTGGCCCCGTAGGCAAGAGCGGCTGAGTCGGGGGATTGGTATTTCACTAACAAAATACCGGATTGTTGGAAGAGCTGATGGGACTCAACCGGCCCAAAACCAGCTGCAGATTTGAGCACATCCTTGATGCTGAAGGTGGGGGAGAAGCGGACCAGGGTGTATGGGGGCTCAACTACTTTGGCCACTTCTTTCGCGAAGACGCGCTGTTGTGTGTGGGCGGATACACAGATCAAGTCCCCTAGGTCCTCAGCCTCTTGGACCGTCGGCTGGATGAGCATGGGCTCGTGCACCATGCCGAACAAGTCGTATTTGTTGAGGAGCACGAGGAATGCGAACTTGCGATAGAGGGGCGGGTTCATCTCAATCGCCGTTCGGATTTCATTGGAGGGCATTTTCCTTTGGCCTTTTTGTCCTTTGACGAACCTCGGTTGGTGTGTGGTAATGGGGGAGGATTCCTTGACCGAGCGGTCCAGGAGTCCGATGGAGATTCCTAGTTCCATGAGTGCGGGTTGCTCATCATAGAACTTGCCTAGGACATCGAAGGGCACAAAAAAGTCAAACAGCTTATAGTTTTCAGGTGCTGACTTGATCATCACCGGCCAGCAGCTTTTGGTGATGCGCGGGATTTGGAGCTCATTGAGAATCGTGGAGGTGTCATCCGGCGACAAACCATTCAAAAGTAGCATCAGGGGAAGTGACCCCGTGATGTTCCATTGCATGTCTATGCCATCAATCTCTCGCTTGATGGATGTGGGAACATCTATCCGTACATGGAAGAGCGTTGAGGCGGGGGTATGTATGGAAGGAGGAATGGGTTCGTGGGACGGCACATCCTTGGGAAAATAACCCACGGTTTGTGGGACATGGCCCTTGGGTAGTGGGAACGATGTGAGTTGAAAAATAATGAGTGGGTGATCGAGGGGGTTGGGGGATACTCGGATGTTTTCAGAGAGGCCTTCACGGTGCGCCAAGTGAATGATGGGGCAGACTACTGATAAACACAAAAAATTGAGCGCCGGTACCAAGTCGATGCGGCGGTCCAGTATGGTGGCAAGCTCTACATCAGCTACGTTTGAGCAGGATTCGTAGGCCACCCATACCGTTGTTGGTTTATTTTGTTTTTTGGCGGTTCGGAGCATGGCAACCAAATTTTTTATGAAGGTGCGGTGCGAAAAAAGAAATGCGCCTCATCTTGAAAGGGCACGAAGTTGGGGAGTATAAGAAAAGTCACGAGTCCTATGAGTTTTGTCCACTCAAAATTGGGCAAGTCGGCAATCGAGAAGCTTCTAAGGAATCCGGGGTATGGCAAGCCATCACCGTAGATCAAAATTTGGGGAACGGGCACTGAGGCAGCCAAAGGATCACGTGGCGGCAAAGGAAGGGCATCGTGATATACTTGTGGGTCCGTATTTATGATGTCTACACGGGAAAAGCGGCTTTGTCCCCGGACGGGGATTTTGCCCGCAACTACGTCTTTGGTCACATCTCTAACTTCGGGGAGTCCCGTGGGCAGGGCTCCGTTGGACGTGAAGGACCGGCTTCCTAGTGCTTTTATGGGGTTCCCTACAAGGGCAATTGGGATGGGATCACCATCCGGGCGGAGGTCTATGTGCGAGGGCACGGCGGACTCATGCTCGAATAGTTCGGGCGCGGGGGCACTCCGGGCAGAGGGGTTTCTTTTAACTGGTGTGACGTTTGGAGAAGACCCAGTGAAGGTGGGAAAAAGCACCTTTGACGATTCCACATGATGATCACCATGTGTGCCTTCAAGGGGCGCATCTTCGGTCATGGAATCATTGTGTTCGTCGCTAGAGTGAGGAAGAGGGTGTGGGGACGACGCGGAAGGTCCACTAGAAGTGGAAGTGTGTATATGAGAGTATATTGCACCGTCTTTGAGATGTTTTTTTTTCTTTTTCTCCTTGCCTTTTTTTTCATGGCCATGTTTTTTTCGTCCCCATCATTCGTCAAGGTTGGGGAAACATCGGATGGGTTGGGAGAAAGAGCACCACTACACGTGGAAGCGTTATCATCTTTTGGAGAGGCATGGGAAGCGGGCAATTTCCTTTGATCTTCATCTTTTTTTTCCGTATCAAGAGAAGTGGCTTGATCATAGCCAAAGTCAAACGGGTCAATGGGAATCTCCATTGAATCAACGTCCACGAGGGTGGACACGTTGCTATCGCGCTTCGCATTAGCAAGGTTCATAGACTTAATGTTCTTGGAGAGAGACTTGGTACTTCCCGGGTTACGTGAAGTGGCCTTCGAAGAGGCGGACGACTTTCTTGTAGAGGTGGCCGAATTGACGGAAGAGTCAACAGGCAAGGGAGTGTCGGGGCGAGTCCGCATCACTGAAAGTATGCGCAAAAAGAGGAAGCGATAGCTCAGAATTACCGCAGTGTCGTAAAAAGGAGAAATACGCACTCAGAAATGGCCGCAGGCAGAAAAAAATAGAACAGACTGGCCTGCGAGTTGCGGAGAATGCGATTTGCGGTCAGCAGGCTCACGCGCGCACGTCGGGTGGGCCAGTGGAATGGTATTGTGGTGCCAACATGACCAACATGACGGCTGTCTATGAGGTGTGGATGAAGAAGACGCACAAGGAAACATGGTCTCCCATGCTGTATGCATCAGTTCTCGTGATGTTTTGGACAATCCCGGGCGTTCTGCAGGCACAATCGCCAGTGAAAATCCACGTGCTGGGGCCCAGCTAACTGCTGCTGTGTCTCACGGAAACTGGGCACTCACTGTTGAAGACAAGGTATCGTGAACTGGTGCCTGCTATCGGGGCCGTCTTCAAGGACCTGAGGACAGGACAGATCCTCGATAGAGATATCATCTCCAAGCCCACAGTCCCCTCGACATGGAAGAAGGACCTTGTGGGCACAGTGTACATTCTGGATGTGGCACCGTGGTGGTACCTCTCAGACCTGACTGAGGCCCTTGCTCCCTCAGTGCACTGCCGGTACATCGCGGACCGCGTCAGATGGAGTGTTGGCGAGATGCGCACTGCTACATGGCGATTGACCGGGGAAAGTGTGACACAGCTGATTTGAAAGGTCTACCTGTCAGATTCTGGGATGCCTCCGATGTTTGTGATCTCCGAGGCGGATTACGAGGCGCGGAAAAGGCGAATCACAGATCGGCCCAGAAACACAGACGACTCGAAGACACGCAGGCAAGGCCTAATCACGGCGGGAGAAATGGCCAAGCATGGAGTTGGATGACCAAGTCGACAAGGTGATCAGCTCCCTCAAACGCAAGCGGGACTTGAAGGAAGATGAGGCTTTGTCGTCCAATGGAGCAACACCATGACGTCAGCATCAAGTATCCCTCTGAGCAGCACGCTCAGAGTATTGTCCCAAAATATCAATGGGTTTCAAACAAAAATAACCATGAGAAAGCGTAAGCAGAAGCACATAGTGGCCGTAGGGTCACTGCTGCGGTCCCTGGAGGTGGACTTCTTCGCCATCCAAGAACCTCAATTCGTCACGGTGGAGGATCATCAAGCGGGCATGCAGTGCTTGTCAAAGTACGGGTATGGCCTGGACGGACCACTTCATGAAGAAAGAAGGGGAGGAGTGGCACTGGCGTGGAAAACATCCAAGTGGACACTGCAATCAATGAAGTTCTTGTCTCCCAGGGCGTTGAAAGCCTCGCTGTCGAGTGGTCCGCTGGAGATCACCATAGTTGTGGTCCACTTCCACCACAAGCACACGCGTCGACAGTCGCAATGGAAAGACATCGCCAAGGAGTTACATGGACCAAACCTGATTTTATGTGCTGATCACAATAGTTTAGTTGTAAAACACAGGGACGCCTTTGCGCCCCCAGAGTTTGAGCATGACACGTCTTTACGTGCCAGAGACCAGGAGGTAACGACTTTGGCGAAAGCGGGTCTGCAGGATGTTTGGGTGGATATTCACTGTCCAACCCTGACGGACATCAAGGACAAGGAAGCATCGTGTCCAACCGGCTTCACATACGGCTACCCCCGACAAGGAGAGCGACTCGACCCGCAGAGGCTACGCCGTATTGACCGCATCCACACAACATCCGAATTGCTGAGCCTGGCGACCAACCTGTACCCCATGTTTGCTGCCAACTCAGACCACAAGGCGATCCTGGCTGAATTCACACCCCCGTCTTTCGACACGGAGGACACGGTCCCCAGATTCTACTACCCAGAGACCATCCTTCACGACCCGGAGGCAATGGAAGATCTGGAGACATCCCTCAAGTCTATCAAGTCAACGGGGTATCAATGGTGGGAAGAGGCGCTGAGCTGCATCCAAAAGAAGGCGATCAACCATCAAAGGGAGCATAAAAACAAAAAGCAGTCGGTAGAGCTACAAGCCCTGCGGTTCCTGCGTGGCTCCACGAGAGACTCTTCCGCTCCAGCAGTCTACCAATTTCTGTCATCACTGGGGATCGCAGCAACAGATGCAGCAACAGCCTACACCCTCCTGGTGGGGGTGTATGAAAAGGCTCAGCGTGACAGAACGGGCATGGAAACACTGTCCAAGCTCAAGGGGGTGATCACAACCAGGGAAACCTCAGGAGATCGGAGAACACAAAGGAACAAATTGTATCGGTTAATGCGGGAGTTGCAGGAGCGAAAGAAACTTCAACAGCTGGTATCCAGGACAGGCTCGGCGATACGGGGGGCGAAGGCGGTGGCAAAAGAGCTGGTGGACCATTGGGACAAAGTGTCCACCCCGACGGGATCCAGCGAAGAAGATTGTGTGGCCTATCTGAAGTCGTTAGGAGTGGAACAGCGGCTGCGCAAGGCAGGTCAACTTCTTTTCAAGCAACTATCCCTGGACATAGTCCATGAAGGCCTTAAGAGGCTGAACAGCAACAGCTTTCCTGGATTGGATGGTTTCTCGGCAAAATTCTTCAAGAGGTTCTCGGACATCTTCGAACCGCAAATGTATGACTCAATGAAACGTTTCATCGACGTGGGCAAAATGCCGGAGACATTGACCTCGGGAGTGGTGACAATGATCCCCAAGACGAAGGCGATGCAAACGCCAGATTCGCTCCGACCAATTGCACTGCAAACTACAAGGCAGAAGTGGCTGACCAACATCCTCCTGATCCAGTTAGAGGATGTACTCCTCCACTGTATCCCGTCACAGCAAACAGGTTTCCTTCGACACAGAAGCATACTCCAGCATGTCTATGGGTCACGGGCACTCTTGGATGGCCTAAGCGAAGGAGCAGCGTTATCAGTAGACTTCAGAAATGCTTTCCCCACGATGTCTCACGAGATGGTGTCGGCAGCTCTGGGTCTAATGTGCATACCATTCTTGTATATCCGTCTGATTCTACACCTTTTGCGAGCTCCGTATCCATACTCCGTAGGAAAAGGGTACGTCCCAGGTGTATACCACCACCCGAGGACAGGCACACGCCAGGGGGATCCACTCTCCCCGGCGCTGTTCTCCCTGGTGGCATCCTTCGTGATTTTCCCACTACAAGACCTGGGTCCAGTACTGACTGTCATGATGTATGCAGACGACCTCATCATTTCCTTTGATGGAAAAGCCAACCCACAGCTGTTGAAAAGGGTATGGGAAGTGGTTTCACGTTTTGGACAGTTTTCGGGGCTGACCGTCGGCCTGAACAAAACAGCAGCGATGGTTCGCAACTGTGGAAGAATGGAGTAGGCGAGGTGCTTTCCGGACATTGGAGTGGATGTCAAAACCTTTGTCAAGTATCTGGGTGTACGCTTGGGGAATATTCGGCACCAACAAGACGACCAAGGATGGGGGCTGACGATAGAGCAGGCCTTCGCACCAGCACTGCAAGAGGCCTTCCGTCGCGCAAGGGTGGTATCCACGCTGCAACTGTCCATGAACGAACGCGCATTCATGCTGACATCATGGATCCTGCCGGTCGTGGCATGGGTATCCAAGGCATATTACGCCCCAGTCTCGGTGATCAGTCAACTGAAGTTGGTGTATCCCGTGACTATGGGTACCAACAGCTGGGGAATCACCCTACCAGTCCTCTCACGACCGCGGGAGGCCCCACCCGGATAGCTGGGAGCCACAGAGCAAAAAATCCTCTCACGACCAAGAACGCAAGGGGGACTGGCACTACCAGAACCAGAATTGTTTCTTATGCACCAGGCAGCGGCTCCGTTCGTCAGCCTGTTGGGAGAGCCTCACAAATTCCCTGACAAGGCAGTGGAGACCTTCTATGCATGGGCAACAGCCATAGGGTTCACACCATCCAAGAACAACCTTCCATATATTCAACTGGGCATGGTCCGAACGGCAGATCTCACATTTCTGGGATGGTCGGCGAAGGCACACTCCAACATTCAGCGAGTGGCCCCGCAGGTGGCCCCCCCGGCAAACCGGGACCGCCTGCCGCTGTGGCACTCTGTGTATTTCCAAAATGAGTTCCGCTGATCCTACTACAACACGAAATTGATCCAGCAGGGGGTGCTGACGTGGGGTCAAGTCCAAAGCTCGGAGGACGCAGAATTGTTCAATGCACTGCCTCGAACATGGAAGGGGGTCTACAATCATGGCGGACGGCTCCTCAACAAAGTCCCGTCACAAGGGGGGTTTGACACCCCCGCAGTCCATACCCAAAACTGGACCAGGGCATGGCTGCTCCAGTTCTACGCCTCTCAGCCAGGGGTCCGCAACCCGCAAACACCGGAGGTATGGGAACAGCTGGCGCAGGCACAGCTACCACCGAGGGCCCGGGACTTTGCGCGAAAGGCGCTGTGGCACAAACTGACCGTACATGCAAGAGTCTACAAGAGGTCAGGCACTGACAAGTGCCCGGTATGCTCACAAAAGGAGACGATCAAACACGCGGCGGTCGAATGCCCCATGTTCAAAGCAGCGGCATCGGTTATACAGCATTACTATGGCCAGGTGACAACTGATAGCGGGACATCCACAGTTCGAGATATGATGGAGTCCGACGACCAAGAATGGTTGCTGAAAACGAATCAAGGCTGGGCGATGTGGTCAGCAAGAAGTGCCCACTGGCGATATCGATGTGAAGTCAAGGCAGGAGCGTCGCCGATGTTCGCGTCATACCTTACAACATGGCTAAGGGAGCTATGTGAGTGGGTGGGATTTTACACAGGGGAGTGCAGGGAACAATGGAAAGGCTTTCAAAAATCACTGGAGCAACTTCGAGACACCGGACTGCAGCCACGACAAGGGGAAGTGCAAGTACATGGGGGACTGAATGCATGGTGGCAAACGCACACGGAATGCTTCACCCAAGAAAAATCAGCCGACAATCATAGTTGGCAAAGGGCAACGGAGTCACGCCCGAAGCGCCTGAGGCAGGCAGGCCCAGGAGTGCTACAAGGAGTGCAAGAACTGATTTCAGAAGTGGTGGAGAAGGGCTACAGGATAATTTACACTGATGGATTGTCGAGGCGACTGAGCCACAAGGACATGCGCAGGGCCGGGGGATTTCGCGTGTTCGCGGCGGAAGACAACCAAGGACCAGAGGTGCGCTTCTGTGGCTACGTACCAACGCATTACAGGCAAACAAACAACGGAGCAGAGCTTTGGCCAGCTGTGGAAGCCTTACAGGGGTTCTGGATGCCAAAATTGGCAATCCTCACCGACTCGCAATACCTGCAGCTGGGAGCGACTGGCAGGGCCCAACACTAGAAGTCAAAGGGATGGACAACCACATCTGGAAAACTGCAAGTCCACGTCGCAGTCTGGGAAATGCTGCTCCGGGAAATGGCGACGCCGGGAAGATAAGTCAGGTGGGAACATGTCCCGGCACATGTCAACGTGCAGGGAAATGAGATGGCGAATGGACTGGCCATGGAAGGCATGTGTTCAAGCCCACTGTGGTCACAGCATGCTGCACCAAAATCATAGTCTGGGTCAGAGTCCACGGTAGGTTTGAGGGGAGGGTCGGGATCAGAGTCTGAGGGCACAAGGGCGCTCTGGTCATCCCTGGGTATGGTACCCATGGACAGTGATGAACTGACAGGGGAGGCATCCGGAGAGCCAGCGCCACGTGAGATGGGACCGTACTCCTCAAGCAATACGGAAAGTGAGGAAATGAGGACAGGACACACACACCAGGGAGTGCTGTCAAGTGCACTGTCAGCAGCAGAAACATTGTCCATCAGCACTGATGTGAGTGACACCAGGCAACAGTGCAAGAAGCGAAGGCTCAGGAAACGCAGGAACCCAGGACAGGGTCGATAATGCCAGAGCCAGAAGCCCTTGCACAATGGTACAGACATCCCGCAGGCACGAAGCACGACAATGCATGTCTGAAACACCTGTGTTCTGACGCAGAGTTTGTATCACATGAGCTGCGTTTTGTCGCAGTAGAGCTTGCAACACATGAGCTGCGTTCTGTCGCAGTGAACAGCAACATGCAAAGGAGAACACTAAGCAGCTGAAATCCGCGCCCTGTCGCGGACAGGCACCCAGGCGTTATGCCGTCTGGGAGGACACAGCAGGGAAAGGGATCTCACCAGCAGCGGTATGGCCCATTCACACGCATCCAGCCAACCCCAAAGAAGGTCAAGCCTCAACAGAAACGCCAGCGTTTCAAGGTGCAAGCACTGAGTCAGCTGGACGCCATTGCGAACGAAGGACTGCAAGCAGTTGAAGCAGAACTGACCACAATGGCCTGGGCCCGCAATCAGCAGATCTGGCTCCGACTGGACCAACCACATGGCACCAGGATGCACTGTGAGATTGTGGACAACCATGGGGAACCACTGCAGATGAGCAATCAGGAGCTCTACTCGGTGATGGTCCAGATCAACTGGACCCTAAAGACCCAGGCTTTAGCGAACATGCAGGTCCAGTGGCGACCCAAAAATGCAGGCAAGTGGCACCCGTACCAGTGGGAGGCGATCCTCCACTGTCCGACGGCAGAAGGACACAGAGCGGTGCCCTCCTCGGTAAGCAGGACTGGCGATTGCATGCATGTGTGGCTGCCAGGCCAATCGGACCTCTTGCGATTGTTCCAAAGAACGCTCTTCAGGCAGGCGGACCCGGTACCCGGGGACGCTGTGCGGTTCCTCTACACACTGCTGAACACACCCCCATGCGAAAGAAGATACGCATGACAGGGGGCGACAAAAAGGAGAAGAAGAGTGGAGCGCATGGTGCCATGGTGCAGGTAACCCATCGCCGTGGCTCAGTGGATACACCACACCTCTTCTGTCCCGTGGAGGATGGTTCGGACCCCGGGGGGATAGAAATGCACCGAACAACCCGAACCTCCTTTTCTGGGCGCCAGAGAGAGGGAGAGACTAACAGAGAGAGAGAGAGAGGGTAGAGCAAAGTGGGAAAGGAACAGAGGGGTGCAACGGGAGAAAAAGAGCAGGGGAGAGCAAGAGAGAATGGGAGGGAGAGAGTAGGGAAGAGACCCACAGAGCGAGAGACCGGGGCTAACCGGCGCAAAGGGAGGTACTGGGTTCGAGCTGACCAGGGATCGAGAAGACCAGGGTGGGTTCGAGCTGACCAAGGTGAAAGGGACGCCACGGCAGCACGGAACAGTCAAGAAATGAAAAGGCAGGGCGCCGTAGCGCCCCTGAGCCACAAGCTCGACACGTTGTCGCGTGTTGAACAGCCGAAACAAGACTGGGGCGGCGAGAGTGCGGCCCATGTGAGGATGACGGAAGCAAGTAGGCATGAATGTGTGGGTGGCATGCGCATGCATGGTGCAGAGCTGAAATGGTATGCGCCACACGCAAAACAGCAATGCTTCGTAGAGTTGCCTGACAAATGGAGCACATGCTGAATTGCAGAGACGCCTTTTCGCCAACCAAGGCGCCATTGCGCCCCTGAGGATTGGGTATGACACGTCCTCACGAGCCAGAGAGCAAGTGCATGACAGGGTCACGACCTGCAGAGCAATGGTTAGAGACGAACTGGCACTGTGGGTGGTTGGTGGGTGCGAGCTGACCTCAATGTCAAGAGGACTAGTGCCAATGCACAGCCAGCACACCTAGGATTTTATGGGGTCCAAAAATCCCAAAACCAGCTACAGTCAGAAATACTACTTTTTTTGTCAAATTATACCATAAAGAGCATATTTTCCGGAGTTAACCCCCCCCCCCACCCTCCAAAATGGAAATTTTCCAGCCCCTAGATCGACAATGCACGCTTGATTCCATCTAAAATCGGCCGTATCCGGAAATATGCCATTCACCACCTAGTTGCGAATAGCAGCTTTTGTATAGCTCAAACCATACATGTTTGTTTTTGGCAATAAATACAGTTTTTTGGTGATGGCGGCTCCAAACACTCGATAAGGTGCTCCAAAACCTTGCAAAACATGTTTTTCTGATTCCGTCACACTCAAAATAGGGTATGGGGCCCTACAACTGACCACTCATGTCCCAAAAGTGCTGTTTTAGGCCAAAAAATTGGCATTTTTTGAGCAAAAAAAGCGGTTTTTTGGTGATTGTGGCTCCGGAACCCTTGATCATTTGCTCCAAAACACTGCAAAACACGTTTTTTTGAGTCCAGCACCCTCAGAATATGGTATCGGGCCCTACCTGTGACCACTCAGGCCCCACAAACACTGTTTTGGGCCAAAAAATGGCTTTTTTGGCCAAAAAATGCGTTTTTTTGATGATGGCGGCCCTGAAACCCTTGATTATCTGCCCCAAAACCTTGCAAAACACGTTTTTCTGAGTCCAGCAACCTGAAAATAGGGTATGGGGCCCTGCAACTGACCACTCAGGCCCCAAAAACACTGTTTTAAGCTAGAAAATGGCATTTTTTGGCCATTTTTGGGCAGAAAATGCGGTTTTTTTTGGTGATGACGGCTCCGAAACACTCAATAACTTGCTCTAAAACCTCAAAATAGGGTATGGGGCCCTACAACTGACCACTCATGCCCCAAAAATGCTGTTTTAGGCCAAAAAATTGGCATTTTTTGAGCAAAAAAACGGTTTTTTGGTGATGGTGGCTCCGGAACCCTTGATCATTTGCACCGAAACACTGCAAAACACGCTTCTTTGAGTCCACCACCCTCAAAATAGGGTATGGAGCCCTACATGTGACCACTCAGGCCACAAAAACACTGTTGTAGGCCAAAAAATGGCTTTTTTTGGCCAAAAAAGCGTTTCTTTGGTGATGGCGGCGCTGAAACCCTTGATTATCTGCTCCAAAACCTTGCAAAACACTCTCTGAGTCCAGCACCCTGAAAATAGGGTATGGGGCCCTACAACTGACCACTCAGGCCCCAAAAACGCTGTTTTGGGCTACAAAATGGCATTTTTTGGCCATTTTTGGGCAAAAATGCGGTTTTTTTTGGTGATGGCGGCTCCAAAACACTCAATAACTTGCTCCAAAACCTTGCAAAACACTTTTCTTCCGACTTCAGCACCCTCAAAATAGGGTGGGGGGCCCCACAACTGCCCACTCAGGCCCCAAATACACTATTTTGGGGAAAAAATGGCTTTTTTTGGCCATTTTGGAGCAAAAAATGCGGTTTTTGGGTGATGGCGGCTCCAAAACAATCGATAACTTGCTCTCAAACCTTGCAAAACATTTTTGTTTGAGTCCAGCACCCTCAAAATAGGGTGGGGAGCCCTACAACTGACCACTCAGGCCCCAAACACACTGTTTTAGGCCAAAAAATGGCTTTTTTTGGCCACTTTTGGGCCAAAAATGCGGTTTTTTGGTGATGGCGGCTCCAAAGAAACTCGATTACTTGCTCCAAAACCTTGCAAAACACCTTTTCTTTGAGTCCAGCACCCTCAAAAAAGGCCGGTGAGCCCTACAACTGACCACTCAGGCCCCAGAAACACTGTTTTAGGCCAAAAAATGGCTTTTTGTTTTGCCATTTTTGGGCAAAAAATGCGGTTTTTCTGGTGATGGCGGCTCCAAAACACTCAGCAACTTGCACCAAAACCTGGCAAAACAAGTTATTTTGAGTCCAGCACCCTGATTATAGGGTGGGGGGCCCTACAACTGCCCACTCAGGCCCCAAAAACACTGTTTTAGTTCAAAAAATGGCTTTTTTTGGCCATTTTCGGGCAAAAAAAGGGGTTTTTTTTGGTGATGGCGGCTCCAACACACTCAGCAACTTGCACCAAAACCTGGCAAAACACGTGAATTTGAGTCCAGCACCCCCAAAATAGGGTGGGGGGCCCTACATCTGACCACTCAGGCCCCACAAACACTGTTTTAGGCCAAAAACTGTCATTTTTTGGCCATTTTTTTCGGCTAAAAATGCAGTTTTTTTCGTGCTGGCGGCTCGGAAACACTTCATAACTTGCTCCAATACCCTGCGAAACATGTTTCTTGAAGCGAGAACACAAATCCAACCTGTACCATGTTTCATGTGTTCACTGGGGCTGCATCTTGTCCTTCCAGGTCTGCACTCAAAATAAACTGACGTCAGACAACAGGCAACAGACAACAGACAACAGACAATGGACGAGAGGAGGTTGGTGGGGGAAAAGCTATGCTACGCTAAGCCTACCCGCAGCTCATGGCCACTGAAGCAAGAACGTATGGGAGATCTATCGCAATTGAAGGAGGACCTCGAACAGAAGATCACCACCTGGCAAAGGGAGGTAGATCTTAAGCTCATGAAGAGCGTATGGGGTGCCCGTGTGAGGACCCCAGAGGAGGACGACCTCTCGGAGGAATGTGTATGTGAACCCCCTTGAGCGTGCCTATGTTGCCATCGTCGACCGGAGATGGTTGAACGAGACCTACTATATGCCTACCAAGGTTTGAAGGATACTACCAAGGGCGAAGAGTCGGTCGAGGATCACCTCCCGACGTCTTTTACCCAGGGGGCAAGCAACTTACACTCTGACGAGGACATGGAGGACAAGATCAAGCTATTGGACCCGCGGGTGCAGAAGCTTATAACGACCTATCTGGAGGTGTCTGGCCGTGCTCCTCCGGAGGGACGGGGGGAACCGAGAGGTGCCCCCGGGGGGGTGGGCGGCCCCGGAGGACCACGAAAGGATCCTCCGGACAGTGATTCGGGCGGCGTGGCCCGACAGGGCGCCGACGTGGCCAGCTTTCCTGGAGGGGGGGGCGGTGCTCCGCATCACGGATCCGGATGCCAACAACTGGCTCCCCCGAGCTTTGCACAACGCCCCCACCCACTGGTGCTACCGCTGGCGAAAACCGCCACCGCCGCAGCCGAGGCCCCCGCATAAGCAACGATGGCGGTGACGGTCGCGCCAGGCCAGGGCACGCCATGGGCGCGGGGGGGGGGGACAGGGGACAGTAACGCGGGACGCCCCCCCCAGCGGAGCCGGGCCCCCCAACCCACACCCCCCCCCCACCATACAATGCGGCGGGGGCACCGAGCGCGAGAGGAGGCCCACTGCCCCGCGGCCAGATAACCGCAGACCACTGACCCGGACCACAGCCCCCAGCACACACCGGCCCTCCCCCGCCCCCCCCCGGCCAGCCGGCACCGCGCGGTGACGGCGGGGGGAGCAGGGAACCCGGGCGGGGATCCTCGATCCATCTATCCTGATGATACGATAGGGCCCAAAATAAGGGTCCTGTAGACAGTTACAGGGCCAGGAGGGTAGGCGTGAATGGTGCACCAAAACAAGGTCACCAAAGTTGAAACTGGCAGGCCGCCGTAGGCGATTCTGTCGGCTCAGCTCACAGTCACAGATATGTCTCCAGTTAGTCGCAGCCTGGTTAGCCATAGACTGCTTGTGTTCCGGCCAATCCCCAACAGGGCTCTTGAAGTCCTCAGGAAAGGGGTTTTGAAGAGCCAAGCAGGTCGTCCTCCATGGAACAGCTCGTGGGGGGTGAAACCCGTAGAAGAGCTCCTCTGAGAGTTCATGGTCAGCACTGCCCAGGGCACTAAGCGTACCCAGTCTTTGGTACGTTCCTGTTTCATCAGGATTCTCAGGTTCTGTTCTACCACACGTTTTCGTCTCTCACAAAGAGCGTTAGACATGTGGGTATAGGGCACACCTGTGGTTACCCCGACGTTCATGGCATTCAGCACCCGTTTGTACCACCCAGTGTCACTGCGGATGTGTACGTCCTCATCAGAGTGCATCTGCTTAGGTGCTCCATAGGATTCGAACCGCTGTTCGACCAACATTTTCACAGTCTGTTCACCTGTGATTTTCTTATTGCAAGGAACCACACGGGTGAAGCGGGACAGGCCACAGGTGACCACTAGGCAACTATCATAGCCGCCGAAGCGAGGTAGGCGGTGGATGAAGTCCACATAGAGACAACAGTTAGTACAAAAGGGTATGGGTAAGCTGGAAATCAGTCCCCTATCCCTACTGTCGCTCTGCTTGCTGGTATGACAGCCACAAGCATCCACAATGGTCTGCATACGAGTCCCGAGTTCAGTCAGGGTTAGACTAGAGTAGAAACACTCACGGAAGAAGTCCACTGAGCAATTAGCGCCAGTGTGACCTGAACTGAGATGGGACCACTGTAGGCACCCATCAAGTCGGGCCTCAGGCACGATAATACGGTCCTCGTAGAAGAGGTACTGGTGGTTTTTATACCACTGGTGCCTGTCAATGACACGGGGTTTGAGACCACTGCTGAGGGTCCGGAGAATTTCTTTATACTCTGACTGATAGTCAGTTAAACTCGAACCCTCGAGGATTCCAGCAGTCCGCATGGACAGGTCAAGTTGGACATCCATTTGCTGGAAGGTTTCTTTGGCGGGTGCCTCAGAGCTCTCACCAATAAGCGCATCGAGGTTATTGTGCGATATATGGTCAGACAGTTCATTTTTGATACCAGGAATATAATGGACTGTCAGCCTGAACTGGCTCAGGTAAGTCCACCAGCGCTTTAGTTTCGCTTTCTACGGTGGTGGGCCCTTCTGAAAAGACTTCACCGGTTCCTGGTCACAGAGCCAGACAATAGGATTAGATCCCAATAGTCGGGACTGTGATGAGAGCACCAACATACCGGCTAGGAGTTCCTGGTCGTAGGTGCTGTAATTGGAACTCGCTTGGTTCAATTTCCAGTTCCAGTGCCCCAGTGCCACAAGCCGCCACTCCCTAGTAGGATAGTCATGCTTCAAAGAGCCATCACGGTTTAGTCCGCTAGTACGATAATGGCAGTGGGTTGGTTCAGCTGGGTTAAGCTTCTGCCATTGGTAGATCGTTCCCCCCCCCCCCACTACATCACTCGCATCAGTGATCAGGACTATCTCGCCCTTAGGGCGGGGTACTCCCAGGCAGTTGGAGGAGGCAATTTTCTTCTTCACCTCCTGGAAACACTCCTCCTCTCTGGCGGTCCACCTCCAGGGAGTAGTTTCCTTGATTAGGTCAGTGAGAGGGGCAGAGGAGTAGGTAAAATTGTTGATGTGGCGCCTATAGAAGTTACAGGCGCCCACAAAACTCCTTACGTCCTGCAGACCCTTCTTAGGGTCATCGCGAATCTGCATGTCCTGTAGGGGCTGCATCTTGGACGTGGCGGGTTTACACCAGTCATACCCCTCGTCGAAACCTAAATACTCCATCTCCTCTTTCATAGACTCGCATTTCTCGAGTTTGATTCGGAGATGGTTTTCCTGACAAACAATGAAAAATTCACGGAGGAGAAGGACATGGTCCTCTTTGGTATTGGTACCAAAACTCACGTCATCGATGTGGGCCTCCATTTCTGCACCTCGGGAAATCAACTCCTGTGCTAGAGGTCTGCGCCTCGGTATGTACAAAATTTCGTTCATCAGTTCCTGGAAGAGTGCTGGGGCATTAGCCACCCCGAAAGGCATGACCTTCCACTTAAAAAAGCGACCCTTAGGGGTTATAAAAGCCAGTAGTTCCTGAGCTGCGGCGGTTAGGTCTGCATACTGAACTCAAACTTTGTCCCTTTTTACTCACTATTTTCTCATATGTCTTTGCTGTGTACAAGGTGTGTGCCCATGTACATCCTTGCCTGTTTCCATTCCCGGCTACTCGCTTCCGTTCCTCTGAATATAATTATATTTGGTTTCAGTACTTTTGATGCCTGAACAACCTCTGATCTGGCTGCAGTGTTGCAACCCTGCGCTCGATGATGTACCTTTAGGTAACTTTAAGTAACTGTAACTATAACTTCAGATAAACCTTGCTGCATCCTCTTTTTCTTTTGTACCAAGAAACATTTGTAAGAGGGACCTTCCATTTGTGTATATCTGGTGATGCAAGTGTCTGCAAAAACACCCCTCCTCATTGAAAACACTCACACCCACAATCACAAACAGCAACAGTAACAATAATAGCAAAATGCATTACTGCAGTTCCGTGTGTTTCATGGTGTTGAATCATCGTCCGCCGTTGCAGGCGAGAAAAGAACAAACGAGTGTATGATACATGTATGTAAAGTGAACGGATGGACGAATCCGTGCCGGTATACAGCCTTAACGTCATATATTTTAGATAACGGCACGTACATCTGTTTGGGTTGGCCTGTTGCCTTCTGTAAACCGTGGACACCACACTGGCAATCGTGGCTGATACGTACATGTCAGGTTAACAATGGCCCATCGGAACATCACAATCTTTGGATATATGCAACAAATGCGTGTCATGGTACGCCCGAGCCTCAAAACACCTGTGCAGACAAAACTGCCCGAACCCGAAAAAGGATGCCAACGGACCCCTCCCCACTTACTCGATGCGAATGGCCGTCCTGTTGCGCTTATTGGCCTCAACTTGTTCCTGTTCCACTTCATACCCATACTCGCTCGTGTGTACAAGCTGTTGTCTGTGTCGCTTCATCAGTTTAGTGTACTCCGCCTCGTGTTTTGCGTGCTGAGTCCCCAACACAGTGTCGCGCAGGTGCCGCCAGAAATACCAAGGGTCAGCGCACCATTGGTCAGGAACTACAAGGCGCTCTGCGTATTGTTTCACGTGAAGGTCTTTCAACTCGTCCCTGTGCCGCTCGAACAGCTGGTACTTGGCGGGGGTCATATAGTCGCACAGCTGATCGGCTTTCTGTTTTAGTTTCTGGTTTCTCGATTGAAATTGGAAATCTTGGAGGTCCCACGCTAGATGATTCTCGCTGTTCCCGATAACCAGGCCCCGGTACTCTCTCAGTCGCTGCACGATGCCAATGGCGGACGCCAGCCGTGTGAAACATCGCCCTTGAACCACGACTGGCTCGAATCCCTCCAGGATGAGTAGTTGCTCGAGTGCTTTACAGTGCGCCGTGGTCCTCTTGTCCTGCATGTAGCCGTGCACCAGTGGCGACACGTTCTGTATGTCTACCCACTTCAGGTTATAGTGGTCGAGCAGGTACAACTGCCGGTTACATTCCTCGGCCAGGTCTCAGAAGTCAGTGTGCCTGGGTTCGAGTATTCCCAGGCTGTCAGCAACATTGTGTAAACCTGCGATGACCCTGGTGAGGTGGGGGGGGGGGTAAGAGGAGGGGTAAGTTTTACATCGACCCAAAACTGATGTTGTACTTCCCCAACGTATGCATCCAAGAGCTCGATGTTGCACGTACTCTGCAGGTTGAACGTGCCATGAGGATCAACAACGCCGAAAACCTCGCCGTCCCAGGATGATTTGCCCATGGTAATCATGGTCTTCTGACGGCGATCACAGGATGCCCAAACGTCTTCCTTCGAATGGTCCTGTTGATCCCAAACCTTGCAAATCAGCACCTGAATCATCGTATTGCCCATCAGGACCCTGTGAGGCCGATCGATACCCAGGTCAGCATCCCAGGCGATGTTGTGGTGCTTGTAGACCCGGGAGAGAGAGGACAGCAGGCTCTTGCGCAGGAGAATGGTGGCGATCTTCTTGTTGTCCGACTGCTGCATGCCGTGAAAGTAAGCACTGCTCAGTCAAAGGTGGTACGTGTCAGTAGGCGGCAGTCAGGCTGCGATCACACCCCAGGCATCGAAGGGGACGCGCGAGATAGCCGCCATCATGGTTACGGAGAAAGATGGGAGGGGCAAAAAATGTGACGAGTGGCAAGTGGCTCGGATGGATGGCTCTCTGGTACTTTGGGCCCTAACGGACACAATAGGCAGAGGCTGGAGTCTCGGATTGGTCAAGTCCGTAATGCCCGTGCTGATATAGATCCGAAATTATCACCTGTAGTACTTATCGTGGATCCGTATATATTCTTCAAACAAATAATGACATGGCATGGCTGTAATGGTTGGTTTCTTGATTGTTGTAGTTAAACGTGATCTCGTTATCTATTCTGGGGCAGTTGTATGCGTCACTTGTGCGCCGGTCCTACTCCTTGCGCACCGCGCCGATCGAGGTTACGGCCCCTGTTGCGCGCGCGACGTGTATGCGCGCGCGCGCAGTCGCCTCATTGGTTTTTTAGTCATCTCATAAATCCCTCCACCCAGCTGTTCCACGGGAAGCCCCACCCAGCGCTTCATCATCATTCACCCCCTCCAGGCGCAGGCCTTGCCGATCTGAAATCCTGACCCGGTATATTCCCTAGTAGCTTCTCCTACACACAAAACACACACCCAAGTCTGAAGCCTCCGGTAGTGGTTGACGCAAGGGCAAAAAGGTACACACATGAAAAGGCAAAAATGCTAACCGAATCGAACAATGGTATTTGTATTCACAAGAAGGGATTGTGATCCTTATGATAATGCAAATTCATCCTGGAACGAACACCCCACGAGGACACAGATGCACCCCACGGAGGCACTCGTAGTCATTGACCGTGCTGTGGTTTCCTTGATGATGCTACAGCAGGGCACGCTGACCAGCACGGCCATTAATCGGTTGCAGTGCATTGATACGGTCACGAGGATGCTGCTCAGAAGGCACGTAAAAGATGGCGTGCACATGGATCGCGCCGGTTACACCAGTTATGCAGCCCTTTCTGTGGATAATCTGCAAAACTTGATTCAGAGAGTACAGGAACAGTATACCAATCGACTTGTACAGTGGCTTCATAACACATTATCCACTTTGGGTCAGGGAATTTCCTACGAGGACATTCCTCGACTCGGGGATGCTGATGATGATGATGATGATGATGATGATGATTCATTTGAATTATTTGACTCTGAAATATCTCTGTATAGATACTCAGAGGGGATTGTAAAAAGGATGGTAGAGCCAAAGTACTCGCAACAGGAAGCGTGGCATGCCATAGAGGGCATGAGCATCGGAGTTTGTGGATGGGTAAATGACATGGTAAATAACCCTACACATAGGCTGAGCGGCTTCGAACAACCTTCACTGTCAAGCTTTACACGTCTCTTGATTGTGTATTTTACCCGCATGTATGTGGTGTTTAGAGTTCTACAGGCTGGTCATCAATATTTAGAACGTATATTGGAAAGATAGAGCCATGAGGGGTTTTGTTCCATCCTTCCCTCCCCTGACGGCGATGGTAAGCAATACACGAGGTGGATGTCTTTTGCTATGTGTACCCGGGCATTATGCATATTGTACTTCCAGAAAAATGATTTCCAGGACCCCATCGTGAAAAAAATGTTGCAACGAGGGACCAGAACAAACACAATGGCCGCTTATTGACGGCTGTTGCATTCACATTCCTAGCCACAGGTGTTGGTCTATCCCGGTGGTCTGGTGGCCCACTCCAAACAAGGTGCGGCTTTTAGCCCCTCCCCAAAGAAAGAAACAAAGAGCCGTATTCACATTTTCCGAACAATTTCTCATCGCTAGGTGACCAACCTCAAAAGCCGCACCTCTTTTTTTGTTCAGTTGACAAGAACGGTATGCGTAACAATATGGAGTTACTGTGTGGTAACTTTAAGTAACCTCTGGTAACTTCAGGTAACCCGAAAAAAGCCACATCCTGCTCTTTTTTCTTACCAAGTGTGTATCTCGTTATGTAAGTGTTAACATAAGTGTCTGCACAGACACCCTCCTCCTTCAAAACACCCACAGGGACAATCACAACCAGCCACAGTAACAATAATAGCAATATGCATGACCACCGTTCCGCGTGTTTCGTTGAGCCGCTGTCCGCCATTGCAGTCGAGGAAAGGACAATCGAGTGTATGATACATGCATGTAAAACGAACGGATGAACGAATCTGTGCCAGTATACGGCCTTAACGCCATTTATCCCTTATAATGATACGTACATCTGTTTGGCTTGGCCTGGCGTGGACACCACACTGGCAATCAGATTTGATACGTACATGCCAGGTTAGGTTAACAATAGTCTATCGAAACATTACAATCTTTGGATATATGCAACAGACTGCTCATCATCGTACGCCCCAGCCTGGAAAAAACTGTGCAAACAGGACCCCCCGAACCCGAAAAGGGTGCCAACGGGCCCCCCACTTACTGGATGCCAATATCCGCCCTGGTGCGCTTCTTGGACCTGGACTGTCCCTGTTCCACTTCATACTGATACTCACTGGTGTGTACAAGCTGTCGTCTGTGTCGCTTCATCAGTTGGGTGTACTCCGCCCCGTGTTTTGCGTGCTGAGTTCTGAGCACAGTGTTGCGCAGGTGCCGCCAGATATACCAAGGGTCGGCACGCCACTGGTCGTGAACTGCAAGGCGCTCTGCGTATTCCTTCACGTGGAGGGCGTTCAACTCGTCCATCTGCCGCGCGAACAGCCGGTGCTTGGCGGGGGTGAGCGTGTTGTCGGTCACGAACTGATCGATTTCTAGATCCATCTTCTGGTATTCAAAATCGTCTTCAAATTCTTCGCAGTCCCACACTACATTCTTCTCGCTGATCTGGATAAGGTCGTCCCGGGACTTTCGCAACGCCTGTACGGTGTGAATTGAGGACTGCAGCACCGATTGTCTGATACCATGATCCTCCAGGTTGACCTATTGCTCGACTGCCCGACAGTGCAACACAGTTGGCTTGCTCTGTATGTAGCTGCCCACCTGTTGCGACATATTCTGGATGTCCACCCCCTTCAGGTTATAGTGGTCGAGCTGGTACAACTGCCGGTTGCAATCCTCGGCGAGGTCTTCGAAGTCCACATAGCTGGGATTCAGTATGCCCAGGATATCAGCGACCTTGTTTAAACCTGCGATGACCCTGGTGGGGGTGGATACATCGTCCCACATTAGATGCTGCATTTCCCCAACGTACGCGTCCAAGAGCTCGATGTTGCACGTACTCTGCAGGTTGAACGTGCGATGAGGATCAACAACGGGGAAAACCTCGGCGTCCTCGGATGATTTGCCGATGGTAATCATGGTCCTGTGACGGCGATCACAGGATGCCCAAACGTCTTCCTTCAGGTGGTCCTGTTGATCCTAAACCTTGCCCATCAGCACCTGCATCATCGTATTGCCCATTAGAACCCTGTGAGGCCGATCGATACCCAGGTCGGCATCCGAGTTGATGTTGTGGTGCTTGTAGACCCGGGAGAGAGAGGAGAGCAGGCTCTTGCGCACGAGAATGGTGACGATCTTCTTGTTGTCCGACTGCTGCACGCCGTGGAAGTACGCACTGCTCAGGCAGAGGTGGTACGTGTCAGTCAGTCAGTGGGCGGCAGACAGGTTGCAACCACACCCCAAGCGTCGAAGGAGACGCGCGAGATAGCCCTGATGATGGTTACGGGGAAAGATAGGAGCTGCAAAGAATGTGACAAGTGGCTAGTGGTTCGGATGGATGGCTCTCTGGTACTTTGGGCCCTGACGGACACAACAGGCAGACGCTGGAGTCTCGGATGGGTCAATTCTGTGATGCCCATATGGATGGAATTTGGGATACCGGACATAGATCCGAAACTATCATCTGCAGCACTTATCGCGGATCCGTACACATTCTTCGGACAAAACCTGCGCCCGTTTCCGGGTAATCAACAGTTAAGGATCAATGTCGTACAATTGAGGTTTTTCGACATAGCATGGCTGTAATGGTTGGTTTATTGTTGTATTTAAACATGATCTCATTATCTATTCTGGGGCGTTTGTATGCGTCACCTGTGTACCAGTCCTACTCAGTGCGCACCCGCATCACCGGGCGCGGTCGCGGCCCCCGTCGTGCGCGCGCGAATTGACAATTGGATCTGTCCGAGTGTGTGGGATATTCCTCCTGTATATTTCCTAATATCTTCTCCTATGCCATATAGAGGAATGAACAAGGAGATGTCAAGGCCCAAAAAACGCAGCAAGTCCACACCTGTTGACTATTTCGCGTACCACGAAGATGAACCAACATATGTAAACAAAACCCTGAACTATAGTGACACCGTATTAAGATGGTCGGATGCATTTACTGAATTGCACACAACCATGGATGATGTAGCCGTCCTTCCCGTGGGCCAAAACGCAAACAAGCAAATGTGGGCAAGTGCCAGTGGCAGATTGTATTACACCGTCAATGGCGGAAGAAGGTGGGATGAGATATCGGTGGTCACGCATCCGGGGATGGTAGCCACAGCAAAAGGTACTCTACTGCACTGACACTCAAAAGTTGGCCGTCTGTCTCCCAGATGGCCTCGTGTACACACATCCTGCTTCCGGCGTAATCACCAACAGTCGTAGTACCAACATGGTGTCCATAACACCCATTAACGACAACGGACAGATCCAAAGCTTTACCATACACGCCAACCACGATGGCAGTCCACAGTCCACATTGTGTGCCAATGAAAACGCCGGTTTGATACCAAAGAGGTCAAACACCCCTGGTTTGGCACTATCTTACATCAAGGACGAAACGGCCGGACTTGATCTGGACAATATTCTAGCCATGTCCTGGGTCAAAGACAACCACAAGAACAAGCAACCCTTGTAGTACAAATGAGTCACCCACATTCTGTCAGTCCATCGAATCAGGGCTTGGTGTACCATAGTCGAACGTGAGCTCATGACCCTTCGGTATACAGGGGATTGCAGTGAATACAACAGTTTCTTTGGTGGGTTCAACCACAAGATTTGGGTGGCTGCTGTGATTGATAAAGTACCAATGTGGCGTGCGGTTTGAATGAAGCATCATATCATCATAATACACCAACCCACGGTCATCGTCGTGTATCACTTGCATGTATGTAAGTCTGTATGGGCGTCGTTTAGCCATGCGCATCATAACGAACGACACGACTGGTTCACCGGGTTTTTTTTTGCGTGTCGCGAATCCCCCGTTTCCTTTGACACTTGACGTGTCCCGTATTTCATAAGCGATACCCCGGCGCTCAAGCCTAGAACTCAGGCGGGTATGATCAGCTAGGAGTGGGTCCATGTCTATTCCACGATGACGTATATTATCTGCACCTGGTGCCATAGTCGTTGTTACTTCTTTCAGTTTCTATTTTGCAACACAGCAATCAATTTCAGAATCACAGCAATCAACCTATTTGACATGTTGCCATTGAGTGTTAGCTTCCACTCAAAAGGCACAGCGCAAGTACTGTCAAGATCACATTGATCACCGCAATGCATTTATGATTGGTCAGCTTGGATTGGTCTAAAAAATTACACACACACACACCCACGTCCCATAACACAGGGCTGGGATATACTCTTTTTTCGTGTCATCTCAAAGGGATGGGATATACCCCTTTTTCTTGTCATCACAAAAAGAAAAAAACATACCCGGAAAATTCCGTCTTCCTTCGACACAACGAATGTCCGAAACACCAGATAAACCTACTCATGGCGCTGCGTGACTAGAAGAGAATCGACAATGTCGCATTTACGGGCATGCTATCCAGCGAGAGCACCGACACTGATCAGCGTGTCATTCGAATGTTCCCGAGAGTTCGTATACCTGAGTGGGTGCCCCAATTGGTGGCCATGAGTACAAGTAGGTGCAAATGGGATCGTGTCACCGAAATCATGAAAAACCCAGCGTTCCATTTTGATGCTGTCCTTGGTCTGCTACGGGACCCGGAGACGCGGACCCTTGACCTATTGGCCGCCATACATGAACACAAAACGGAATATCTCAAGGCTGTACCTCCCAGAAACCACTGCGTTTGTACATTTTGGTCCTGTACCTGCATTTGACAATACATTCCAGGGTATTCTACATGTTGGGAACACTCCCTGAGTGGTTTAGGGTTTTCTTGTTGACCTCACCATAGTCAACAACCAATCGTAGGGCAGTCGATCCCGGTTTAACAACCAGGAAGCAGGGACTTCAGTGATGCGGTTAGTCCCCCTTCTTATATTCTTCCACGAGGCCAGCATCGATACATTCCTGTATCTGGGGCTCGATTTCTTCAACCTGTGCCTGAGGAACGGGGTAGGGACAACGCCTCACTGGCGTCTCCTCAAATTCAGGTTTGAGCTTTAGGTCCATCTGGACCAGTTTTTTACAGGAGAGGGGAGGCGGCAGGGCGCCGAACAGCTCCTCATAGGTTAGGAGCAGTTTCTTCAGTCGGGGGTCAAGGTTAAGACTGTCGATTTTCTGGAGGAAATCCTCCTCAGCATGGAGGTTGTTCTTACCTCGCTCTTTCTTTTTCCGCTGATTAGCAGTTTCGGCAGGTACTGAACCATCGTCCCAATCAGGGGGACATTGCTGCCCATAGTGCAGAGAATACACTAGGGGTATCTCAGGCTCAAGCAGCGTGTAGGAATCATTGTCCTCCTCAGACCAGATGGATGATTTCCAGGTCTGTCTGAGGTATTGTAGCCGCTCTTGGCACCCAATACCTTTGGCCTTCAGGTACAACAGCCGTCGGAGTTCCTGAGTGTCATGCTTAGACAGTGGCATGTTATTAGAGGCAGGCTGCGCTAGGGCATCAGGACTCTTGGCAACGGGTTCACCTGAGTGCGTATGCTGCATGTGCAGCACCGGTTTCCCAACAGGGGAAGTTGCTTCTGAGGTTTTGCTCTAGATATACCTCCTCCAGCAACAGCTGGGCCGGTAAGGCACTGTGTTTGAGTTCAACACAGCTGGGATCAACAAGAGAGATAGTGCTGGCGATCTCAGACAGTTGGTCGTCAGCATCCCCTTTTACAGCTGCAGGTTCCAAATAGCCATCGGGAGATTCACACCCTGTAAGTGTGGCAGATAGGAGCTCAGGAGATCAGTTTTTTAGATCAGAAAGTGTCAAGCCACCATTTGTGGCCATGACCTCATTCAGTAGCACGTGATCCAGATCACACAGGTGTACAGGATTGAGGCATCCATCGACAATGGATAAGAAACTGGCCCACTCAGGGGCCTGCATAGCTGTGTCTGAGTCCTCAGGCACGTAGATGGGACCGTCGGGGAGTTGCACTCTTCCCACGGTCATTCGGTCTAGCATACGGCGCCAATAAGCGTGTTCAGCTGAGCAACCCCAGTCCTGGGTGCACATGACAACCCTTCCTCCCTCATAAGCCATTTTGGTTAGAACCTTCACGAGCAGGGAGGAGGGAGGGTTAGCATACGTCAGGCCCATTGCTTTCCAGAAGAAACGGAAAGCGTTGTTCAAATGTTTTGAGCAATACAACTGCATGATGTGCTGTTGTTGGCTCGCGCACAATTCCACTTGGATCTCATCCAGGGTTACCTGAAGGGCCGCCAGTCCGTTTTCAAGAACGCGACGGGCCAATTGGTAGTTTTCAGTACGATAGCTAGTCTTGGCTGCGTAGCGCAGCCCAGAGTCTTTTCGTCTTGACAGCTCCAAAGGTACGGGGTAGAGCCCACTGCCAAAGTTGCAGTGCACAGAATAGGGGCGCTGGAGAGTGAGCATTTTTCCCTGGGGGTTTCTTCGTAGGAAGTCGGTACCAATGACGATGTCAAAGGCGTCAGTGTCCAACACTCTGCAGTGTCTGGTCACAGTTTCATCGCCAAGACATATATTCACATCGACTCCCCCCAAGGAATGGATGGTGCGCCCATCCCCTACTCTTATGGCCACTGTCTTAGTTTTCTTGAAAGTCTTTAGCAGGCGCCGGGCCACTATAGAAAGTGTTGCGCCGGTGTCAAGCACTGCTCGAAAAACTTGATCCCTGATTTTCACGAGGATCCAGAAAACGAAGTCCTCCTCTTCGGAGCCGCCCCCCTACTCCTCAGCAGGGAATTGGACATCCACCCCTGCAGCCATGAGGGACTTGGCCATCCAGGCCAGTTGCCTCTTCTTGGAGTTATTCCCCTCAGGGGAGGCGTTATCCCCCTGTGGGCGTTTCGAGGGGTCACCCTCGGCAGGGGAGGGAGAAGTAGCAGGCGCTGATGAGCGCCTCTGGGGGTTAGGGGCTCTACCTTTACCACCCCCCTTGCCACCTCCTTTACCACCTTTTTTCCCATTCTGGGGAGTTCTGGTGGGTGTTTGGGTCTTCTGGCCTTCAGCCTCCTGCCGCTTGTGTTTGTCACTATCTCGTTTCTTTATGTGTCATTCGTCCTCGTAGTGACGATGTTTGCCACAGTAACCACAGATGATGGTACACTTGAAATGGCTTAGGCGGCTCAAGTTGCATGGTCAAAATCACACCAAATGCACCCAATTTGGACCATGCAAAAAAATAGTTTTTCACAGGCTCTGTTTTTTGAAAACAGAATATTAGTCCAAAGAAAGTATCTTTCTTACCATTTATGCCATTTTGTGCCTTTTTTCGGACAGCCGAAAACAAAAATTAACAATAAAAAAATTAATAAATCTTATGATCTCATTGGAAAATGATGCGCTTTTAGCGGAAATTGGCCAACAAATACATTTTGCGTCCCCCTTGTTTTTTGGATGAACAGGGTCTGCAGAAAAAATGATTGCAACATCTTTTTCTGTTCTGCATTTTCATTGCATACCTGGGAAAATGATTTATTGATCAAATTCTATGCGCGAGGCCTCGCGCAATCAAGACCAAGGATCATCAAAACAGAAGCATGGCGGATGGAATATCAATGCAAAGCATATGCAACATGTGGTTGAAGGGGTGCTGCATGCGCGAGCCCTCGCGCATAACTTACTAAACCAAAAACCGCAGCCGATTGATTTTCCTTTGTAAAGACGGCTTCAGGGTCGGGTGGTCTTACCACCCACCCCACGGTTTGATTTTTGATGTGCACTGCCTGAAAAAAGAGTTATAGGTTGTGACTTTCAACTTCTGGGACTGCATTGCAGTCCTCATTGCGCGAGGCCTCGCGCAAAAAAAGGCCCAGAAAATATATTCTTTGTACCATTGTGATGGGTTCTCATCTGATAGCGCTTGTGCACAACCTTCACTGAAGCAACGATTACCTAAATTGTCGTTGAGTCATTGAAATTTACCAGAAGCTTGCCCCCCCGGAGGCGGCAAAACTCTTCTTGGGCTTGGTCAGCGCCTGCGCTTGGCAGACTGCTTCCCCCAGGGCACCTTCTTTCTCCAGGTATCGAACATCATCTTGATAATTGGCGTCGTTTGCACTACATTGCATTTTACTCTCCAAAAGATCAGTTTTTTTGGCCCAAACAAAGGCTCAAAAAAGTGCCACGCATGGCAAATTCATATTTTCTTTGCGCATTTTACTTTGATTTATAGTGAACAACAGAAGGATCAATTTTTCCTCAGCCAAAGCTTCAAGGGGGGTCCCTGTCCAGCTCAGCATCATCTGTTGAGTGGACACGCTTCATGTGTTACCAGTGATACTCTTTTCTTTTGCTTGACACTCCGCATAACTTGTGGCAGGTGTGCATCATGAGCAATGCTGAAGGATGCACCCTGTGCAACACCTGCAACGTATGTGCTCCTTTTGTTAGGAATACAACAACATTAAAAATGATTTCTTCAGTCATCAATTAGATTTGCAAGGCTTGTTTAGAGCGCTGAATGTCCGCCCGCGTAAACATCTGGTACAATGTGATCAAGTCAAGGGTACCTGTAATGTCACTCCAGTGTAGGCACCTGCTTGATTCCTAAATTCTACCATCATTACCTGGCTTTGGAGGGGCAACGGACTGCTTCTTGCGCGAGGCCTCGCGCAAGGAACAGTCCGTTGCCCCAAAAAATGCATTTTTTGGACCCATCAGGACCAAGAAAAGGCCAAAATTCCTTACACAAGAGTTCTTTTGGTGTGTCAAAAACGGCGTTATTTTTTGCAAGCCAAAGAGTGGTTCTTTTGGTCTTTTTTGAGGCCCTGTATTTTGGGCACTTTCTGTCGTTTTATACCGTGCAACTTGAGTCGCCTAGGAATGGTCCTAATGGGTCACAGTTTTCCCATCTTTAGTGTACTGTTGTCGTTTCATCTACAGCATACAACTACTGCGGTGGTCGCAGTCACGGGCATGACAAGGTCCCCCCTTGTCATTGACAGGTTTACAAAAGAACAGAGGGGGTGTGCCTTTTGCAGGTTTGACCTCATTCATGGCACGCACGTTACCCCTTCCTTTACCACCACCCTGGTTGGCGTTAGTGGGATTTTTAGATCCGTTCCCTTCGCCACGTTCGGGGGTAGGGGTACCACCTCCACACAGGTGTTTCTTGAGAAAATTCTCCATGTGGGAGTCATTTTCTGTCTCAAGAGCTAGCTCGATCAGCAGGTCCACCAGGTCGTCGTACGTGTGGGTCCGACTCTTCCTCTCAGAGGTAGTGCGGCAATCGTCCCACGTACGTGAAGGAATCTTACTCATGAGCCACACGTGGGGTTCAGTGGCTCCATAGGAACCCACGTTCATCCGTGAAAACAGATACTCTAGGTCGCACACGTATTCAGAGACTCGCGGAGCGGAAGGAAACTCAGGGAGCATAGGTAGTGTAACGGCAGCAGTGACAGCACTCAATTATACACTGATGTGATCAGAATTTCAGTGATTCTCAGATGTACATTAGTGCAGTAAATTTTCCGCTTCATTTCATGTTTTCCGTTCGCCGCCAGATGTCGCCTGTGAGCGCGCGTCGAGTCGCATTTGTCTTTCGTGATTTCCCAATCGGATTTATTTAAATTATTTCGAATGATTTCACGTTGTGTCATTATGTGCGATGAATGCGCATTGAGATTATATGTCTGCTCCATTTTTGTAGACCGGGCTTTCGTACTCTTCATATTCCATCATGGAGTTCACTGGACTTACAAGTGCTTCGCATATGTCGCTTTCAGAGGCTGGATATGGGTCCGAAGAGGGTTATGTGGGTTCGGAGATATCAGGGGCAGTGTCGGGCGTTACGACCCCTGGGGCATCAAGGCTACAGGCTTCGCAGTCACAACAAAGATCAACCACTATGCAGCGGTTACATGGTAGCAGAGGAAATCATGACTCTGCTTCTGGAATCTCCACTGATACTCTGAGATCGTCGGACTTTAGCGGGGCTATTACTCGTTCTGGGGCATTGCGTGTTCCCCCTGAGGTTACCTTCGTAGCATCTCCCCAACAAACCGAGGATCATCCGTCAGAGTGCCCTTACTGTGGCCATAAGCATTGGCCTGGAGTTCATACCTGTGCTGATTGTTGTATGAACGCCCCACCCAACCTTAAACCCGGTCGAGAATCTCCCTCCTCGAGTGAATCTGGTTCCTCCTCTCACGCTTTGCCTGATCTTGAAGACAGCAGCAGCGAAGGAGAGCAGTCTGACTCTGGAATTAGTGGTGATTACTGGGAAAACCACTTCCAGCAGATTTGGAATGAGGAAATTCTGCACAGGCAGAATTGGCTGCTGGCGGAGGCGGGCTATCCTGGCCGCCTGAGGGACTGGTTCAGGGCGTCGTGCCAGTTCCTCAGGGACAGCGGCCAGTCCAGATTCGACGCCCAATTGCAGGAGCAAGAGAACTGGGAGGAGCTGATGGACCAGTTCGACCACCAGGCAGCAGTGATGGTGCAGATGGCCATCATCGCCGAGGAGAGACGCCAGAATGTGCGCCAGCACGCTGGTCCGTCGGGCGCCTGGGGTCGACACGACGAAGAGGTCGATGAAATGAGGTGTGATTCGACACATTCTCACCTCTCCAGGGAGCAACTGTCCAAGCTTCCTGACTCCAACTCCAGTGTTGACAGCTGGGTTGATGAAGTCAGAAGCAAAGGAAAGGGTACGAGATGCCCATCCTGTGGCGAGTGCGCCAAGGACTGCTCCTGTCGAAGACAGATTTCGTCGCTGGAGAACAGGGTGAAGGAGCTGAAGAAGGCCGCCAAGGAGAAAAAGAGGGATGATGACAGCAAGTGGAAGGAGATGGAACAGAAGTTGGAGAAGCTTACAGATCTGGTACAAAATCTGAGCACTACTGGGCTCACTGGACCAGCGCCTACGATGGCAAGCCACCCAGCACCTACCTCCTCAGCTGCACCTACATCCACGCCTTACGGCGTTCCACATTCTCCAGCACCCCCAGCTTTTACTGGCCACCATCCAGCTTTTAGTGGAATTTCTGGTATCCCCCCTACTGGAATTACAAGTTCTATTGGTTTCAATCTGGGTACCGAAGGAGGAGAATCTTCGTCGCATGGGTCTATACTGTCTGTTGGTACTGTCGAAGATATTGATGGAGAAGCAAGGACCACCGTGAAGGAGCGATCAATGGCCTTGAAGAAGAAGGACCGGCGGCAGAAAGAAAATGAGGCCAAGATCAAAGAAAAGCAGAAGAAATTGAAGGAGATGAGGCTGCATCAAGCACCGCAGACGCCGTTCGTGCAGCCTACTGTGGACCAGGCGTTGCTGGCGGCCGCAATTGCGCAGGCACAGGCCATGGGAGGCGCCGCAGTCAATCCAGTTTTCGTCAATCCGGTCGGCACAGCCACCAACTTCAACCTGAACCACTTGCTGAACCCTTTGCACATGAGGCTGAGAGGGTCAGTAATGAAGCAGCCGAAGGTCTCAGGGCACCCAAATTACTGGGCGTCCTTCGAGAGGCAGTTCATGGTGTGGCTGCAGACGGAGAAGCTCGACAAGGAACTCTGGATCCTTGGGCTGATGGACTGCTTGACGGGCAAACTCAGGGAGAGTACTTATAACCTTTATGTGGAAAGGCAAAGTCAAGGAAATCCCCTGAGTTATGAGGAGTTGTATCGCAGTCTCAAGAAGAAAGGGTCTCGACTACCTGAAGATCATTACAGGAACCGTCTGGAGAACTTCAGGGCGATCAAGAAATTCTTTCTGGAAGAGGTTCAAATTGCAAGGCAAGATTGGGAGTTTTTGGTGCAAGAGGCGGAGAACTCTGGAGAAGGACTTTTTGAAGGCGCAATGAAGAAGATCCTCCTGAGCAGGCTCACGCCGGAGACCAAGCAGAAGATCAGGGACTCTCAGGCGGACCAAAAAGTCCTGGGCAACTGGGTTGAAGTCCGAGGATTGCCAGAAACTATGGGAAAAATGGCTGTTCGTGAGTTGCTACACTCTATCAGTGCTACTGGATTGAAGGACATCACTATTCGTGAGGGCAGATGGAGAGTTGGTTTCCACGATTCTGAACAGTCGGAGTTTTTCTGCAGCATGGTGGATGGAAAAGTGAAGTATAAGGGAACAGTTTTGAAGGTACGACCGTGGATCTTCTCGTATGGAGTTGAGCAGATCTGGGACCAACTTGAAAAGTATGCAAACTTAGAGCGCCAGAAGTCCCAGGATGCACATGGCTTCGGAGGCAAGGTCAACGCCGTTGGTGAGAAGGGATGCTCTGTGTGCATTGCCCTTGGAAAAGAAGGTCGAGCGGCGACTCACACGACCGCAGATCACAGATGGACGCCCTCAGATCTCAAGACAATTCAGTCCAAAATGGATGGAAAGGGAAATTCTCCCTAAAATCCCCAGCAGGATGGAGCACGAGATGCTGACCAGCATGGAAGGGGAAAGGGTAAAGGGCAGTCCAAAGGAAAGAACAGAGACTGGACACCAAAGGATTACTCGCAGCAAGGCCGAGATCCAAGCGACTCAAGATGGACCGATGCTGGTGGAAAAAATGGTGGAAAATCTGGCCAAAAAGGTGGAAATGGCAAGGGAAAGTCCGGGAATCAAGATGATTCCAAGGTGAATGGCAACCCCCTTTACGCGGAGACGCCAGCGAACAAGACCTTCGGCAACAACAAGGATACTGGAGGTCGAGGCAAGGGCAGATCCAACGAATCCAACCCCAATTCCAACACCTCCAACAACAAAGGTCAAGGTGGTAAGAAAGGTGGTAGTGGAAAATCATTTGGTGTTCGTGGACGTGGAAAAGGAGTGAATGCTGTCGAAGCAGGAGAAGAATGGGTTGACGAAGGACAAGTACAGGACGTGCAGGCGAACGACGAAGAAGAATGGCAATAGGGAAGCCAACTTGACCCAATTCCCAACACGCGGGTTGAGTGGCAGGAGACAAAACCCATCAGGGTAGTTGGGGCGGTGGATGGACGCTGCTGGGACAGGCTAGCGCGCTCCTCTGGCCTCCTGTACCCTGCCTGGGTCCTCAGCGCTGTCCGGCGAGGCAAGCAGCGCCAGTTTGTCTGCTGGATCCAGGTCAGATCGACGGATGGTAAGGTTAAACTTGCCAGATGTCTGATCGACAATGGTTCAGAGGTCAATGTGGTGAGGAAAGGCTTTCTGCAGGAGGATGAGACAAAGATGTCCTCCACCCCTGTCCAGCTGGAGGGAGTCAGCGGACATCGCCTTGACGGTGGCGACAGAGAAGCAGAATTGGCGGTCAGATTGGTGAAACAATCAGTCTGGAGTGTGGAAGAGACGGTCACTGAGGAGTGGTTTGCTGGAAAATTCTATGAAGCCAGCATAAAGTATGATTTATTCCTGGGTCAACCCTGGCTTCACGCTCACCGTGTGTCGCCCATGGGACACAGGACATGCTTCCTCCAAGATCCGTCGACCAGCGACCCGTCTGACCTGTATTATCTGCACCCATATACCAAGAGTATCCACCAGTTCAAGGAGAGAAATAAGCTGCATTTTCAGCAAGATGGGCAGGAATGGACAAGGAATCAAGAAGATTTCGACGAAGGAAAGGTGGATTCGTTGAACAGCAAGAAGTGGAAGTCAGTTTGCTATCGAGTAGTCGACAAATGGCGGGACATTCTGGTGGATTATTTCGAAAAGAACCACAATTTTCGTCCTGAAGTTGATGCTTTTGCAAACAAAAAGAATAAAAGATTTCCGAAGTTCTACGACGATGCCTGGAGTGAGGACTGGTCTGAACCTCTTTGAATCAATCCGTCCTTCGACGTTTTTCCTCGTGTGGTGCAGAAGCTGAAGCAATCCGGCGCAAAGGCGATTTTAATTGTCCCCAATTGGCCAAGACAAAAGTGGTTCAAGGACATTATGGACATTTCAATCGACATTGTCGAGCTACCTCACAAGGGAGTGAAGCTGTATTGTGAAGACAATGGCAAGCCTTTGCCACAGCGTTCGTGGAGCACGTTGGCGTGCTTAGTTGACGGGAATCTGGGAGATTATTGGCAAGATGGCAGTGAAATGGGAACAGAAGAGGTTATCTCAAATTCCTCAAGAATCGACGAAATTGAGGTGGATGAAGACGATCGAGAGCAGAATCCCGACGTATCGTCGCGGAAGGAGGGAAGGACAATCGGCGTCCCTCAAGAGAACGCCTTCATCCATTACAATTCGTCCCCATCAGACAAGAATCAAGCCAAAAAAGTCAAGATTTCAAGCAAGAATGATGACAAATCTCCAAGAATCTCGCCTGAATTGACAGGAATGAAGCTGAATTCGTCCGACCATCCCTTCAAGACATTCGTGGACCCCTTTCATTGGTGGGATCCCACGGAGGAGCGAGCTCAGGTGAGCTTCATGCGCCAACAATGCGACGAAGAAGTTTGGAATGAAGTGGCCAAGAACATGAGACCACGACCAACAATTCGCAAATTGGTGGACATAATGTCGGTGATTAAATGTGGGAATCAGGTCGACGGAGACAAGATATCTGCAAGAAGGGACGCAGTGTTCGAAGATTATCAAGATGACGTGCTGAGTGGGAAGTTGTGGAAAAACCCCCCAACTCGATGTGAAAATGGGGAAGCCAAGATTGACATAATCGAAGGCTCCAAGGTTTACAAACAACGTCCATTCTATCTCCACGGCACCAAAGCAGATGCCCTGCGAAAGATTATTGAGCGCAATCTCTATGAGTTCGGTTGGTTGGAGGGCTGCATGAGTTCAGAGTGGTGTTCAGCACCATTTACTGTGCCAAAACCCCCACCTGCTGACCAATCCAGCATAGATGCTTGGCGTCTAGTGGTGGATTACAGAGCCCTGAATGCCGCCACAGTACCAGACGCGCATCCTCTTCCTTTAATTGAGAAGGAGATAGCCGCGAAAGCAAAAGGCAAGCTCTTTACTGTGTTGGATTTGCGCCATGGCTTTCATCAGATGCCCCTTCGAAAGGAGGATAGGCATTTGACGGCAATGTGCACACCCTGTGGCACTGTCCAGTGGACTGTACTGCCGATGGGTCTGAAGAATGCGCCGTCGATGTTCCAAAAGATGATGGAGACTATTTTATTTCAGAAGCACAAGTCTCTGGATTTACAAGAATTCTGCAGCATCTACATTGACGACCTTCTGATTGCCACGCCGTTGGGAAACAACTTTGATGAGTGCCTGAAGTTGCACGAAGAACAAGTTCGAAAAGTTCTCGAAGTCCTTCGACAGGAGAAGCTCGTGTGTGGACCCAAGAAGGGCAAGATGTTCCTCCAGAGTGTGGAATTTTGTGGCTCTGTCTTGGAAGATGGGACAAGAGGACCAGCCCCAGGAAAAATGGCTGCCCTGCAGCTCTGGGAAAGGCCTAAAGCCATCACGCAGCTTCGTGCCTTTTTAGGCTGCTGCAATTACTACCACGAGTTCCTTCCTCTCTACGCCAAGTTCTCTGGTCCATTGACAGAGTTACTCAAGGTTGGCAAAATAGAAGGAAAGAAGGGATCTCAAGTCAAGCTCAAGTGGACGCCAGAATGTGAAGAAGCCTTTACTGGTCTCAAGGAAGCACTGGCGAATGTGGTTACATTAAAGACTCCGTGGTTGGATGGAAGACCTTTTTATATTCGTACAGACGCCAGTCGTTACGCCATTGGTGCTACGATCGAACAAGTCGATGACGAAGGTCACCATCATCCTCTGGCTTTCTGGTCTCGCAAGCTTACAACAAGACAGCGAAATTGGAGTCCAAGGGAACAAGAAGCCTACGCAATCCTTTGTGCCTTACGGCGTTATGAAGGTTGGATCTTGGGCCATCGCGTTGAGGTACTGACTGACCACAAGTCACTGGAGAGCTGGAGGACAGAACATGTGGATACCCCTGGTGGACCAGCTGGGAGAAGAGGCCGTTGGCATGAAACTCTCAGCAGATTTGACCTCCATGTGACTTACATTCCGGGTCGCTACAACACAGTGGCGGACGCCCTGAGTCGCTGGGCCTACCCAGCCTCAGAGGCTTACTCTGAAGTGAGTTTTCATGGGACAGCGACGGATAAAGCTGAAGTGATCGACTTCGACAAAGAGGAACAAGCACTGATCAAGAAACATTGTCTCCAATGTTCGGTTAAAAATCGGATGAAGGTGGATTTGGTCAGATGCAAGGAGATTACCAAGGCAGATCAGACTGCAGGAGTTAACTCTGACTCTGAGTCGTCGCTGCCACTCCTGAATGTGTTTCCTACGACGAGATCCAAGTCGAAATCCACGCTCCCTCCACAACAAAAGGACAAGGAAACTTCCTTCCTCTATGTGGATTGGACGAAGATGTACAAGGAGGACAGGTTCTTTGGGTCTGTATACCACAACTTGAAAGGGGACAAGCCTTACGACTCTGAAGAGACGTCTGATTTCAAAATCCAAGGCGACAAGTTATTTTGGCAAGGACGGATTTGTGTTCCTGATTGTCTGATTGACCAATATGTCAAACATTGGCATCGGAATGAGACAGCCCACACACATTCTCGTGTGCTGGAGCAGGAGCTACGTCACAGAGTGTACACAAGGGACCTCAAGGGTGCCTGTGAACGAGTTGCCAAAGGATGCAAGCAATGTCAGGCGACCATCCCCAAGAATCAAAAGGCAGAAGGACTACTGAAGGGATTACCAATTCCTGAGAGGCTGTTCGACAAGGTGACGGCGGATGTCTTCGAGTTGGGACAAATCCAAGAGGAATGTCTCTACACGAGGAAGCCTATTGTTTGGGTTTTGTTAATTCAAGACCGCCACAGTGGCTACATCCAAGTCCTCCCTTGCAACACGAAGCATCTCACCTCTGAAATGGCTGCCAAGTGGACTGCAAGTCAGTGGATGAGTAACTGGGATGTGCCCAGTGAAATTCTGACGGACAGTGGGAAAGAGTTCATTGGGACTTGGTGGGAGAACATGTGTGCCCTATTGGGAGTTCATCACCTTCGTGCCCGAGTCTACGACCATCGATCTCTCCCTGCTGAACGCGCTGGAAGAATTCCTATCTCCATTCTGAGAAAATTCCTGGCGACTGAAAAAGACTACAATTGGTTGGAGACAATTTACTGTGTCTTGAGAAGATACCATCGCACCAAGAATTACACTGGATTAAGTCCGAATGAGCTGGTTTTTGGTCGTGAGAGAATGGGTCCTGGACCAGTGATGTATCATCCAAGCCAGTGCTACGACGCATCACAATGGTTTGAGAAGATCAAGGATCTAGAGTCCAAGTGGATCAAAGCCAAAGTGGAAAGTCAAGCAGATTGGTTGAATTTCAAAAATAAGTCAAGAACGCAAGGAAAACCCTTCGAGAAAGGCCAGCAAGTTTGGCTTCGTAAGTCAGACGAGACCCTGAAGGACGACAACAAATTGTTACCTTTATGGGATGGCCCATTCCAAGTCAAAAGTCAACAAGTGAGACTACATTCAACATTGAGATTGAGCCAGGCAGGCATGAAGAAGTACATCGAGACCGTTTGAAGGCCGAAGTACCCTGCCCCAAAGGAAGGTTCAAGCCTCTCTATTGGACTTCGAAGTACCTGAGCGACAGGAAGATGGTCACAAGCAGTTTCGAGTTGGAGAAGATTCTTTAGTACAAGAAGAATGCTCGAGGCAAGTGGTACTTTCTGTGCAGATGGAAAGGATTCGGTCCAGAAGAAGACAAATGGGAGCCAGCTTCAAGCTTTATCCATGGGTATACGGATACTTTCATCAAGTTCCTGAAGAAACACCCTGAGATTGACAAAGAGCTCTCGCTGATCAAGGATTGTGTCACCAAGGAAGACTTACAAGCACAAGAAGAAGCTCCAATTGTGGCATCATCCATTCAAGACAAGATCTGATCAGGATTGAGATCGCCGAAACTCTCCGAAAGGTTTACGGTCGACATATACCCTTGGCATGGGGACAAAACAGTCCTGACGCATCGTCTGTGTAGTTCGATGGACAGATGAAGGGACATTCTGGGGTCATCCTGGTCATTCCATCCATCATTCTCATCATGGCCATCATGTGAATCATGTGCTTCATCTCAGATCATTCCAATCGGAAGTTCCGAGAGGCCTTTATCCTCAACCACGACGACACTATCGCCTTTTGCTGTCGGCTCGACCCCTCTACTCGCCTTGGGAAGGACTCGTTCGGGTTCGTGCTCATTACAGAGATTCTGGCACATGACTGAGTCTGATCCATTTCATGTGTTTGACGGATCTGCTCAGAATGTGATTTCCATCAGCTCTTACATTGAGACGGTTGGTTCGTTCTTCAATCGACCACTGTCAAAGGGCTTATATAGACCAAGTGACGACGATGGTGTTCTTACCTGTGTCGACTCGCTGTTCATCTGTGGATTGTGTTGGAATCCCCCTCAGAATCAGCTCAATTTTGGCAAATTCCCAGTACCAAGCGTTGGATGCTTATACATTCTGGGACTATAACGAGTCAATTACCCCTTCTGGCTCATACTGGATTAAACATGAAGCCCTGAGAACAATACTGACAGTGTGGGGATACCCCACTGGGTTTTCTTGGCTATCATTACTTTAAATGATTGGATTTCCATCATGGAATTCATCATCATCCTGAGGATTTGACCTGGATTGGCTATGAATGAGAACTGGATTTCCGTTCAACACTACACACAGTGTCTATTGACATTGATCTGGACCTATTTTGGCTTGCTGTGAACTTCGCCACTCTCAATCCGTGGGCGATTCACTGATTTTGGTCTCAATTCAGGCACATTTTGTACCATAATCTGGCATCTGGTCTCATGACTAAAAATGACACCAGCCAGTTTCACATATCTTGGACTCCATGAAGGGATACCCTATTTTTTTGACGCTCGACGACATGGCGACGCTCGTTTTCTGTTTTCTGGCAGTGGAATGTCAGATCCTGATTTCATCATGAATCATGGATCATGGATCATCATGTACATTCTTCACTCAGACTTTCAATTTTCGAATTTTCGAGCTTGAACGAAGCTTTTTCTGTGTGCCCTAAGGTACCTATGCGTTTCATTCAAGTCGATGGCCATCGCGAAGCACAGATCTCAGCACAGTTTTGCTCAATTCAGCTCAATTTCACACATTTTGCCGTCTAATCTAGGTTTTTGGTCACTTTCGCCGTTTCGTTCACTTCACTTGACCCAGCCTGACATACTGGCGTATGTTTTCAGAGGGGGAGTGTAACGGCAGCAGTGAGAGCACTCAATTATACACTGATGTGATCAGAATTTCAGTGATTCTCAGATGTACATTAGTGCAGTAAATTTTCCGCTTCATTTCATGTTTTCCGTTCGCCGCCAGATGTCGCCTGTGAGCGCGCGTCGAGTCGCATTTGTCTTTCGTGATTTCCCAATCGGATTTATTTAAATTTTTTCGAATGATTTCACGTTGTGTCATTATGTGCGATGAATGCGCATTGAGATTCTATGTCTGCTCCATTTTTGTAGACCGGGTTTTCGTACTCTTCATATTCCATCATGGAGTTCACTGGACTTACAAGTGCTTCGCATATGTCGCTCCCAGAGGCTGGATATGGGTCCGAAGAGGGTTATGTGGGTTCGGAGATATCAGGGGCAGTGTCGGGCGTTACGACCCCTGGGGCATCAAGGCTACAGGCTTCGCAGTCACAACAAAGATCAACCACTATGCAGCGGTTACAGGTAGCTCCTTTATCTGTGTGCGCACACTGAGGTCAGTCTCATAGACCGGGAAAGTTTTTACCAGTCTTTGGAGCACCTCGGCCCATGTTGAACAGGTTTTCACAAACTGCTTCAGCTATTTTTGCAAAAATTTCTTTTTGCATGAGGGTTTCAGCAGTGAACCTTTAGTGGCCACATCCACATCGGATTGGCCAGTTAGAAAAAGAAACTCAGCAAATTCCTCTGCCCATTCGGGCAGATTTTTTGCGTCGAACTCCGGCAATTCCAGCTGGATGTTCGCCTGGGCAATACGTCTGCCACTCTTCCCACCTGGGGTTAGGCCTGAAGGGGGGGGAGCTACGCCGGCAAGGGGTGCCACGGCTGACAGCCCTCTTTTTCCAGTCTCTGTCACAGGCACGTCCTGTAGTTCAGCGATAGGAACTGTCCTAGCGCGAGGATGAAAAGGGCCGTGGCAGGTGACCTTGGGTAGCAACCTGGACACCCTTGATTTTTTCAGATCTTCAGCCAGCGTGCTCAGTCCAGGTGAGGGTGAGGCCAGTGCTGGCTCGGGTAGGGGTTCAGTGATACCCTATTTGGCTTTGACAGCTTCAGAAAGGGCTGTCACATCAGGTACTTCGGACCCAGACAACAATTTGGCCAGTAGTTCGGCCGTACGATCCAGGGCCCCATGAGTTGGCTCTGGGAGATGGGGATCTTACACATATGCGGGGCACACTTCAGGGCTCCTGCTAGTGATTGGCAGCTGCGGACGCCATACTGGCCCTCTCGGTCGCCTGGGTAGAGAAACTCTGTCGGCCAGGTCCGAAGATGGGCCGGAGTAAGGGTAGGAACCCATGTCCGTGTACGCTGGGGATCCCAAGGCGTCTAGTGGCTCCTCTCGATCTTCGCCTCTTACGAGCTTGTAGTACTCCACGTGGAGAATATATCGTTGATTCTCCTTCTGAATTCGCCTTCTTCCTCAGGTCCTCCAGCTGGGGTAGCCGTTGAAGAAGAAGCAGGGCATACAGATAGGGAGATAGAAGCAGCAATCCTTCGGCCGAGATGCTGCAGGCTGTCACCGCGGGCCGCTAAGGACTCTGTGGTTAATCTGGGCGCTTCTTGTTCCGCCCTTCTGGGCGAAGAGGGGCCAGCAAAGAGGGAGAACACAACGGGAAAAAAAAAAGTGGGGGGGGGACGGAAAAGGGGGTGGGGGCGCACAACAAAGCGCCGAGACCCAGGGCACCAAAAGCGACAAAACAAAGGACCATGGGGAGGGTGAAGTAGGGGGAGCACCGCCCGGAAAAACGGGAAAAAAAGAAAAAAAACAGGGCAGGGGGGGGAGAATGAAGCAAAAACAAAGAGCGCCAAGGCCCAGGGTACCCGGGGCCGGGAAGCACAAAAAGCCAGAGACAGCGGGGGCGCGAGGGGGGGGAGGGAAAAAGGGGAAAGAAAAAGAGAAAAAAAAAGAAGGGGAAAAAAAAACACCCGAAGCGCTGGCAACCCCAGCCCGGAGGGGGCCGAACAAGGAGGAAGGACAAGACAGCCACAGGAAAAGGTGAGGCGCACCATTACGCGCCCGGGAGGCCGGCCCGCCCAACCCGGCCAAGAGGAGCACGCACACACACATGCGCGGGACCCAGGCGTGGCGTCCTCCGACCCAAAAGGGGAGGTGTCGGCGTCCACACGAAACAGCGCCGGTGCACCGGCTGAGTCCCCCGTCGAAAGACGGACGGTACGGGAAACCGGACGCGTCAGTGACCGGGTCCACACACGCCACACCACCGCAGCGCACGCAGCCCAAGACCGAAGCCAGAGGGACCCGCCAGGGACAACCCCATCGCGGGGCCCCGAACGGGTACGACGCGGAGCGCGCCCAGCGCCCTTGCCTCGGCAGGGGCCAGCGGCAGGCACAATGAGCCCGGTTCTCGGCCGGCCTCCACGTGCCCCGCGCAGCCACCCAGTAAAGCCGGGGGCAACAGCCCGCGGGGTGGGGGAAGGCACCACGGCGACGCGAAAGCCGACCGGAGCACGGAGAGGGACCGGACCGGACGAGGCGCGGCGCACCAACGAGGGGCCACGAGGGACGCCAGAGAGGCACGCCGCCGGCCACAACCACGGCACGAGGACAGGTGCCAAGGCACAACGGCCACCAGGTGCCGCGAACCCGGGAAGCGCGCACAACACACGACCAACCCCGGCATGGGAGAAGGTGCCAAGGACAACCGGGCCCCAAAGCCTGCACACCGGACCCACAGCCAGTGGGTAGCGGGCCCCGGCCGAAGGACGAGAGGTCGGGGGTGGGAGAGCGCCCGACCCAGGACGCCCCACACCCAGGCAAATGGTGCCCCCCCCGGCGCGCTCTTATGCCGCCCGCACAGCGCGCAAAGCAAGCACGCAAGAGCGCGCGCTGTGGGGTTGATGACGGGTCGCCACACCCGCATCCCCCGCACCCACAGCCAGTGCGTAATGGGCCCCGGCCGCACGCCCGAAAGGACGAGTGGTCGGGGGTGGGAGAGCGCCCGACCCCGGACGCCCCAAATCCAGGCAAGAGGCGCCCCCCCCCCGGGCACCCTCATGCCGCCCCCACAGCGCGCAAAGCGAGCTCGCAAGAGCGCGCGCGGTGGGATTGGTGGCGGGTCCCCACACCCTCAGCCCCCGCACCCACAGCCAGTGGGTAGTGGGCCCCGGCCGCACGCCCGAAAGGACGAGTGGTCGGGGATGGGAGAGCGCCCGACCCTGGACGCCCCAAACCCAGGCAAGAGGCCCCCTCCCCGGGCTCCCTCGTGCCGCCCCCACAGCGCGCAAAGCTGGCTTGCAAGAGCGCGCGCGTTGGGGTTGGTGACGAATCCCCACGCCCGCACCCCAGGCACCCACAGCCAGTGGGTAGTGGGCCCTGGCAGCACGCCCCAAAGGACGGGCGGTCGGGGGTGGGAGAGCGCCCAATCCCGGACGCCTAGGCAAGAGATGCCCCCCCCAGGGCACCCTCATGCCGCCCCCATAGCGCGCAAAGGCAGCTCGCAAGAGCGCGCGCGGTGGGGTTGGTGATGGGACCTCGGGCCTGCATCTCCCGCACCCACAGCCAGTGGGTAGTGGGCCCCGGCCGCACGCCCGGAAGGACGAGTGGTGGGGGTTGGGAGAGCGCCCGACCCCGGACTCCCCAGACCCAGGCAAGAGGCGCCCCCCCGGGCAACCTCATGCCGCCCCCAAAGCGTGCAAAGCCAGCTCGCAAGAGCGAGCGTGGTAGGGTTGGTGACGGGTCCCCACGCCCGCAGCCACCCCACGGGGAGTGCGCAGCCCCAAGCCAGGTAGGGGGGAAACGCGATCCCCCCCCCCCGTAGCAAGCCAAACGGAGCACGGGACCGAGGCAGGACACGCGGAGGGGCACGGACCGCGTGGAACGGCCCTACCAGCGCCCAGCACCGGGACCGCGCGAGGTGCGCGCGCCACACCAACCCGAGGAGGCGGGGGGGGCGTGGACACCCCGAGAGCGCGAGCGCACACACACACAAAGGACACGTGGGGAGTACCAGAAGGGCAACCGGACCGAGCCCGCGGAACGCACAGACCGCGTGGAATGGCGTACCAGCGAGCGAGGATCAGGGACACCCGGACGGGACGGCCTGCCACACACAGCGCAGGAAACGCCGGGCGGGAAGGGGGACACTGGGAAGACACAACACCCGGCACCGGCCCCAACCCCCCCGACCCGGCCGCGAGCGCCGTGCACACACGACCAGGGCACTGCACCCGCCAAGGCAGTAGTGGCGCACCGCGCCACGCACCAGCCTCACTGCTAGGCAGCCTCCGCGCCAGCCCACGGGGGTCCCACTGGCGACAAGCCAGTAGCACGGGCCCGGCGGCGCCAGCACCCCGGGCGACCACGCATAAGGGGGGCGACGCGGTGGGTAGGCGCCTGCAGCTACGGATGCTAAGCGATGCACTGACCGGGGAGTGGCGAAATGGGGAAGCCGGGGAGGGACAGGGCTCCGAGCCCTGTGAACCGGGGGGACTCCGCCACCAGGCAGGAGGTGTGTCATGAAGGGCCCCCCACTAGGACCCGGTGGGGAGGATATCACCTTGACCAGGTGGCCCCCCGGGGCCGAAAGGCGTCTAGTACCTGCAAAATCAAACCACAAACCTCAAACTTCCTCTCAGAGGTAGTGCGGCAATCGTCCCACGTACGTGAAGGAATCTTACTCATGAGCCACACGTGGGGTTCAGTGGCTCCATAGGAACCCACGTTCATCCGTGAAAACAGGTACTCTAGGTCGCACACGTATTCACAGACTCGTGCAGCGGAAGGAGACTCAGGGAGCATAGGTAGCTCCTCTATCTGTGTGCGCACACTGAGGTCAGTCTCATGGACCGGGAACGTTTTTACCAGTCTTTGGAGCACCTCGGCCCAAGTTGAACAGGTTTCACAATCTGCTTCAGCTTTTTTTGCAAAGAATTTCCTTTTTGATGAGCGATTCAGCAGTGAACATTTAGTTGCCACATCCACATGGGATTGCGCAGTTAGAAAGAGAAACTCAGCAAATTCTGCTGCCCATTCGGGCAGATTCTTCGGGTCGAACTACGGCAATTCCAGCTGGATGTTCGCCTGGGTAATACGTCTGCAACTCTTCCCACCTCCTGGGGTTAGGCCTGAAGGGGGGGGAGTTACGCCGGCGATGGGTGCCAGGGCTGACAGCCCTGTTTTCTCAGTCTCTGTCACAGGCACGTCCTGTAGTTCAGCGATAGGAACTGTCCTAGCGCGAGGATGAAAAGGGCTGGGGCAAGTGACCTTGGGTAGCAACCTTGACACCCTTGATTTTTTCAGATCTTCAGCCAGCGTGCTCAGTCCGGCTGAGGGTGAGGCAAGTGCTGGCTGGGGTAAGGGTTCAGTGATACCCTATTTAGCTTTGACAGCTTCAGAAAGGGCTGTCACATCAGGGTCTTCGGACCCAGACAACAATTTGGCCAGTAGTTCGGCAGTACGATCCACGGCCCCATGAGTTGGCTCTGGGAGATGGGAATTTTACACACATGGCGGGCACACTTCAGGGCTGCTGCTAGTGATTGGCAGCTCCGGACGCCATACTGGCCCTCTCGGTCGCCTGAGTAGAGACACTGTGTCGGCCAGGTCCGTAGGTGGACCACAGTGATGCATATGTGGCCATGTGCTCATATGCAGGTTCATTTTCATAGGTAAAAGTATCTCCATGGAGGCCGGAAAAGCTCCAGGAGTACGCTGACACTCCAGGGCAGATGTCAGCTAGCCTGTAGTATCAAGAGAATAGCTCCAGCTTGGCCTGGAAATAACTAGTCATTTTGTTAAGTTTTTTGAGGTTTCTAAAACATTTGAAGGTTCATTGAAGCTTCTAAGTAATTAGAACCAACGGCGCGGCAGCGGGCGCCAGTCATCGCCGTCATTTTTACAACATTATTTTCTCGACGGAAAATGTCGTAAATGTTCGTAACAGCTCCAGAAAAGCTGTTTTTATATCAATTTCTAATGAATTATGATGGATTTGTAGTGTATGTTATGGCATGTTTCATGAAAATGCACTAACTGGACAATTTTCCACAGACGGCCTGCTGCGACGGCCGTTCCCTCCCCTATGGGAGATATTAAGTATAAGTCCATAGGTTTTCAGAAAAAATGGCATATGGCGCCAGAATGCCCTAAAGCCTCTAGGCTGGCGCTTGGGGGGAGACCCATGTTTCAAGTTTTAACCATGTTTTCAACATGTTCATGACATTGTTTGACTTGTTTGACCTTGCTTTGACCCAGAACTGACTTAGACATGTTGACCACAGCACAGTGCTCGTCGACCACGGTCGTTGACGACCTGAATCCCCGGTCACAGGGCCTGTGGTGCCCTGATTTACTGTGATGCTTTCCTACAAATCTAACCTTAGCACATGGTTTGGTACTTAGGTATGTTTACATGTGTATTAACCTAGGTTATTGCCTTGTTTGCCCTCTCTTCCTTTTTCAGGACACCAGATTGTGTCATAGGGCGAGCAAAGCTCCTGGAACAATTTGTATTTGCGTGGTATTACGGAATCTCTTGTGCCTACTTGCTCTTTCAATGTGTCTTGAAGAGTCCCCACATAGCCCCTAAAATGAGTGCTCCATATGCCTCAAAAAAGACTACAAAAATGGGTTCGAAAGACATCAAGCTCTTCCCCATGGAGCAAATTTCTGTACCCAAGATCCCAGGGCGTACCAATACGCGTCAAAATTGTTCTAGAGTCGATGCACCTCTGAAGGAGAACTTGGAGTTCTTTGTGTTCTTCAAGGTTTGTGGAGCCTTGGCACAAGCAACAAGAAGGAGCCAATACAACAAGCTCGGGTTCTTCACCAAGGCCAAGATTGGACTGCAGCTCAACAGTCGACGCCCTGGTCTGGCCTGGGAAGGCCTGGAGCGACAATACATCCAGGTATGTCCTCCACAACCTCCACCTCCTCCTCAAGTACTTGGACTGGGGAGCATCATCAGGAACATCAAGAAAATCAAGAAATTGATCATGACCAAGATAGTGAGCCTTTGTGGGCCACTTACTCTGGCTCAGAAGCAGCGGAGATCGCCGAATATTTTACGACAAATTCGTCAGCGACGTCCTGCGACGACAATGGTCCAGAAACCAGCCCAATAAAATGGTATGACAATGCTCCACATGAGTTTCAACAAGCCATTGATTTTTATGAATCCCAACAACAAGACCATCAACAATTTGACATGTGGGACAGCTTCAGCGAAGGTAGCTGTCGCCAGACAACGACGTCAAGAAGAAAAGAACGTCGTCCCCTCACAGCCAAGGAGCTGGAGAACTTTGACAAGGAGATGGAGAAGTTCTTCAAGAATTGTAAGAGCCCCATGGGCTCTGAGAGTGGCTAACCCTCTCTAATCATATTTGTTTGATTTTTCCAAGCCCTTTGTCATTTCCTGCCAGTCCTGCCAGAGTCCCAGTGATATATATTCGGGAGTATATGTTGTAAATACTTCTGTTTTCTGGCGATTCTTGCCATTGTTTGGCTGTACTATACTTATTTTTAAGGTTGTTTGAACCACACATTTTACTTGCACCACAGCCTTTTATACTTGTTTCTTTTGCTTATGTCTTCTTGCCCAAGGACTCTGTTTTTTCAGGATGGTTTTTTTTCGGAACACTGAGGCAGGAAGAACATATAGGGGCAAGCATGAGTTACTTCTACCCCTTGGAGGTTTCTCTAAACAAAGCTCATAGAAACCATTTAAGGAGGGGGGTGATGCATATGTGGCCATGTGCTCATATGCAGGTTCATTTTCATAGGTAAAAGTATCTCCATGGAGGCCAGGAAAGCTCCAGGAGTACGCTGACATTCCAGCGCAGATGTCAGCCAGTCTGTAGTAACAGGAAATAGCTCCAGCTCCGCCTGGAAATAGCTATTTTAGTCATTTTTTTAAGGTTTTTGAGGTTTCTAAAACATTTGAAGGTTCATTGAAGCTTCAAAGTAATTAGAACCAACGGCGCGGCAGCGAACGACAGTCGTCGCCGTCATTTTTACGACATTATTTTCTCGACGGAAAATGTCATAAATGTTCTTAAAAGCTCCAGAAAAGCTGTTTCTATATCAATTTGTAATGAATTCTGATGGACGTTTAGTGAATTTTATGGCATTTTTCATGAAAAAGCACTAACTTGACAATTTTCCACAGACGGCCTGCTGCGACGGCCGTTCCCTCCCCTATGGAGGATATTAAGTATAAGTCCATAGGTTTTCAGAAAAAATATCATATGGCGCCAGAATGCCCTAAAGCCTCAAGGCTGGCGCTTGGGGCGAGACCCATGTTTCAAGTTTTAACCATGTTTTCAACATGGTCATGACATTGTTTGACTTGTTTGACCTTGCTTTGACCCAGAGCTGACTTAGACATGTTGACCACAGCACAGTGCCTGTCGACGACAGTTGTTGACGACCTGAATCTCAGGTCACCGGGCCTGTGGTGCCCTGATTTACTGTGCTTTTTCCCGAAAAATCTAACCTTAGCACATGGTTTGCTACTTAGGTATGTTTACATGTGTATTATCCTAGGTTATTGCCTTGTTTGCCCTCTCTTCCTCTTTCAGGACACCAGATTGTGTCATGGGGCGAGCAAAGCTCCTAGAACAATTTGTATTTGCGTGGTATTACGGAATCTCTTGTGCCTACTTGCTCCTTCAATGTGTCTTGAAGAGTGCTCACATAGCCTTCAAAATGAGTGCTCCATATGCCTCAAAAAAGACTACAAAAATGGGTTTGAAAGACATCAAGCTCTTCCCCATGGAGCAGATTTCTGTACCCAAGATCCAAGGGTGTACCAATACGCGTCAGGAGTAAGGGTAGGAATCTATGTCCGTGTACGCTGGGGATCCCAAGGCGTCTAGTGGCTCCTCTCCATCGTCGCCTCTGATGGACTTCTAGTACTCCTCGTGGAAAATATATTCGTTGATTTTCCTTCTGAATTCGCCTTCTTCCTCAGGTCCTCCAGCTGGGGTAGCCGTTGAAGAAGAAGCAGGGCATACAGATCGGGAGATAGAAGCAGCAACTCTTTGGCGGAGATGCTGCAGGCTGTCACCACGGGCCGCTAAGGCCTCTGTGGTTAATCTGGGCGCTTCTTGTTCCGCCCTTCTGTGTACTGGATCTTCTTGAGACCCAGATGCGGCTCTGAGCTTGGGCTCACTGATTGAGGTGGGCCCACTGTTGCCAAGTTGAACTTGTACACTCCGAATTGCCAGGTCCTGGCAGACATCTGTACCGATGGTGTGGACATTTTGCTTCTGGTTTTGGCACGTGTACTTCTGAGAGTCGGTTCGAAAGGTTCTCAAGGGTTGCCTCTACTACCAGAAAGATGTCCTTGATTAGTGCCCTAATGATTTTGATGAAATCCTGCAGGTTTTGATGTTGAAAACCCAAACCAAAGCAGCAAGTAGAGCAAGAACAGGATATGGATCGAATCAATGAATGGTTTTGAAATCCAGTGTAACACAGAGGTGCTGCAGATAGACAAAGCAGGCATAAATACAAAGATTCAATCATAAATGGATGAAACAAATGATTTTAAGAGAAAGCTGGCCTGACTCTAGCCTCCAAATTAGCATCAAGCACTACATGTGCACTCTTTTGGATGAAATGGAGCTGGTTAGGAAAATAGGGCAAAGAAGTTAGGCCAGAGAGGCAAAATGACTTGGCCAAGCAACTGAATTCAGACACAGTTAAAACGTAGAACCACAATAAGTGGTAGAAACAGTTGAGTATAGGGGTCTTGGGGTGGGAGACCACTAAGCTTAACCTCCGAGGCCTTAGGCATGAAATGCCTACTTTATTTCGGTATAACCTCCATGAAGGAAGATACCTCTGCTCAGTTGAGTGGTAGGGGTGAACTTCATGGGGGGCTAGGGTTATAACCCTAGTTACTTTGAGAAAGTGTACTTCAAGCTTCAAAACAGGGATAAAAATACTTAAGTAAGTCTTAGCATCAAAGAAAGGGTTGTAACCAGGGCCTGGCCTGGATCAAGCTCTTCAAGAAAGAAATGGCAGTGAATTTTTCTTACTTCTCCCATACACGTAGGCGTGGCACTGCTGAAGCACATGCGCCCATTAATGTGTACCATTCTCCTCTCAAGTGCAGTGATGCATCCAAGGGTGACAGCCGGTGTGGGCGGAGGCACCACACCAGCATTTAGCCAGATCAAAATTTTGAGCCTTCTATCTTCCACTGGAGTCGCCCTACCTTCCAATTGGTATCCATATCCGCAACAGGATAGATCTAACACTATTAGCACCAAACTGGAAGGGTATTCGATTGGCTGGCCTGCATTACGGCGCGACCAACGACGGCGGGCGCGCACACACAGCAGCAGCCAATCGACGAATCCGAAACCCAAAGAATGTTAGAACAAATGCTGGCCAACCGCAGAATTGATAAAAATCAATGCAACATCAAAAATGCAAAGACAGAACTGAAATCTGCAGTCGGAATTAATTCTGGGACCGAAATCTGGGATTGGAATCAAATCCTGAATTCGCATAATAATTTACACCTGAAATGGCATACAAGAAGCAACATGAGTGTGCAAAGGAGAAAAGGACAACAAACATGGATTCTGACATGGCTATGCCCCAAGTTTTACATGGACGTGATATTCCTTGATAGAGAGTAGGGGGGCAGCTCTGAAGAGGAGCACTGGTTTTTTGAATCCTGCTGAAAATCTGGGATCAGGTTTTTTGGGCAGTGCTTGACACCGGCGCAACATTCTCTATAGTGGCCTGGCGCCTGCTAAAAACTTAATTAAATTAAGACTGTGGCCATAAGACGAGGCAATGGGCGAACCATCCATTCCCTGGGGGCAGTCGATGTGTCTATTTGTCTTGGCGACCAATCCCTGATGCAACACTGCAGAGTGCTAGACACTGATACCTTTGACATCGACATTGGCACCGACTTTCTGCGGAAAAACCCCCAAGTAAAAATGTTGTCCCGGCGAATTCAACGGTGGCCCCTTCTCCGTACCTTTGGAGCTGATAGGACGAAAAGAGTCCGGGCTGCGCTACGCAGCACAGACAAACTATCGCACTGAACACTACCACTTGGCCCGACCCGTCCTTGAAGATGGACTGGCGGCCCTGCAGGCATCTCTGGATGACATCCAGATTACATTGTTCGCAAGCCAACACCAGCAGTTCATGCCGTTGTTCTGCTCGAAACATTTGAATGACGCCTTCCGCTTCTTCTGGAAAGCGATGGGCCTAGTGTATGCTAATCCTTTTTTCTCTGTGCTCGCGAAGGTTCTGACCAAATTCACCTATGAGGGAGTAAAGGTGGTCCTGTGTACCCCCAACGGAGGTTGTTCGGGCTAACACACATATTCGAGTCAACTGCTGGACCAAATGACTGTGGGAAGAGTGCAAATACCAGACGGTCCGATCTACGTGCCTCAGGATTCAGACACCGCTATGCACGCCCGGGGTGGACCAGTTTCTTATCCATCGTTGACTGATCTCCCAACCCTGTACCCCTGTGTGATCTTGACCAGGTGCTACTGAAGGAGGTCATGGCCGAAAATGGTGGTCTAAACTTTTTGGATCTCAAACCATCCGCTGAGCACAGTTCGGCCACACTTACAGGGTGTGAATCCTACGATCATGAACCGGAACCTGCTATTGTGAGGGAAGACGCCGACGATCAGCTGTCTGAAATCGCCAGCTCTATTCCTGCTGTTGACCCCAGCTGTGTTGATCTCAAACACTGCCTTCTTGGCCCAGCTTTTGCTGGAGGAGGTAGATCTGGAGTCAACCTCAGAACAACATTCCCCTGTTGGGAAACCTGTGCTTCACATGCAGCATACATGCCCAAGAGAGTCCGCAGCTCAGCACTGTGGCGCTCTAGCGCGGCCTGCGTCTAATAACATGCGCTTTTCACAGCATGACGCCTAGGAACTCGCAAAAAGTTGTACGCGAGAGCCAAACCTATTGTGCGCCAAGAGCGACTCCTATACCTCCCACAGACCTGGAAATGCTCTGCTTTTGTTGACATTGTGCAGAAAAATAGTCCGATGGACCTCAAGCCCAAACCTCAATGCCAGAAAATGTGGGTGAGACCCCGTCCCTACCCGGCTCCTCAGGAACAGGTTGAGGAAATCGATTGCCAAAGCGGGAATGTATTGATATTGGGCTCCTGGAGGAATATAAGAAGGGAGATTACCCCCATCACTGCAGTCCTTGTTTCCTGGTTGCTAAACCCGGATCGACTGCCTTGCTACTGGTTGTTGACTACGAAGAGGTTAAAAAGGAAACCGGGAACCACTCTCGGAGCATTCTTAACATGGAAATCAACCTTGAGCGCATTGCCAAATGCAGGTATAAGACAAAAATGGACAAGCTCAGTTGTTTTTGGTAGGTTGACCTAACCGCCGCAGCTCAGAAACTGCTGGCGTTTATAACCCCTAAGGCTCCTGCATTCAAATGGAACGTTATGCCTTTTGGGGTCGCCAACGCCCTAGCACTGTTTCCGGAACTGCTCAGAAAAATTTTGTATATACTGCGGCGCAGACCTCTAGTACAAGAGTTGATTTCTCAAGGCGCTGAGATGGAGGCTCACATCGATGACATGAGTTTGGGTACCAATACCACGGAGGACCATGTCGTCCTCCTCCGTGACTTTTTCATTGTTTGTCCTGAAAACCATCTCTGCATCAAACTCGTAAAATGCGAGTTCATGAAAGACGTGATGGAGTACTATAGTTTCGTTGTGGGGTATGGCTGGTGGAAAACAGTGGCGTCCACGATGGAGCCCCCACAGGACATGCAGATTCGCGATGACCCTAAGAAGTGTCCGCACAACGTGAGGAGTTTTGTGGGCGCATGTAACTTCTATCGGAGCCACATCCACAATTTTACTTACACCTCTGCCCCTCTCACAGGCCTAATTTAAAAAACTACTCCCAACCTAGAAACCCTTGATCTTCCGAGATCATGGGCGAGTGAGGTCAAACCTGGGGAGGGTGAGCCCATCTCTGGCTTGGTTAAGGGTTCAGTGATACCCAAATTGGCCCTTACACCTTTAGACTGGGCTGTCACGTCCGGATCCTCTGATCCAAATAACATTTTGGCCTGCAGTTTTGCCATACGGTCAAGAGCACCATTGGCTGGCCCTGGGTTATGAGAAGCCTCCAGGTAGGCTGGATATGTTTCCGTGGTTCTCTTCGTTGTGGGTAGGTCTAGATGCCACGTAGGCTCTTTGCATGGTGATGTTGTCAACGTAGGCCAGGAGACACCTCTAGAGCGTTTGGGCAGGGAAGTTGTGTCGGCCATGTCGGTCGGGGGACCCGAGTAGTAGTAGGAGTCCATGTCAATCTGAGGTGGAGACCCTATTGCTTCCATGGGCTCTTCACCATCCTCTACTCGTAGTGACGGAGATTAGTCCTTGTGCACCATGTACTTATCCTTGCGCCCCTTCAGGTCGTCCTGCTCTTCAACGACAGTGGACAACGAGGCAGGACAAGCCCAACAGGAAGCGGAGACTGCAACGCGTCTGCGAGGGCGCTCCAAACTGTCACCACGGGTCGCTAAGGCCTCTGTGGTTAATGGTATTCCTGGCGCTCAGTTCTGTGCGCCACCACTTCAAATTCTTTGGGCGCTTCTTCGTCTGCCCTTCTTTGATGTATTAGATATTTTTAAGAGCGGGATGTGACCCTGAGTCTAGGCTCAGTGAGGTTGAGGTTGCCCAGCTGTACATTCCTGATAGGGCATGTTCTTGATGACATTGCCACTGGGGGAGGGACATGTTCGTCACCTGGTATTGGATGGTGTATTGCTCAGTTTGTTCAAGGTTGGTTCGAAAGGAACTCAAGGGATGCCTTTGCTACCAGAGAGAATATCCTCAATTAGTGCCCTAAAGGTGTTAATGAAATCCTGCAGATTTTCGGAGTTGGAAAACAGGACCACGGCAGCAAGTAGAGCATGAATAGGATATGGATGGAATCAATGAAATCCAATGTATCACAGCAGGGCTACAGAAAGACAAAGTATGATTAAGTACAAACATTCAATAATAAGTGGACTACACAAATGATTTTTGTATGCAAAAATCGCATAAGTCTGGCCTCAGAAACAGTCCCAAGCACCTCATGTGCACCTTGTGACATGCAATGGAGTAGATTAGGAATCTGGGGCATGTAGGTTGCGCCACACGAAGGATACGCCTTAGCCAACATGGCCAAGCATTTCAATTAAGAATTAGTGAAACAGTAGGCCCGCAATAAGTAGGAAAAACAACTGCCTGCCGGGTCGGGGCGGGGTCAGGTGGGCGTAGTGGTGAAGAGCCATTGGGGTGTGTGGTTGGTGCGGTTGAACCATGGGGCTACCCATGCGTACGCTTGTGGTGGTAGGTGGGTTGTGGGGTGGGTGTGGTGGTGTGCTATGAGGTGCAATACGGGCAATGGCGTGGTGGGTGCTTCGGGGTCACAGGCTCAACATGTGCGTGGCATGCTCTGGGAGTCATGGGGGACATTTGGTAGGTCTCGGACGGTCATGTGGTGCTTCGGTATGCGCCATTTTGCCCCGTGGTGGATGACGGTGGTCTGCGTGGGTTTGGCCTCATTCGGGGCCAGTAGTAGGGTTAGCGGTGGGACTGGGCCCGTTACCGGAGGGACGGGTTCGTGTTTTGAGCCGCTGGGTGCGTAGGGCGGTGTCGCTGGGAGGGGTCGGGGGTGTTGCTTTTTGAAGTCTCGGTAGGCTGCTAGCATGTCTGTGCTTCTTGGCAGAGTGTGGCCCACTGCTCGTGCCGTCTGGGTGAGGTATTGGTGGAAGAGGCGGTATTGCGGCCATTCGGGAAGTTGTAGGAAGGGGGTGTGGTGTGCCGCGCTGTGGTGAAGGACCCTCATTTGTGAGAGGGTGACGTATACTACGGTGATGGGGGGCCCGACGAGGTCTATGGTGTTGATGGTGCCCTTAGGGTGATGGTGGAGGTCCCCGCAGAGGATCGCCAGAGGCCCTTCCTCCGGGCACGTGTGGTTGGTGAGTATGGCGTGGTGTGGGGATGGGAGGAGAAGCTCCAGGTGGTTCCACAGGCGCGTGTTCATGGTGGTGGGCAACCCCGTCTGGTGGAGTATGCAGCGTGGGCATGTGTTGCGGGCCCGTTGTGCGGCTTGGAGGCGAATTGAGCCGACCTCCCGGACCTCCGTCGAGTGGTTGTGGGTCATGTGGTGAAGGAGGAGGGCGGAGTGTCTGGTGTAGGCCGCTTTGACCTCGTCCCCTATGGCGTCCCGATAGTGGGACCATGCTGCCCGGATGGCGCGGGTGGGTATGGAGGTGGGCCAGCCCCCGTGTGATGCCCACGCCTTGGTTACGGCGCCTGTGGCCGGTTGGAGGGCGGTGGTGGGGTGTGTCAGGTGGAGCGCTTGGAAGCCTATGGAGGCGTTCAAGACCCCGATGAGGTATTACGCCAGGCTCTGGTGGGACAGAGAGAGGGCCTTGGTGGTCGGGGACGCGTATCTCGGGGAATGGGCGAGGTGTGACTGCAGCTTTGGAGGGAGGCCGGCGTCCTCAGGGTTGGCGGCCTGGATTACCCCCAGGTTGGTGTTGGTTGTCACGACTTGCATCGGGGGTCCTTGTTGCCCTAGGGTGGGGGGTGTGGCAGACCCCTTGATCATGGCCACTGACTTTGTGGGGTGGACGATGAGGTTGTTGCGGGAGAGGTAGGAGATGGTCACGTCCAGTACGTCGTTGGCCTGCTTGGTGACGGTCGGCCCGGGGTCTGGGGTGTGGGGTTCGTGTGGGGTGTGTGCGACCGTGAGGTTGGTGTCGTCCGCGAAGCCCACCAGGGGGAAGAGGAGGGGGTAGGGCGCGTAGGCCGGGTAATCCTGTTCGATTGTGAGGGCGAGGGGGAGCGTCATGAGGAGGTACAGGAAGGGGCCTTCTGCTCCTCCTTGGGGGACCCCGCTGCCTGGCTCCAGGAAGGGGGTGAGGGCTGCTCCAGTGCGGACCGTGTACTTGCGGGTGTGGATGTAGCCGTAGGCGAAGTTGTAGAAGGGGAGGCCCAGGCGTTTCCACGCCGCCTCCAGAAGGAGCCAGGGGGTGTTCTGGAAGGCTCCTTTGACGTCGAGGGAGGCGATGATTAGGTCTACCCGGTCCATGTCGGCGATGGTGTCCTGGAGGAAGATGGCCTCGTGTGGGGACTGGCCTGGGATGGCCCCCCGGAGGCTGGCGGGTATGTGGAGGTCCAGGTGGGGGCAGATGCGGCGTAGGAGGACGGTCCAGACAACTTTGACCTCCATGACTGCACAGACTTTGGGGCGCCAGTTGTCCAGGTTGGCCCAGTCCCCCCTTTTGTAGAGGGGGCAGAGAACATTTGCCCAGTCTGGTGGTAGGGGGGTTTGTTCCGTGACGATGTCCCAGAGGCTGTGGGCGAGGATGCGGAGAAGGTGGGCAGGGAGGTGGTAGTATGCCTCCGCAGGGAGGGGGTCGTAGCGTGTGGTTTTGTGTTGCCGGAGACTGTGGATGGCCTTCCAGACTTCGTGGATGGTGAAGGGGCGCTCTTCAGGTTGCCTCCTCTGGGCGTGGTTGAAGACCTGAGGGGTGCGGTCGATTTCCGCCTGGGTGTCCGTGTCCAGTGTGTCTTGGGTGGGCGTGTGTTGTCCGAGGAAGCTATCTTGGGTGGCTTGGAGCACGGTGGCCGGGTTGTTGGTGAGGGAGCCGTCCTCCTGTCTGACCGTGGTGATGGTGCGGTGGCCGGTGTCGGTCATGGCGTCGTTGAGGTGGCAGATGGCCTTGTAGGGGAGTTCATGTTGCGCATACTGCTCGTGTTCTTGGGCGATGCGCTGTTGCCTGTGGATGTGCTACTGCTGCACGTCTGCCCTGATGCGGGCTATCTGTGTCCTGCAGTGGTGGATGTGTCGGCGGGTTTGGGGGGTGTCGGTGTGGAGGAGGGTCGCCAGTTGTTGCTTCGCATGCCAGACGTCATGGAGCATGTCCCCTAGGGCCGTGGGTGGTCGGTCGTCGTCAGTGTGGGGGTGTTGGTGGAAGCCGCAGGCAACGGCGGCCGTGCGCATGGCTGTGAGTAGGTTGGTGGGGTCCGGTTGGATGCGCCGGGCGCGGTCTATGGCCCTTTGATATTGGGACCAGGCCTGTTTGTCGTGCAGCGGGGGCATTTTCAGGGGGGGTGGTAGGCCTTGGTCCGCATCCTCTTGGGGGCTGGGGGGAAGGTTGGGGATGGTGAGGCGGATGTGTAGGGGGCTATGGCCTGTGGGTCCCAGCGGGAGGGGCTCATATCGGGCCTCCGCCCGGATGATGGTGGCGGGGTCGCCATAGCATACGTCGATGCGGGAGGGGGCGGCATCCACTGGGTGGGGGAAGTGGGTTGGCTGGCCTTCGAGGTTGGCCGTCAGGTCCACGAGTCCCAGCATTTCAATGGTGTCGCGGACTGCATGGTCCTGGGGTGTGGCCTGTCCCCCTCGGTCGGCCGGGATGGGGGCGGCGTTCATGTCGCCGATGATGATTGTGGGGGCGAGCATGGCCATCTGGCAGTATGCCTCGGCCAGGGCCTGGAGGAAGGGTTCCGTGGTGTCGCCAAAGGGGACGTGGGCGTTGATGACGTTGAGTTGCCATCCGTCCCTGATGACCTCGTAGACGCCTAGCCTCCCTGGGATGCTGAGGTGGTGGACGAGGTCGACGTGGATGCCGGTTTGGGCGTACAGGGGGGTCCGCTTGTGCCAGTAGTATTTGTACGCTTTCTGGTCCGGGGTACATATGGGGGTGGTTTCTGGGGGGTCGTCGCGTTGTAGGCCTTGTTCCTGGAAGGTGAGGAGGTGGGGAACCCACTCCGGCCCCTGTGTCATCGGGAGCTCCTGGAGGGCGGTGGTGGCGATCTTGGAGTACGTGACGGCCGGGGGGTTGAGGTGGAGGAGGTTGACGGTGGCCTCGGTGGGGGCGGGCCGTGGCTGTGGAAGCCTGTGCCCTCGGCCCTTGGTTCGTCAGGGAGGGGGACTGGGGCCCGGGGACTTTTTGCCTGGTGGTGGGCGCTTGGGTGGGCGCGGTGGGGAGAGGCCCTGGCTCCACTCAGGGGGGAGTTCCCCAGTGTATTTGGTGCCTCTGTGGGCCTTTTTTCGTCAGTGCGGAGCCGGATGGGGTGGGCGCTGTTGAGCTCCAGGGTGTGGCCTTCTGGCTTGTCCGGGGCGCTGTTGCCTTGGTCTAGCTCCTTTTGACGGTGCCAGATCACCCGGATCTGTGGCCCCCCTGTTGTCCCCCAGGTCGCGGAGGCGGTACTGGATTGAGCCCTCACACCAGATCCAGTCGCCCATGTGGTCGTTGCGGAGGGGTTGCTGGACCTTCGCGCCTTTTTCGAACCCTGGGTACGCCTCGGCTGGGGCGGTGCTGGTGGCGGGAGGGAGGATGATGAGGATACCTCGTCCGGGTGGGGTGGTGGTAATGATGGGAGGGAGGATGACGAGGATGCTTGGTCCGGGTTCGCCGGGTGGGTCGGGGGGGCTGCGGGGGGTTGGGAAGTTGCTGCTTTCCTGGCTTGGTTGGGGGCGGGTTCGCCACTTCTCCGTCTCGCTCGCTTGGGTGGGACCGGAGGTGATGGGGCTGGGGGGGCGTGGGGTTGGAAGAAGGGGTGCGTAGCCTGCTGGCCCGGATCTCTTAGCGGGGGTTCTGCCGGCGTTTGCATGGTCGCTTTCGCGTGGCTGCGCGTGAGGTTGGCGAGCTTGCGCACGGTCTCCGGGGGGTCGGTTGGCCATGGCAGTGCGGCCGGGCTGTTGTCAAAAGGGTGGTGGAGGTGGTAGTTCCTCATGGCCTTGACCTGTTTGACCCAGGCCACCGTGGGTTCCGGTGTGTCTGGGCTGTTGGAGGACACTTGAGCCCAGTAGACCGCTCTGTGGAGGGCTTCCCACGGGGCGCCTTTGCGGCCTGTGAGGGTGGTGGCCTGGAGGAGTCGCTGCCGGCCTCGTGGGGGGTCCTCCGGGTCTATCTCCAGGGTGTAGGCCTAGGCCGCCATGAGGACTCCGTGTGCCAAGTGGAGGACCCACCATTGGGCGTCCGCTTTGAGGATGTGGATGGCGGAGTGCTGGGGGGGGATGTCCAGCACCTAGGATTTTATGAGGTACCGGAATCCCGTAACTGAACCGTCCAAAAACTGCCGCGATCGCGATTTACGGCCCGCCGGAACCCAATTTTGCCGAGGTTTTGGTGATCTGTGCCAAATCTGTGCGCATCTGCCCCGATTTAGATAGCGCAATCGGTAAAATACGACGTTATCTAGTTGCTGTATTGTAATCACGTCGATTGCATTACCGGATGTCCAGATAAACCCAAAATACGACCATTTTTGCCCATTTTTGCCACTTTCGGGCCATAAACGGTCATTTCGATGATGTCCTTGTGGTGTCACGAGATTTCAAATGGATCAAGTTTGTCCCTAGTGCCCTGTGAGGCTAGGCAAGCAATGATTTGTGCCCCTGCCTGCCCTTTACCCAAGATAATAATCCGGAGGGTGCCAAAAAACGCCCAAAACAGCTATATTTGCACTTTTGAACACATAAATGTTGATTAAAGTGATACGGCCGTGCTTTCATGTGATTTTAAATTGATCACGTTTGTCGGCTGTGCTACGTGAGGCTTGGCAAGCAATGATTTGTGCCCGTGCATGCCCTTTACCCAAGATAATAATCCGGAGGGGGTCCCACGATGCGATGGCTAGTTCTATCCTGGAGGGGTGGGGGTTTGGGGTGGCCCTGCGGCTTAGGAGTTGATCGATGTGGAGGGGGGTGACGGGATCGTTGGGGCCTTGCGGCGGTGGGGGCATCGCTGGGATGGCTGTGAGGTCCCAGTGGTGTTCGTGGGCGGCGAGGGTGTATAGGGCGGCGGTGACGATGTGGTGGGCTTGCCCCTCCAGGACGATGTGGCGCTCCCTGCCGAAGTCCTTTGGTAGGTGGGCTGTGGGGTGGACGCTGATCTGGGCCAGGGCGCGTTGGTGGGCCTTTTTTCCCCCGTCCGGCGCCTGCGTCCGTTTGTCCCCCGGGATGTGCTGGCGTTGGTGTTTTGGTGGGGGCGGCCCCAGGGCGAGGGACTCTACTCCGTGCAGGGGGATGGCGTGTTCCCTGGACCTGTTCGGCAAGATGTATATGCCCGGGTCCCCCGGCACGGTGCCCAGGTACATGTTGCCCGTGATGGTGGCGGCCGGGAGCGGTTGGCGCAGGGGCGAGGTGCATGGGGTGGAGCAGGGTGGGTCGTGGTGCTCACACTGGTGGTGGTTGATGCCGTACGGGGTGATGTGCACAGCGAAGGGTCTGACGGCACGCTGGAGTTTGTGGGCCTGGATGTTGTTCAGGCGCGCCACTGCCCGTGTGTGGGAGTGCCCTTTGCTGATCCACACGGCGTCTGCCCGTGAGGCCGCTGGGTTCAGGCAGTCCGTGATGATGCCTGTGATGGTGCGGTTGTGGGTGGCATCAGACACTCTGGCTGGGGGGGCGCTGATGCGGGGGATGGTGTGGTCGTCGTGGAGGGTGCGGGCCTTGCGCCTTGCATCGTGTTGGTGCTGGGCCTCCTGGGCGGGGGTGTGTACGCCTGTTTGTTTGGGCTTCTTTTTGGGGCGGTCTGCCGTGTGGAAGGGGGTGGGCCAGGAGGGGGTGTGATGAAGGGTGGGGTGTGGGAGTTCCGCCTGTGTTGTCAACGTGTACAGGGTGGTCGCGGCGACCACTTCCGCCTGTATGGTGTATCGCTCGTCGTGTCGGCGATGTGTGACGAGGACGTTTGGGGCCGTCAGCTCATACACCTGTGTGGTGTGGGGGAGGTGGCGGGTGACGGTGATCTTGGCGGCGTCGTTTTCGCGGCTGGTGGTGTGGGGGATGATGTAGTGGGTCGCCCATTCGTCGTGGGGGGTGTGCTCTATCGTGTCCAGCTTGAGTGGGGGGTGGAGTGGTTTGGGCGATGGGGGCTTTTCTTGGGCTTTCGCGTGGGGCGCCACTTTGGTTTCGACCAGGTATTGCGGGCTCCAGGTTTCCGGGGCCCCCACTTGGGTGGCTGCCGCTGCTGCGGCCTGGAGGAGGGCGGTTGTGTTGGTGTCTAGGGGGGGGGGGGCTGGCTGGGGGTTGAGGGTGTCCTGGTCTTGGTATGCCCACCAAATGGTGTAGCCTCGTTGGGTGTTGCGGTGCGGGGTCTGGGTCTGGGCTTGCTGGATGGAAAGCGTGGTCTTGATGTCCTCCGCTGCTTGTGGGTTTATGGGTGTGGCGTACGCCCATAACCCCGGGGTGTGTATGCCGTGTGGTGCTTGGCCTACTGCTCGTACCGGGTGGAGGGTGTGGTGGGTGCGCGTGAGCCCTAGGTGTTCCTGGAGGGGGTCCCCACGGATCTCCTCTCACCGTTGCTGCGAGGTGTGTGTGTGGTCGTTGGAGGCGAGGTAGGTGATAACGATGGCTTGCCATGGGCTGGGGCCCTGATGTACCGTCATAGGTGCCAACGATGCTTGCGGGAGTATGTGGATGGCGTGGATGGGGGCTGCTGTTATGGGGTCTCCCTCCGTTGGTGTGATGGTGGCATCTCCTTGGACGGTGAGGAGGAGGTGGTGGCGGTCCGCTGGCCGTGTCCAGGTGGTGGTGGGTTCCGTGATCGAGTGGAGGCAGATGGCCTGGAGCCCCGGTGTGAGTGTGCCGTAGTGGACCGCCCATTCCCGTGGCAGGTCCCGAAACCCTTTGCGGTCCGGGGTGGTGCGGTGCTGTGGGGGGAGCTCCATTGTGGTGATGGGGTGGGTGAGGGGCTCTGTGCGGGGGCTTTCCTGTGTGGTTGGTGGGGACGGTGCCTGGGGCATCTCGTCGTTCGTTTGTTGTAGGGCTTTTGCTTCCTGTAGTTCAGCGCTGATGGTGGCGAAGACGTCTGGGAGGGTCGGGGAGGCGGGGGGCTGGGGTGCGGGATCGTTTCAGGTAATGTGGTACTCCTCTGGGTTCTCGGAGTTTTGCTGTATGGTGATGGCGGCGGTGGCGTCGTCTTCAGGTGTCCATCGGTGTGGATTGTGGTCGAGGGGGTGGAGGGTGATAGTGTGGCGGTGTTTCCAGCTGTGGGAGGCTAGGAGGGCGTGGAGGCCGTGCCTGGCGTCCCCGGGCGGGCGGGGGTAGGTTTCGGCTGCTGCTTCCAGGAAGGCGTCCACGGTGCCTTTCCAGGTGTCTTCCCCGAGTAGGTCTTCCTCCCTGCCCCACTCCTTGTCGTTCCTCTTCGCCTGCCTCCACCGCTGGAGGGTCCCGTGGTCTGCTTGGAGGTCTCGTTGGATGGATTGGTAGTACTGTACGGCGTCCATGGGGGCTAGGGTGCCGGCCAGTGTGGCGTAGATGTCCTTCGGGGGGGGGGGGGGCGCGGCGTGGTCGGGCTCCTTTCGCTGGTGTTCCGCGTTCTGGTCTGCGGTGGACGCAGGGGATATGGAGCATGGTGGCATGGGGTGGTCGGGCTCCTGCGGTTCCGTGGGTTGCTGCTGGGCTTGTGGGCGCGGGGCCGTGGCTGCCAGTAGGTGTCGGATGGCCGGGAGGACGTCGTAGTCGTTGTCCAAGCAGTGGGCTGCCGCGCACTTCCTGTCGGGGGAAGTGAAGGGGCGGTGTGGCTGCGGTGTTGCAGAGCGGTGTACGATAGGGTGGGCGACGCTTCCGGCTGGTAACGTGCTCGCTCTGCTGTTCCGTTCCCCGTGAGCACTGAGCCTACGGGGGCGATGGTGATGTTGGTGGTGAGGGTGGTGCGGGTGTTGGAGTGGGTGATGGTGCCGCTGGTGGTGCCGTTGGTGAGGGCGGTATAGGCGTTAGTGTAGGTGAGGTTGGTGCAGAGATCGCGTTATTTGATGGTGAGGTTCGTGGGTCAGCCAGTCACTGCTGTCGCTGTCGCTGTCGCCGGTGGTGTTGGTGCCTCTGGTGGTGTCGTGGACGCTGATGGTGAGGGTGGTGGTTTGGTTGGGGATGGCGAGGGTGACGTATGGGGCGGTGGGATTGCCGGTCGCGTCGATGGTGAGGGCGTTGTCTCCGGCCATTGGGGGGGTAACATATGTGGGCCGGACGTGGCGGTGGTGGCAAGAATGCTGTAGATGACGGGTGGTGTGGCCGATGTCGCCGCAGGCTGTGGAGGTGTGTTAGGTGCTGCGGTGGTGAGGCTGGTGTCGGCGACGGTGGGGTGCCGCGGGTGGTGTACTGGTTGATGGTGGTGGAGCTGTTCTTGGTCTGTGGGTAGACCCCGTCCGGTGGTGGTGGTGTTGGTGGTGTCGACGTTCGTGATGCCAGGCTTCTGGCGTTGTGTGGGGTGGTGGTGGTGCTGGTGAGTGCAGGTGGTGCCATGGGCGGCGGTGCCAGTGACGGTCCGGGCGGGTGTGCTGGCAGTGATGCCGACGGCGTGGGTGCGGTGGCGGCAGTGATGTGGACGTTAGTTCGTCGAGGTTGGTGGCGGTGACGGCGGGGACGCCGTAGGTGTCTTCCCGGGACCCGGTGACACCGATGGTGGGTCGGCGTAGGTGCTGCTACCGGGTGTGGGTCCGGGTGCAGGAGGTCTTCGGGCTGTTGTGGGCACTAAGGGCTGGCTTTCCTGCTGCTGCTGATCATCGTCTTCTGGCCCTGTTGGTGTTGGGTGGCCGTTCCTGGTGGAGGGTGACGTCGCTGGTCGGGTTACCGCGGGTGTTGCCGCAGGTTTTGGGTGTAGGTGTGGTTTAGGGTGCGGCGTTGGCGTCGTTGGTGGCTGGCGTCGACGGTGGGTGGTGTGACTGGTGGTGGTGGTGCTGATGACAGTGGTAGTGGGGCTGCCGGTTGTTCGTGAGGCTGCCGTCACCGGTGTTTCGGTTGGTGCTGGTGGTGGTGTCGCTGGTTGTGTAGATGGTGGGGGGTGTAGGCGATGCCGGTGTTGTTCGTGGGAGGGGGAACGGGATGGGGGACCCGTATCCAGGTGGTGGCGTCGCCAGTGGCACGGTTTGTGAGGGTGATGTGGGCATCCGTCGATGGTGCTGCTTTCAGTGGTGTTGCTGAGGGCGGTGCGGGTGTTGTCGGCGATGTCCTGGTTGTTAGTGCCTGCGGTTCGCGGTCGCAGGTGGTTAACCGGGCTATGCTGCCGGTGAGGTTAGTGCAGGTGGTGTCGGTGACAGTTCGGCTGATGCCGTTGGTGCGGGCTGTCTGGTTGTCGTGTCAGGCGTCGGTGGTGTTTGTGACGTTGATGGTGGTGTGTTGGCGGTTGGTGCCGGTGGTGTTGCTCCGGCGGTAAGGGTGCCGGGGGCGCTGGGTGCGGCTCCGCGTTGTCGGGTTATCTCCTTGCCACTCCTGGCGGAGGGTGCCGCTGGTGTCTCTGCTGGTGAGGGTGGTGGATGTGATGGTGTTGTTGTGGTTGTTGGTGCTGCCCGGGGTGGTTGTTGATGATGCTCCGGTTGATGTCGATGCTGCTGGCGGTGATGGGAACGGTGAGGGTGTTGTACCGGTAATTGGTAGGCGGTGTGCCGCCCTGTGGTGCCGGTGGCGTTGATGATGGTGGGTCTAGTGTGTGCTGTTGTTACCCCTTGCTGGGGGTCCGGTGGGTGGCGCTGGTGGCGTTTGTTCGCCACTTCTGCTGGCGTCCTTGGTGACGCCAACGCTGGGGGCGCCGTAGGTGTTATTCTGTGCCGGGGTCGTGGTGGTGATGGTAAGGGCGTTGTAGGTGACGTACGCTGGCACGTCGTTGGTGGGGTTGCTGGTGGTGTGGATAGTGCCGTGGGTGTTGGTGTCGCTGGTGTTGCTGACGGTGAGGGTGTCACAGGTGATACTTGGTGGTTAGCGTGTCTCGTGGTGGTCTGAATTTCTTTGAGCGAGGACACAATAATCCTCTCGAGTTTTGCCCAAGCTTTGTGGAGTGTTCAATACCACAAGTTATGGCTTTGATAGGAATAATGTTGGTTGGGTCACTGATGGCATTGAACAGCAGTAGTGCCCTCCCAGTGAAGAACTCACGTTGAGGTGCCCCTTCCCGATGCCTTTCTCTTAAGGTCGTTGGACATGTGGATGGTCCTTTGCTCTCTCCCATTTGCTTATTTGCCATTTCTGGAAAGTCAGCCATTGTGTTGCATGCGCATTTTTGGAAGTTGGGCCCTGGTGAGTGGCCTCAATTACCAGAACAGGATACGCCTCCTTTAAGTGCGTCACATAGCTGTACAACGAGCATTGAGTCCCTAATAGACCGGATATTGACAGTTCCTGAAATATTGCCTCCCGATGAATGTCCCAAGGATCTTGAGATCTCGGAGACTGTAATAGAGAGATGGGTTCAGCAACTAGCTGATCCTAACCTGGACTGTGCTGAATTGGACTCACAATATGAGTCGAGCCCCTCATCTGACGAGGGCTCGGTTGGCACTGACGTGCCACCCGACGGGTTTATGGGTCGGTATGGCTGGCTTGGGAATGAGGAAGGTTTGGAGACAGTGGAAACCCTGCAGGTGCTTGCTAAGCAAGTTGAAACATCGTCTTCCATTTCAAGTTCTAATTTATTAGGACCAGGCTTTGATTCCCAGGATTCCGGGAAATGCATGGAGTTGCGCCCAAGGGAGAATCCAAAGGATAGCAAGGAAAGGTGTCAGCGCTATTGGGGTAAGGTGGCAGCCCTCACGGGAACGTCGAGGCCGCCAACCAAGAGGACGTCCATACACCCACAAGTGTATAAGGAAGGACGATTCTCTTTGGATCCTCAATGGTCTCACCGCATTTTGCATTGGGCTGGAGATGAATTTCAACCCCAGCGCTACCCATCTGCAGATCCGCGCTCAACTACCAAAGTCAAGCGCCCCGGAAAGCGCGCCGGCGTATGGGTCAACACTCCTAAAGGTGGAGCTGCAGTCACGCAAGGTTTGAACAAGCCTTGGCATGATGACACCATATTTGATCTGTGTCCGCATAAATATCTGCAACAAGTTGCAGAAAAAGCGATATGGGAAGGAAGTCGAGGGATCATGATTGTTCCCCGCCATAAAACCAAAAAAGGGTTTCGGGGTCTCGGTGAAGTGACGGTTGGTCGGTGGGATTTGCCGCATGATGCATTGTGTTTCCGTGATGAGGGAGGTACGCCTCGTTCCCCTGGGAAACTAGGTGCAAGAGTTATTATTTTTGATGCCTTCGGGGGTGATCAAGAAGGGTTGGGACAGACTGATTTCAAGAAATCACATGTTGATCCCCCTCCTCAAGAGCATCTGAGCCGGCCGGGTCATCGCTCGACAGCTTGGTCACAAAATTTTAGGGAAGCCTCAACGAAAACCAAATCTCATACGCCCCATTGTGTCACATTCCCTCGTAGACCTGTAGGGATGAGTCGGAAAGCGTGGAAGGTCCAGCGTGTTCCAGCTGCAGCTAGAAGGTCTATTCCCTTGCCGCCCGATTCCATTCTAAATTCCATTCTCCCTCGCTTAGCAGTCATGTCTCAAGAAAGTTATTCCATTCTTAATTCCACTCTCCCTTGCTCAACAGTCATGTCTGTAGAAAATGATTCCATGACCGAGTTAAGAGCTCAGGAACAAGAGCCATCTCTGGATCAACTGGTTGAAAGGGTATGCATTGAACAAAATTGTGTCAATCCTCCCCCTTCCCTTGATCTTCCTGAAGTGTGTGAGCCGCGAATCACAAAGGTCTCGTTTGTGCATCGGAGATCAAACAAGGTCTCACTTCAAGACAGGATCTCTGATCCGAGTAAAGGTTTGCAGAATGCCTCTCCCAGCGGGTTGACTTCAGAGGACTCTCAAACTCTGTCTCTGAAGGCAAATGATCACCCTTGGCTTTTTCAGGTATTTCAGGTGATCCAGTTACCATTTTCAGGACAAGGGATAGGTGTGCGCATTCTGTGATTGAGGCCGATGCTGAACATCCACATTGCCAAGATTATAGGAATTGGATTTACAACCGGTTCAAAGATACCGTGTTCAAGGAAGGAGGTAATCATTCGTCGGGATTGAAAAAAACATGTGCAAACGAGGTCCCAATGGGATTTGTGTCTTGGAGCCAATTCCGGATGCTAAGCCAAAGGCTGACAAGCCCATTGGTGCAGTTGGCCTTAGGGAACAGGCCATGCGTTAAAACAAAAAAAGAGTTTCAGAAAAATGGCTGGATTATGCCCAGCCGATCCCATTGGGTCAGCCAGGGGTTTCTTGTGCCAAAGCCTGGCACAAATAAATTGCGACACGTCATTGATTATTGGTACATGAACACGCAACTCCGCGGCTGCGAGTTCCTGTTGCCGGTAATCGACGACTTGTTTGTCAAACAGGCTGGAAACCAGCACTGCACCCTCCTCGACCTCGAGGATGGGTTCCACCAAATGCCTCTAAGTGAGTGCAGTAGGCAATACACTGCCTTCTGTACTCCTTTCTGGGTATTTGAGTGGAGGGTCCTACCAATGGGGGTGAGGTTAGGACCCAGACCTTTCCAGAGAATGGTGAGTGGTTGTTTGAGGTCGCTACAGCCGCACACACACATTTAGATCAATGATTCACTCACGGGGACACGATCGAAGCTTTGTGGTAAGGGCACAATACGTGATTCAAAGGCATACCTGGAAGACTACCTTCACACCTGGTTAATTTTTTTGAGAAGGTAGAGGAATGCCATCTCAAAGTCCGCTTCGAGAAATGTCATCTTTTTGCGGAGAGAATCAAGTATTGTGGGCATGTTTTGCATGGGGGAACGCGTAGTCCCGCCCCTTCCAAGGTGGATGCGGTACGCAATTGGCCCAAGCCTAAAACCCCAAAGCAGATGAAGGGATTCTTGGGGGTTGTAAATTAGTATTCAATTTACATAAGAAAATTTTCCAATATTGCAGCCCCGTTGATGACGTCGCGGCAAGGTAAGTATGGGCGTGTCCCTGGGGTAGATGGTCGTAAGGGACGTTGTAGGGTACCACGGGAGTGTAATTGTATCCAGTGGACGCCCGAGATGGAGTCTGCTTTTGTTCAGTTGAAGGAAGCACTCAGTGCTGAGTGTGAGCTGTACATACCATCACCCGACGGTGAATATCGCATCCATGTGGATGCATGCAACCATCGAGTCGGTGCTGTCCTGGAACAACAAAACGCCGAAGGAAAGTGGAAGCCTTGCGCTTTTTTCAGCCGCAAGCCTGAAGGCAAGGATGGGAAGGGACAAAGAGCTTGGAGCACCCGGGAGCAAGAGACTTATGCATTAGTGTCTTGCTTGCTAAAATTTACAAAGTTGGATTGGGGGACGAAACGTCACCGTGTACACCGACCACAAGTCCTTGGAGAGTTGGTACAAAGAAGATCTCTGTACCCTCTCAGGGCCTTTGGGAAGGCGTGGCCCGTGGCATGAATTTTTAAGACGGTACCACATTGAAATGGTGTACAAACCCGGCAAGGACAACAGCGTCGCCGATGGGTTGTCCTGGTGGGCATATCCGGCCAGATTGGCGGATGACACCAATTTTCACGGCAGTGATGCCGGTCAAAAGGGGGTCATGAAGCAGGAACCTGAACTCAAGGAAAGAGAAGAAAATGTTTTGGCCCAGCGGGCTAGAGACACACAAGTCCAGATGGATTCAGGACTTCTCAATGCCATCACTGCCGTGGGGGCTGTCTTAACTCTCCTATGGCTTGTATATGCCACGGTGCAGGCACTAAGTGCTCATCAAGCTCCGGTACAACCTTGCCCCTCCAATCTTCAGTGTTTCCACGACAGTTCTCAGGACATTCAGAACAGACAGGACAAAGAGATAAATGAGTTTGCTGCATCTATTGCCTCTATAAAGGGATGTGCAGCCAGTTGGTCCAGTGAGGGTGTTTCTGGCTATGCAGCCGATCTTCCAGCTCGGATGAGTCAATTGTCGTATTCGCCGGAGTCGGAAGGACTGATTTGTGCCGTGTCCAAGGTGAACATACCAACACAGTCCGAAATTCTCTATGAGGATTGGACTGAGCATTAGCGGGTACAATGAATTTCCTGACTGGGACGTTGAGTCTGATCCACCCATCTCAAACCCGAATTATTGGGATTACGGTATGCGGTAGGACGATGACGAAAAAAAGATTCGCTTCAAGGGAAAAATGGTGTGCCCTGCAGCTCCTTTTGAAGACGTGGTGGTGGCAATACATTCTTATGGCCACCCTCGGGCGGAGAAGACTGCTGAGTTGTTTAATAGAAAATTTTGGTGCCTTGCCTACGACGTGCCAAGAGGTAGGCATTATCTGTCACCCGACATTGCTTAAATTCTTGGGCGATGTCATGAGTGTCCAACCACGGAGGCAGGGCGTGGCAAGCAACGCGACACATTTGAATTTGCTCCTGTTCCGCAGTTCCCTTTCACAGCCCTTGCAATTAACTTTTGTAAATTGCCCGAGTGTTTGCAGAAGTCCACTGGAAAAAAGGTGGACTATCTCATGGTCATTGTCTGCCGTCAAACCGTGTATGTATTCGGAATCCCTTGTCAAAGAAACGGATTGGACATTAAGAATGCTGCTTCTGTGTTTTTGGGTCGATGCGTCCATATGTTTGGGCTGCCAAAAGAGTTTATTTGTGACAATGCGTCCATTATCAACTCTGAATTTTTGAAGGATTTGTTTGCCATGAGTTGAGTTGAACAACACAGCTAGGTGGCCTACCGACCACAGAGCAACGGACGTGCTGAACGAGCTGTCCAAAGTATTGTAAACTCTCTTAGGCAGTACTTTGAGCAGCGTGGGGGTTCCAGCAAGTACTCCTGGGCAGAAAGCTTGCCGTTGGCCCTTTGGGCTTTGAACGATTTGCCGGGGGCAGTCAGTGGGTGTTCCCCACTTCGATTCATGTTTGGGAGAGATCCTGTACATTGGAGGGATTGTTTGCCCGTATCCCTGCAGGATGGGGCTGAGGATGCAGGACAATTTTTTGGTCGCATGTTGGAAAAAGGTGCTGAAGTCCGAAAGGGCCTTGACGACCTCCATGCCAAGGAGTGTGCCAAACTTTTGGCCAAACATCTGGAGCAATTGTTCAAGCCGGTAGACCGTGTATGGGTATGTAATCCTGTTGTAAAAACTCCTGTGCATGGCAAGCTCGAAAGGGTTTGGCAAGGCCCTTGTGAAGTGTTGAGACGCATCTCACCGGGCACCTACCGTGTAAATATCCGAGGAAGGGAAGAGATCTTCACTTCTCGGCGATTGAAGCCCTATGTCCCTTACAAGGACGACAAGAAAGTGCCTTTGCACTATTATACGGATAGGGAAGGGTTGACTGAGACCGACAACTACGTGGTCGAGCGTGTTTTGGAGGATCGTGTCGTTAGGGGGAAGCGACAGTGGCGAGTCAAATTTCCGGGATTCTCGAACCTGAGTGGCATTATGCAGGCTCTTTCGTGCATAATATCAACGACACATGGGCTCGGTACAACAGTCGCAAAGGGATGGATGTGTCTTTAATTATCACCTTTCCGCTGAATTATCACTGATTTTCTATTTTTTTACCAACTATTGGCAGGTTGGCCCTCCAGCAAGTTTTTCATCGAATTTTCCCCGTTGGAGTGGAATGCAATCTCTTCACACTTTGTTCAAGCAATTTTGCATCGATGCTTTGAACCCTTTGCCATATGATCCCTTTGCCCTTATCCGTTGCCATTGATTGATGGTGGTTGTATCTCTCACCCACATGTCTTTTCCACTTGTTTGACCTACTCCTCCCATTTGAATTGTGATGTCCTCCTGAACCCTGATTTGCATTTCCCCCCTAATTTTGGGTTACCGGATGCAACCATGCCATTGTTTTGTGTTGTTGTGGGTGTTTCGCTGCCTCTTCCAAGGCGTGCCCACCACTTAGGGCACTTGGGATAGGTTTCAGCTTGAGGCGCTGAATGCTTGTGTTGTCTGAGCTCCCGCCCCAAATTTGAGGTTGCCGGACGCGATGGGGGCCGCCAATTGTGCTTGGGGGAGGCCTATTCTCTCAAAAATGGGTGTTTCTTTTTTTAGGTCACCATGCCCTATTTTTAGAATTTTTTTGCTATTTTTAGTAACACATTTTCTATTCTTAGAACTCCTCCCCACCGGCCCCGTTTCGCGTTTCCTCAGCCTACGCGACCATATTTTTGCACGGTAATCGCATTGGTGAGGTCCGCTTCCCTCCGGGGATGCCCCATTTCGAGATCCAATTTTTCCGCTTCGCTATTTTTAGTAACAAATGTTACTATTTTTAGTAAAAAATTCGATTTTTCATTCCTCCGAGCTGGTGGCAGCAGGGGACATTCCGAACGGATCCTTGACCATTCTTTGGCATGCCGAAGGCAACCGTGGGGTCCGTTTGCATTACATTTGATCAGCAGCCCCCGGTAGACCCTCCTAAAAAAGGTTTTTGGGGTAGTGTTAGCTAGGGTCAAAAACCATGTTTTTGACATATTTTGGACACATCGTTGAGTTGGAGGATTAAATGAGTACCTACCCACTTCGAAAACTCATTCCGGATGCAACTGATGGCATCCGTCTTCTTCCTGCTTCCACTTAGGTCCCAAATGATATAATATTTGGTGAAAAAAAATTTCGGAGAAATGAAATTTTTTTCCGAATAATTTTTTCTCCCCAATTCCTCCATTTATTGTCTTTCGTGACCTCAAGGTGCATTTCAGCATTGTATGGCTCTCATTGTGCTTTTTGATTCCCCTTCGCGCGAGTGGGTGGCATTGTTTCGCTGCAGCTTGGCTTGTCGCCGGGAATTTGCAGCTAGGGAGGGGGGTGTTAATGGCACGTGTGGGAGCTTTGCATAGGTAGTTTATCGCCCAAACACCAGCAATTGTGTTATGCAGGGTGTTCAGGACTAGGGAGGGCGGTGTTTATGCAATGCCCACACCCGTCTGGATTTTGCACCCACCCGCCCGCCCTATGATGCTTGTTTGTACTTGTTTTCATGGCTCTGAACCTCGTTTTCTGGCTTTGGCGTGTCAGAGCATCGGGGATGTCTGAGTCAGGGAGGGGGGTGTAAAACCTGGAGCATAGCCCTGTCAGAATGCATGTTTGTTGCCCATTTCTCCTTTGCACTTTCACGTTGCTTCTTGTGTGCCATTTCAGGTGTAAATTATTATGCAATCTCAGCATTTGATTCCAATCCCAGATTTCAATCCCAGAATTATTTCCGACTGCAGATTTCAGTTCTGTCTTTGAATCTTTGATGTTGCATTGCTTTTTATCAAGTATTCGGTTGGCCGGCATTTGTTCTAACATTATTCTGAGTTTCCGAATCGTCGAATGGCTGCTGCTGTGTGTGCGCGCGCGCCGTCGTTGATCGCGCCGTAATGCAGGCCAGCCAATCAAATACCCTTCCAGTTTGGTGCTAATAGTGTTAGATCTATCCTGTTGCGGACATGGATACGAATTGGAAGGTAGGGCGACTCCAGTGGAAGATAGAACCCCCGAAGTTGCGATCTGGCGAAACCCTTGTGTGGTGCCTCCGCCCACACCGGCTGTTGCCCTTGGGTGCATCACTGCACTTGAGAGGAGAATGGTACACGCTAATGAGCGCATCTCCATACCCATCTCATATCAAAACATTGGCACACATCCCATCGGCTTGAGCGCGGAGAAATCAAAGCGGCTACGTGAACATTGCCTTCTTGGGGCCTCCAAAGCGGAGAGAAACCGAGATGGATATGCATCAATTTACTATTATAAAGAGCTGAAAAACGTTGCTAGGCAGTGAATGCTCATTTTGGAGTTGATTGTTAAGGTGTACTATCCACAAATCAGGTTTGGATCAATGGATGCAAGGGACATAGACGCATGATGGATGAGGCATTCCATACATGTCGCCGCAGCGATACGCGAAAATCAACTCTAAAGAGTCGCAATAGATAGTTTTTCAACTATAGGTGTTGTGCCGCAATATTCTAATTCATCTGTCGATCCAAAGAACATGGTTCTACTGACTACAAGCCGTCATGTTGCGTTTCCGGCCAGATATATCTTTTGCTTGAATTTCTTCACTTGTGACAAAGTTTCCGTAGCGATGAGAATGCAGGCTGCATTGTGCATGGGGATTATTGAGAGATCACCATCCCAAATGTGTAGAAAGGCAAGGGCAAAGGGCGGGGGATAGGGGCGAGCGGATCCATTTGTTTGCGTTGCAAGCAGCACTGACACATTGCGGGATATTGCACAACTCCTCCCAATAATCAAGGTGCCACTTTTCTTGTAGACCGTTCAACAACTTTGCTTGCATAAAGGATGAGTCCATCTAGAAGAATCCCACGAATGTTGCTGTTGGGCAATTGTACATTGAAATATACTATTTCTTAGGCGGCCGAAGCAGGTACGCTTTTGTATCGGGGTGTCTGCAAATTGGGTACAGGTAATTTGCCCCCTTTAACTATTTTTTTGAACCACAAAAATTGAGTACTCAGTTTTTTGGCCCAATTACCCACAAAAATGCATGATTTTCCCCAAAAAAGCTCTCAAAATGTTTGCTATTTTACCCACCTTTCTGTACAATGCACCATATTTTAGGGGTTCTGGAACTAGAAGACCTTGCTTTTTGTTGTTGTCCTCTCCATGCTTTTTGTTCTCCTAACGTAGAAATGCAACTTTTACGCCGGTGGTTTCCAAAATGCTGTAGAATGGTACCATTTTCCTATTCGTATTGCGAGGCCTCGCAATACGAGACACGAAACAAGGTAATTCCTTGCAATTACACACAGCTTCAGATGATTCAGAAACAAGCGAAAAGAGAATACAGAGTATCAATACACTGTGTGCGTCGACACGTGAGGCTTTCCGAATGCCAGGCCTCGCAATACTGACTGCTGCCTTAGGGTCAGTATAATCATCATCTCCAGATGACGCTCCTCAAACAGAGAAGAAATGGCGAATTGCCTACTCTGAAATGCAAGGCCTCACAAAGCGAGACGATATACCACGAAAGACAGGGATGCAACGCACTCTAGGGCTTCTTCTTGTTCATCAATCCCGCTGCCAACGTCTTACTCCTCAACGTCGAGCCCACTGCTGTTCCCGGATCCGGAAGGCTCAGCGTCCTCTTCACCCCCTGGGGCTGCATCAGGGTCGTCAGCTTCGGCTCAGCTGCCGCCTTGATCTTGGGCTGTTTCAGCTTCGGCGCCTGGCTCGCGTCCGGTTCGTCATCATCTGCATCGCCAGCCCCGAACATCCGAACCTGCGTTGACTTCCGAACAGATCGCCGATCAGACCCGGTCAGCGGCGGGTCATCGTCAGCGTCCCCAAGATCCTCCAAGTCCTCGTCTGCAACTTCTGCATTGGCATGCTGACTTGGTTCCTCTGCCGTCGACAGCTCGAGACGCGCATACCCCACATTCTCGTCCTCAACCCACATTGGCACGCCGAGCCGGATCCTGAGCTCACACTGCGCCAACCTGGTCTGGTCAATTCCCGCCTGCACACGCTGCGTGACCTCGTGATGGTAGCTGCGTGCCCAATTTGATCGGTTCTGTTTCGTCAATTGCAGAGAACAAACTTGTGGAGGATCATCCAAGGCTGCCACTTTCGCCACCATGTGCACATAGCGATCGAAGATCATGACATTCTCCGCATCAGCGTTGCCATCCACGTATAAAGCACAAGGGGCATGAATCCTGGTTCATCACGTTTGTGACGACCCAAACCGATGTATGGGGGGATCTGTAGTGAGGAGTAGCGAGATCGCAAAGGCATTGCGAGGCCTTGCAATCCAAAAGCGTTGTAAATACCTTTTTCTTGATCTTCACACCGGCCAGCAGAACTGGTGCTTTTACTTGAATTCCGCCTTTTCCTGTCTTGCCTGCGCCAGGTAGCCAGTAACACACTTGCACTTTTTCATACCAGTACTAGTTCTCCGCAATTCCAGGTGTCTCGAAAAATGTTTGCAGGGCGTCCCAAACAGGCTCCACCTCGCCGTTGATGACAAGCACAGTTTCAGGGTTGTCTATCAACTTGGCCATCAGTATCGTCCACCAGATTCGCATTCACTTGGAATTCATCGTCGGAAACCTGTGTTGGAATCCAGGCACTTCCGCTCGCGGCTTTCGGGATGGTTCGGTGAATGCGTTCCGTGGCCCTCTCGTCAGGCCCAGCCAGCAAATCTCGCAAATGCATAAGGAAGGTGTCAGCTGCTTCTGACGGTCGAACGGCGGAGATTTCCTGATCGATGGCCTGCCTCTGACCAGTGATTGATACTCGGCCAGCCCAACTGGTCTCCGTCTTTAGCAGGCTGACCTTAACTATTTGCATCCACTGCTGTGGGTGGAGGCCCTCTTCAAGACGTTCGTTGCGAAGCTCTTTCAGCGCACAGACGCAGTGCTGCTTTGCAATGACGATCCAATCATCGGCTCAAGACGAAAAAAAGGTTTTGGGAGCATACGCATCTTAGCCCACGCAAACTGCACCCTGTTTGGCGCGCTGAACGCGCAGAAAAGGACCGGTTTGCAACAGGGCAAACAAACTTTTTTTTCTGATGTTTGATGAACGTGATTTTAGACGAAGTGAAATAAATTGCTTTTTTAGTGTTGTGCGACTCCGTGTTCCTCAATGTGACGTTTTTTACATTTCTCTGGCGTTCTGAGTGCGCGAGGCCTCGCGCACTCAAGATATTCAAAGTGGAGTTTATCACAAAACCTAAAAACCCGTAAGGACTGGCGTTTGCGGAAATACGCAGCTCCCACATGGTATTAAAAGTAGGATAGTGTTGCCCAAGGAGCATTGGAAGTGTATGACTGTCGGACTTCCCATGTTAGGGGAAACATATGTACTGTAAAGTGAAAATAAAATACAAATTTAGGCATCCGGAGTGCGCGAGGCCTCGCGCACTCAGGTCGCGTTGTGCATTGAATTTGCAGAATGGAAATAACGCGTACAATTGCAGGTACAGTACCAGACGGACAAACACATTTGATTTTTCCGGTGTATGTGTGTGTAGACACCATGTTGGTCAGATATAACGAGGTATAGAACATTGTCCCACGGAAACAATCAGTGCGCCAGGCCTCGCGCACTTCAACGACAGAAGAAAATGAAATAGCAGGCAGGTCAGGCTACGCCGGTATTCACATTCCCTTTCACGGCTACCACCTGTGACAGTCGATTATACATCGGTAACCTTCGTCATATTTTTCAGGGGATCAGGGGAATGATCTTCTTTTTTCCAACAGCCACTCAATGGCAGACGTGTCCAGTTCTAATAGCGGCCGTAGCCTTCGCTGCCCGATAGATATGGGTTTTTTTCCAACTGGGTTAGAAAGAGGGAAACGGAATAGAAAATTGTGGTTGCGAAAACAGTTTTCGGTTACTGGGAACGGAGCGCACGCAGACACCGAATACAATTTGCGGCGGCAGCACGCGCACCAGAAATGACAACAAGAAAAAGCCAGATGTTTTCAAACACACTTTTTTTAAAGATCGCTGTGCGAAACGATAACCAAAATATGTGCGCAAATCCAATTCCACAGAGAAAGACGCAAAATGCCCCTTCAAGGCAGAAAATCGGTAACGCATCAGATGATAGCAGAAGTAAGCAAAGGAGCAGCAGCACTACGAGAGGCATGCGCGGCAGAACCAGCATACCAAAGAGCAGACGACCTGTGGAAAGGACTCAAACGAAACGACCTGTCGGCGCAACTGGTGTTAACATTTGCACAGCAACTCAGGTTCAACAAAAGAACGCGCCACAGTTTACCAGCAGCTAAAAAGCAGGAAGACAAGCGCTGGGTGCGCATTTTCCGACAGGAGGGCTGGAACCTGTACCTGTTGATGCGTCAACAGGCAGTACCAAACAGGAAAAAACCGGGAAACAAAACAGGGTACCTAACGCAATCAGAAAGACGAAAAAAAGTACGACTTGGGCAAGCAGACGCTGCCGCAGATACAGTGGACGAACAGGCAGCAGCAGCACTTAAAGCAACGTGGTCACTGGTGCTTTCGTCGTGTGGCGTGCTGTGGATAGACAACTGGTACCGGGCACAATACACGACACACGCAGACAAAAGTGACCGGTCGCAAAACTGTACTGCAATGGCAGTACTTCAACTGAAGCAGAGGCCCACGTATTGGGCAGGACATCCAGCCATTGAGGACCTGGCAGCACGGATAACGACAGTCGCAAGGGCTCTGCAACAGCGTGAAGAAAGCATCCCCCAGACTTTGCGTGACATGGGATATGCAGATGGGTGTGCACCAGACACCGGAAACGTGAGAGCACCGTTGGATGTGATGAGGGATGCAAGGACTGTGCAGGCACTGGTGTGGCGTCCGTTTGCCTTGTCAAAAGAAAAGGTAACTGGTGGTGTTGGTCTGTTAAACTTGTTACACTTTGCAAAGGACGTAGCACAACAGACAAACAGAGTTCTACCGCTGTTGGTTGACGAAAACATACACTACAGGATACTAAAGTTGTTGTACGGTGCCAAGAACCAACGATGGAACATGCGTGAGTACCTGCGTTACGTGCCTGTAGTTTACGGTGTCTGGCATGCCTACAAGTTCATTGTTACTCATACTTTTCGGGTGTTCTGGCCTATTCTAACCTACCTACGGAAAGGTCTGCTACGACCTGGTTCCAACATACTATCATACCCCAAACTGATAGTTATGGAAAATACTATTGCTGCGCTGATGCTTGCCACACCCCGAATACTACCCCCTTGTCGGCGCAAGGCACAAGCTGCAACCGCGATCAGTGGTCGTGACACTGCGCATGCCAACAGGGCAGCAGTGGCAAACGCAGTCCTGCATTTGTTGTCGGAACGGGGCCCGTTGTTGTTGTACTTGGGCCACGTGGTACGGGAATGCAACTGGTCAGGCGAAAACAACGGTACAGGGTCACGAGCTCAGGAGGTGTTGCAGTTGAGTTTGTGTCTGTTGAGGAGGCTGCGTCAAGGACCGTGTGACACCGTACTGAAGTACGAACGCACAATCATGTGCACATTGTTGTACAACAGCAAGTGGCACCAGGACCTGCCCGGTCAGGCACACTCACAGGAGTTTGGAGAAGGGATCTTGAGCAAGTTGGTGCAAGACAAGGCGAGAAACACGGGTTCTGTTACTGTTGAGGAGGTGGAAAACCATTACTTGTTACTAAAGGTTGGTCCTGGTGGCAAACGCGTGGGGGTGCAAAACGTTCCCAAGAACCTGGTACACAGGATGCGACAACGACTGACAAGATTTTTGGCGACAGACCGGATTTGCATGGCCTATGTGGAATGGGAGTCGGACAGAGTCAGCACCGTTGCAGCTTCGTGGCCGCGGAGGTTACCGAGATTTCCGACCTCACCTACACAACCCCTTGGTTACGACCACTACCGGCTACTTGGTCACAGCGTACTAGATGCCCTCATTGACCAGAGAACAAATCCCACCAACCAACTGAAACAAAAACTGGATGCTGTTGTGGGGCGGAGAACAGATATGGATGCCGACAGACAGGAGGCAGCAACACGCAACGTGCGGCAACGCTTGCGGTAACTGACGCCCGCAGTGTGCAAGGCCTCGTGCACTAAACGTTACGAAAAACAGGTATGTAATGCGATGTGAGTGCGCGAGGCCTCGCGCACTGATTAGTTTACTAAGTGCCATGGATTAAGTCACAACAAAGACAGTTGTGGAACAGGTTTGCGAAAACGACCTGTAAAATACAGTTTCGACTGATTTCGGAGTTCAAATGACCGTGTTTCATGTCATGCCATTTGCCCTTTTTAGGTATTTTTTGGCATCATGAGTGAACCAGGGTCGCCAGAACGTCCAGCACCAGACGCAGAGGCCATGGAGTCGTCACCAGGGACCGACCAAGGGGACACGCCGAAGAAAGGACGCAAAAAGAAGGGTCAGAAGAAGCCGATACCGGAGATAAAGCTCACAGTCGACGTGCAACAGTGGCTGCGGCAGGAGAATGGTAAAGCCGTGAAGGTAAATTTGCTGATTTGAGAATTGACAAGACCAAGGAGCGCGGAAAGATCCGATCCATCAACTATGACGACGTTGCCAGGAAAGTGACGGGATACCAAGCACTGCCACCAGCTGGACCGTTGCGCGTAACGGCGTGGGAGGATAGTGGTATGACTCGCTTCGCGTTCGATCTGAGACGTTTCTTCTCTTTGCTTCGATACATGATTTTCTTTGCAGATGGCTCACTTTACGTTCTGAATGGTCAACATGGCACAGAAACATGCAGAAAGATTCAGGAACTGCGTCTCGCAGAAGGCAAAGAATTGGAGGACTGGCAGGAGTTTTGCTACGTTGACATTCTGAAGTACGAAACGCCTTGGAGGATCCGGGCCAAGGTTGCAGGATTGCAACAAGCTGGCAGCCAGTCTGTGACATGGATTCCGCTGTCCGAGGCGCTGCACAACATGTTATTGTACATTGAGGACCAGAAGCGGGAAAAAGAGCCACAATATTTCGAGCGGTTCAAGATTGCTGTTGTCCAGGCTGCCGTCAACTCTGCGTTTCTTGCACCCGAGGGTTTGGAGGAAGCAGGACACACAGTATGTATTCGTGTATCGCACGGTTACAGTGCGCGAGGCCTCGCGCGCTTCATGACACTGTTTTCCCTCGCAGGACTCAACATTCAAGAACTGGAGGGACATCTTCTCCTTGGCGTATTACTGCGGTCGTGAGGCGGTTACTGGCATGAAGAACCTCGAGACTAAGAGCAGAAAAGAGGAAGTTACAAGGAATGCCCTCAAGAAGCTGGAGGGGCTGCATCTACCGAGCTTATTGCAGAAGGTCTGTGCGCACATGAAGCTGAAGGACTCGACCTTACGCACCACCCAGAACTACATTGACGCGCAGATTACGGATCAATGGGTTGTTTTCCATCTTGACCATCCGGACAATAAGCAGTATGTCAGCCAGACCGCAGGTATGCGTCAGTGTCGCAGCTTCAGTGCGCGAGGGCTCGCGCACTCAACCACCGTTCTCACATCCGTGCAGCTGCCGATGCGAAGATCCGAGCAGAAGTCGCAGCACTAGGCACGCCGCAACTGAAAATTGGGCTGGGAACTTGGGGTTACTGGCCGGACGCAACAATTACGAAGTATCGGTCGCCGTGGCCAAAATGGAAGACGTTGACCAATGCACCTCTGTGGCAGACTGGGGACAACGGCGCACCTCCATTACCGCAGACGCTGGCCGTGCGGAAACAACTGCAAAGGAAGACTGAGGCACCATCATTGGCACGGTCACAGACACAGCTGAGTACTGGCGATGTGATCAATGTCTCCAAGCAGGACGAGCAAGGGAGCGAGTTCGCTTTGACGGCCTGCCATATTGAGGATATTGAAGAGACACCGCCAGCCCGTTTCCGGGATCTGCAGTACCCGTTGTGGGTCATCAACGCTGACCTTTTCGTTGAATATGACACTGCAGGATTTGTTCCGAAGTGGCTGTTCGATGTGATGATGCTGGGGAAAGACGTCATTTTCTATGGCGAGGCTGATGTTGTGCACCGTATGGGCCGCGAGATACAGAAGCTCTGGCGTATGGAGAAGGACAAGGATCAAACCACAGTGCCATTCTACCATGTTCGGTTACCGGTATACGCTTGGTTATCGGGTCCCCTGACCAGCAGTACGTATCAGTTCGACGAGCACTGTATGTGGATGGGAACAACGAGTCGCTGGGATAAGCAGGTATATCTGCTTCTTTCGCCTGTTACGATGCCGTTGTGTGCGCGAGGCCTCGCGCACTGCCGCCTCCGTTATTCGTCTTTATACATCACATTTACAGTTGCCGAACTATGTGTCGTATTCCGCTGGACATTTCGAAGAGATGCAGAACAAGAACCTTGGTGGTTTCATGCCTCTGATTCACGTGCTGTGGTACCTGGACAAATATCTTTTGGTCAGTGGGTATGCTGATGCAGTGGTTGTTGTGGACGACACGCCTGCCATGGCCGCAAAGATTGCGATGTCCGACGTCCGAACTAAAGTGCCGTTTCTGGCTGTGTCAGCGATCAAGCAAAAGGACCTTGGGAATGCCGTTGGAGGTGATCTGCAGCATGCAATCATCATGAGGTACATGTTGGAGGCTGATCAGACGGAGCAGGGAGCAACACCTGCAACTTGGGATACTCAAGAAGAGTGGCTTCAGCGTGGCATTCCACTGTGGGTTTCGGACAGCAACCGAGGGCATGAAGGGCACCAGCAGGTGCATGCTGCAGAGGCCGTCCAGGAAGATGTCGTGACTGAGGCCCCCGCTAACGACACTGAGCCTGTTGCGCCTGCACCTACCTTGCCAATGCAAGCCAAGGTGAAGAAGACTGCCAAAGTTATACCAACTCAGGGTACTGCAGCCGGAAAGGGAACCCCCTCGAGTAGCAAGAAGCAGGCAAAAGGAAAAGAAAAGGAATCGGACAAGCCCGCGGAATCAGACGACGACGATGCCGACGAGGAGGAGGAAGAAGAGGATCAGGAGCAAGTACTGGAGACCCAGCAGAAGCGCAAGCGAACACCCGCCGCTCACTTCGATGCAAGCCCCGAATCTGGTAAGGAACAGCCGAGGAAGAAAGCGAAGACTGCTGCCACCGCTAGTGCAGAGTTCAAGCCGCCCTCGCGTTCTGGTGCCCAGCCGTCTCGTGGTACCGTTGCCTCTCCAAGTGGGACAAGTGCGGTGCCAAGAAGCCTGGGTTCCAGGTTGGCTAAAGTTGCTGGACCGAAGAAGAAATAAGTCACCATTAACCCAAGTGTTTCGCCTCTTTTTGCAGTCATGTGTGCGCGAGGCCTCACGCACTCGCCTTCAACGCGAATGCAATTATATGCCCTTAAGGGCTTGTATATTTTTGCGGAGCTTTTATTTCAGTGTTTGTATGTTGTGCACTCCCTGTCCTGTTTTTGTTGCCTTCTGTACACCATTGTTTCCATGACCTTGAGTGCGCGAGGCCTCGCGCACTCAGGGACAGAAAAAAGCAATTTATTTCGCAGGACAAACATAGGTGCAACTGGAGACCCGCAGAATGTCATTTTTGAAAATGAGCTCCCGAACAGGCACGCACCAGTTGGGTTTTGAAATACAAAAACGGCAGGATTGGTAAAACACACCCTTCAAATCAGACAAAATAATAGTTTATTTTAATAAACAAAAAGTGGAAAAAAGCAGCAAATTGGGTAAAAATGTATTTTTTTGGTGGTATCTGGGTCATGTGTGCTGCAAATGTCCAAAAAAAATAGTTTTTCGGGCGGTCATTTTTTAGGTCCTTCTGTTCCAAAAGGGGGTGCAGTTTGCGTTGGCTAAGCGCATGAGACTTCGCCGCTGCGGCCAGGTTACGTACCTAATGATTCCCATGCAGTCACGGTCACGGGCTCCTCAGGAGGGTTTGCAATGAGACTTCTCTCAACGTCGTCCACTCGCTTCTGTTGATACTTCCGGTTCTGGTCGTACTTCTTCTTCTTGTCGATTGCAAGGCTCCCGACGCCGACCTCGACCTGCAAAGGCTCCTTGTAGAACCTCAAGAAATCCTCTGGCACTGTGGCCTGCGTGGACGGTACTTGCGAGGTGTCTGCGGCTGCTCTGCACGCTTTTTTTGGCGTCACACTCTCTGCCGTATTGAAAAAGGCCTGTAAAAAGGGAGAAAACTGTACATCTTTATCCTTTGATTGCGAGGGCTCGCAATCGATATTATAGGTATTTGTCGGCACTTACCTACTTCATATTGCAAGGCCTCGCATTGGGGTAACAACATATAGTCAAA